>JAGFNQ010004276.1:55327-245393 GCA_024364735.1 Boesenbergia rotunda | reverse complement strand
TTATGTAATTTAAGTTTGTGGTCATTTATATCACGAAAAAATATCGATACGAGCACTTAGAAACTTGTTTCGTTAAATCTGAGTTCTGTAGGTCCATATATGAAATTTATTAATTTTCTTTTGGTTTATTTAAAAATAATTATTTGCGACGAATTTCGAAATCCGTTGCAAAATTTGTAACGAATTTGTAAATTTGTCGCAAAATTTGCAACGAATTTGGAAATTCATCGCAGATTTGGGACGAATTTAGAAATTCGTCGCAAACTTGGAAAATCCAAAATACATTCGAAATGTCTCAGATTGAGCTACAGAACTCGGAATGACATGAAACAAGTTTCTACAAGTTCGTATCGACGTCCTCGTGATATAAATGATCTTAAACATAAATTTCAAATAAAATTCTAGGGATCAATGAAGGATTAATATGACATTGGTTATAAAAGTTTCGGACTTAGAAACTTTTAACTAAGTCAATGCTGATATAAATAATGAACTATGAAAAAAAATATATTGATAGAAATTTTTATTTGTGGCCATTTAGCTCATCAGCAGATCAATACGAACATATAGAAACTTGTTTCATTAAATTCCAAGTTCTCTAGGTCCATCTACGACAATTAAACGGTATTTATTTTGATTTTTTAAAATTTAATTTTGCGATGAATTTCAAAATTCGTCCCTAATCTGCGATGAATTTCAAAATTCGTCGCAAAATCTGGGACGAATTTGAAAATTCGTCGTAGAATCTGGGACAAATTCTGAAATTCGTCGCAGAATTAAAATTTTAAAAAGAAACCTAGATACCTTCAAAAAATCATAAATAAACGTACGGAGCTTCGAATTTCATGAAATAAGTTTCTACGTGCTCGTAGCGATTTCATCATAAAATAAATGACGTGAAACTTAAATTTTACCGGATAAATTTATAAAAAAAAAATTTAAGCCACAAAAATATATTTTCCCAGTAAATAAAATTTATAAAATTACAAATTAAAATATATTATGTAAAATTAAAGTTTGAGGTCATTTATATCACGAGGATATCGATACGAGCACGTAGAAACTCGTTTCGTTAAATTCCGAGTTCTGTAGGTCAATATATGAAATTTATTAATATTCTTTTGGTTTATTTAAAAATAATTATTTGCGACGAATTTCGAAATTTGTTGCAAATTTTGCAACGAATTTGTAAATTTGTCGCAAAATTTGCAACGAATTTGGAAATTCGTCGTAGATTTTGGACGAATTTAGAAATTCATCGCAAACTTGGAAAATCTAAAATACATTCGAAATGTCGCAGATTGAGCTACAGAACTCGGAATGACATGAAACAAGTTTCTACGAGTTCGTATCGACGTCCTTGTGATATAAATGATCTTAAACACAAATTTCAAATAAATTCTAGGGATCAATGAAGGATTAATATGACATTGCTTATAAAAGTTTCGGACTTAGAAACTTTTAACTAAGTCAATGCTGATATAAATAATGAACTATGAAAAAAAAATATATTGACAGAAATTTATATTTGTGGCCATTTAGCTCATCAGGGGATCAATATGAAAATATAGAAACTTGTTTCATTAAATTCCGAGTTCTCTAGGTCCATCTAGACAATTAAACGGTATTTATTTTGATTTTTTAAAAATTTATTTCTGCGACGAATTTCAAAATTCGTCCCTAATCTGTGACGAATTTCAAAATTCGTCGCAGAATTAAATTTTTAAAAAGAAATCTAAATACCTTCAAAAAATCATAAATAAACGTACGGAGCTCCGAATTTCATGAAATAAGTTTCTACGTGCTCGTAGCGATTTCATCATGAAATAAATGACGTCAAACATAAATTTTAATGGATAAATTTATAGAAAAAAAATTTAAGCCACAAAAATATTTTTTCCAACTAAATAATATTAAGAAAATTACAAATTAAAATATATTATGCAAAATTTAAGTTTGAGGTCATTTATATCACGCGGATTCGATACGAGCACGTAGAAACTCGTTTTGTTAAATTCTGAGTTCTATAGGTCCATATATGAAATTTATTAATATTCTTTTGGTTTATTTAAAAATAATTATTTCCGACGAATTTCGAAATTCGTTGTAAATTTGCAACGAATTTGTAAATTTGTCGCAAATTTTGCAACGAATTTGTAAATTTGTCGCAAAATTTGCAACGAATTTGGAAATTCATCTCAGATTTGGGACGAATTTAGAAATTCGTCGCAAACTTGGAAAATCCAAAATACATTCGAAATGTCGCAGATTGAGCTACAGAACTCAGAATGACATGAAACAAGAGTTTCTACGAGTTCGTATCGACGTCCTCGTGATATAAATGATCTTAAACACAAATTTCAAATAAAATTCTTGGGATTAATGAAGGATTAATATGAAATTGCTTATAAAAGTTTCAAACTTAGAAACTTTTAACTAAGTCAATGCTGATATCAATAATGAACTATGAAAAAAATATATTAATAGAAATTCATATTTGTGGCCGTTTAGCTCATCAAGGGATCAATACGAACATATTGAAACTTGTTTCATTAAATTTCGAGTTCTCTATGTCCATTTACGACAATTAAACGGTATTTATTTTGATTTTTTAAAAATTTAATTCTGTGATGAATTTTAAAATTCGTCCATAATCTGCAACAAATTTGGAAATTCGTCGCAGAATCTGGGACGAATTCTGATATTCGTCGCAAAATTTTAAATTTTTAAAAAGAAACTTAAATACCTTGAAAAAATCATAAATAAATGTACGGAGCTCCGAATTTCATGAAATAAGTTTCTGCGTGCTCGTAGCGATTTTATCATGAAATAAATGACGTCAAACTTAGATTTTACCGGTTAAATTTATAAAAAAAAATTAAGGCAACAAAATTATATTTTCCAAGTAAATAAAATTTAGAAAATTATAAATAAAAATATATTATGTACGGAGCTCCGAATTTCATGAAATAAGTTTTACGTGCTCGTAGCACTTTTATCATGAAATAAATGACGTCAAACTTAAATTTTAAAGTATAAATTTATAGAAAAATAATCTTAGGCCACAAAATTATATTTTCCAAGTAAATAAAATTTAGAAAATTACAAATAAAAATATATTATGTAAAATTTAAGTTTGATGTCATTTATCGATACGAGCACGTAGAAACTCGTTTCATTAAATAAATGAGATAAATAACGTTAAACATAAATGTTACCGGATAAATTTATATAAAAAAATTTTAAACCCACAAAATTTTATTTTCCAAATTAAAAATATTTAAAAAATTATAAATATTTTCCAAGTTTTAGGTTATTTATATAATCAAGATTTTGATACGAGCTCGTAGAAATTTATTTCATCGATTTCTAAGTTCTGTATATCACTGTTTGATTTTTTGAAGGTATTTATGAAAAAAAAATTTTGCAACAAATTTGGCGACAAATTTATTTTTGTCGCAAAACCCGAATTATTCTCCCGGTCTACTTTTGCCCTACTTCATTTCATTTTGGCTTTGGCTTTTGGCGGCAGTGTGCGTGCGCTCCCTCCTGCAACGACGAGATCTCCGCGCGCTAAATATCTTCTCCTTTCTCTTCTTTCTCCGAATTATCTCCGGTGGCTTTGGCTTTTGGCTTCGGTGAGCACGCGCCTCCCTCACTTCCGGCCGCGCGTGGTCGCGCTCGTGCTACCGGCTGCGCGCGGCCGTGCGCGATCAACCGGCCTCGCGCGCCCGCGTTCGCGCTACTGGGCCTCGCGCTCGTGCAGTGCCGGGCTCACCCGTCGCCGCTCGCCTCACACGCTGTCGGCCGAGCGCGGCCACGTTTGTGGGATACTCGCCGCGCGCGGTGGAGGTCGAATGATACTGGCTGCGCGCGGCGGCTCGCTCTCTTCCGGTCGCGCTCAGCCATCCTCGTGCTTTCCCGGCCAGGTGTGGTCGCGCTCGCGGGATCCCGGCCTGTGCGGCCTTGCTCTCGAGTTACCAGGCGGGCGCAGCAATTTTGCACCGAGCCTGGCCGCTCTATGGCGCGCGGCCTTGTTCGGCCGACCATGTCTTGGCCGGGGCGGGGCCTGGCTTAGCCGGGTCAGTCCGGGCTGGCCTGATCCGGGTTTGACTGGTCAGGTCCAAAATATCAAGCTTGGCTGGGCTTGGGCCACATCGCTCACGGTCGGATTTTATAATTAATGATTTGATTTCTGATTTATATTTTGACCCTGTAATTTTTTTTGTGTAGGTCTTAATTATATGTGTTTGGAGTGGGAACCGTCTTTGTTGGTGACCTTCATTTGGTATGTACATATCCCTTTTTTGTTATTTAATATTGTGATTTATGTTTACTATAATAATCTATGTTTTTGTGCGAGTGTTTTATAAGATTAGGTTTCGGTAGTTTATATTGGTTTATAAAAATTTGTGTTTACTTATATTATAACATACAATTAGGGTATTATTTGCATGACTATGTGTTTTTCTTTGTTTACATGTGGTTAACTAATTGATCGATTTAAGATATTAATTAACTAATTCTTCACTTTAATACAAGTAATTATTTAATTTAATTAAATCTCATTACAGATGATATCTGTTAATGTTTTATATTTCTTGCTATTTATAGGTCATTACAGGTGATATCTTGTTGTCGTTGGATTTACGCATTCTCTTTATCTAAATAAATATGGTAAGGTTATTTATAGTAATTGTTATGTATCAAATTTATTTTAACTTTAACTTATTTTTTATTTTACAGCACATCTTCGGACGGGGTGGTGGTCGTAGATGTAGTTCTCAGGTCGAAAATGTAAGTATAAATTTTTGCTTTCATTTTGTTACAGATGAGTATACTTAATTTTTATATAACTCTCAGGCATCAATTTTTATTATTATATACAATTATATCTTGTTGAAGCATGAAAATAAAATAATGGTGTATCTTTCTTATTATTTGTTAATGTTCATTAAAATTGCATAAGTTTTTAATGTTCACTGAGATTGTTTAAATTTTTATTAACAAGATAAATATTTTTCGTAAGAACAACTCACAGCTTATCTTATTTTTTATGCACCATATGTTTTTTTAGTTTTACATTTTATAATTCAATTTCAATAACAGAGCTAGTTTTCATTTTCTAGGCTTGTAGTAAGTTCTCATTTTTTAGATTTATTTGATATATATCCTTGTTTGTACAGTTGAATTTTATACTGCATACATTAATATTGAAGTTTGAGTTTCCGTCATGGTCTTTATTATTGAGATCCTCAATAATAGTATTACATAAAAGTATGAAGGTTTTATGTTAGCTACATTACTGTTTGCACTATTTTTTTTCATTATACTGTATAAGAGCATTACACATTTATATTGTTCTATTTCATGAATATCTTACTTTTTTTTTGTTGTTATTAGGTATTATAAAGATCATTTTCAAGAATAGAGTCAGACCATCTCCTCTACTTTTTCCATGACAAAGCTTACTGAGATTATTATAATAGGAAACTTACTTCATTGTTATCTTGTAATTATAACGATTATTATCTTTTGAACTGATATTGAGTATTTTCATGTAAACTATTATATTTACTGTTTGTGGTTTTTTTACCATGTAATGTATTATATTTATTGATATCTATAGATAATCAATTAGAGTGTATTTTTCAATAAAATAATCTTGAGAAAATAACATATGTATTGATTTTGATTTTAATTATTTGAAATTTATTTTATTAAAATATTATTGATAAATATAATTTTTTTAAAAATTTATTTATTTTGCAATCAATTTTGCGACGAATATATTTTCGTTGTAAAAATCTACGATGAATACTAAAATTTTTCATAAATTCTACGACGAAATTATAAATTTGTCATACAAAATGACAAAAAAATTGTTTTATATTTTGCCTCAAATTCTAAAATTCGTTGCAAAAATCTGCAACGAATTCTAAAATTTGTCGCAAAATCTGCGACAACTTTTAAATTTGTCGGAAAATTTTTGATAAATTTAGTAATTTGTAGTTAATTTTTTTGCGATAAATATTGATATTTGTCACAGATTTTACGACAAATTAAGAAATTCGTTGCAAAATTTTGCGACGAATTTTCAAATTTGTCGCAGATATTTTGCGACAAATAAAAGATTTGTCGCAGTTTTTGCAACAAATTTATATTTTCGTCCCAAAAATTCTGCGACAAATTCTGTTATTCGTCGCAAATTTTGCGATAAATTTTTTATTCGTTGGAAATAATCAGCGACAAATTTTAAAATTCGTTGCAAATTCTGCGACGAATTATTATATTTGTCCCAAAATTTTTGCGACAAATTATGAAAAATACACTCTAATTTGTCTCATGATTCATCGCAGATTTTTGTCCCATGATTTGTCGCAGATTTTTGCGACGAATTTTAAAATTTGTCGCAGATTCTGCGACAAATGTTATATTCGTCGCAAGTATTGCGACAAATTTTATATAAATTTACGATAAATTTAGCAACGAAAATTTAATTTGTCGCAAATTCTGCGACGAATTATTATATTTGTCGTAGAATTTTTGCGACAAATTATGAAATTTGTCGCAGAATCTGCGACAAATTTCATAATTTGTCGCAGATTTTTGCGATGAATTTTAAAATTTGTCGCAGATTCTGCGACAAATGTTATATTCGTCGCAAGTATTGCGACAAATTTTATAAAAATTTGCGATAAATTTAGCAACGAAAATTTATTTTGTCGCAAATTCTGCGACGAAAACTGAATTTGTCGCAAAATTTGCGACAAATTCATTTTTTTGTCATAGAATTCTGCGACGAGTATTTGGCGACGAATTGTTTTTCGTCGCCAAATTTGTCGCAAAAAATTTTTGCGACGAATTTTTTTTAAAAATTCGTCGCAAAATTTGTCGCAGAATACCCTTTTTTTGTAGTGACGATGAGCCAAGGGGCGTGAACTTCGAGGCATGCGTGAAGGATGGCATGGAGGCAAGCAGAGGGCTTGTATGCGCATCTGAGAGACGAGAGCCAAAGATCAAGAGGGCGCAAAGGCAACAGTCGAGGCTGCTAGTGAAGAGCCAGCTGAGTTGTGAGGGGTTGAGTGTTGAGGGAATGTACTCGGGAAATCTTAGGGGTCGAGTGCCGAGAGAATTGTACTCGGGAAGGGAAGAACCTAGGTAGCAGTCGACTGGGCCTCAGGCAGTCGACTGATAAAAGGGGCAGAGAGATCAGTCGACTGCTATGGGGGCAGTCGATTGGTAGTAGCCAGGATTCGAACGTTGGGCTTGCAACGATCGAGTTAGAGTGGGGGCAGTTGACTGGCCTTAGGGTAGTAGACTGGTAACGGGTTTTTCAGCCAAGAGACTTATTTAAAAGGGCTCGGTTTTGGCTGGGATTCTTTGACGAAATGAGCTTGGTTAGAGCTCATTAGTAGTCTTTGGTGCTCAGAAGTGCGTCCGGATTTGTGGCGAGGTTTCTCCACCCACAAGAAGCTACACAACCTAGTCGGAGGGCATCCGGGGAGTGATCCACCGAAGGATCAAGGGATCGTCCACCTTACTGACAGTCGTAGAGTAGGAGCGTCATCTCCGAACCACATAAATAGGTTTGCGTTAGCATTGTTTGTTATTGTTATTAGTATTTACGCTTGCGCTTGCTAACGTGATAGGTAGAAAATCAAAAGAAGCTATTCACCCCCCCCCCTTCTAGCTTGATGGTCACGATCTAACAGTGTCCCTTCTTATTGCACCCAAAGCAAATAATGTGGTCTTTTGACTTTGCTCTGGTGGAGGTAGATGTTTCTTCTTGCTCCGGTATTGAGAATGGTCTCTCCTCCTCCTCAATCCTTGAGGTAGAGACCTCTTCTTTCCCCATTGATGAAGTGGATGATTCTTCAATTTCTTGTACCACTTCACCTGAGAAGATGGATGAATCTTCTCCCTCTTTTTTTTCCTCTTCGGATGTTGAGCTTCTTTCTTCATCCGATTGGCCCTTCTCCTCTTCTTGGACAATTGAGCTCATTTCCTTGGGCTCTTCCACTACCTGAGCTTGTGTTGGGTTTTCATGAAGCGCTAGCATCTTGCTCCATAATTCATGTGCATTTTTATACTCACTTACACCACTAATTATATCATTAGGCAAAATATTAAGTAATATTGAAATTACCCTTTCGTTTGCCTTTGATTGGGTTTGTTGCTCCTTGGTCCAATATCTTGGTCGGAGTTTTTTCCGGTGCTTATCTCTCGGAACTTCAAATGGTTCTTTTAGCGTGATCATGAGATTCCAATCCATGCCGAACCATGTCTTTATCTGCATCCTCCAATACTCGAAACTCTCGCGGTCGTAGGGAGGTGGAACATTGATATCGTCCCCTAATCTTTCTTCAATCGCCATTTCCTCTAGCTTTTTGCTCTCTCGGCGGTTAGTTCGTAGATGAGCGAACCTCACTCTGATACCACTTGTTGGGACCTTGTCGTTTATCTAGAGGGGGTGAATAGCTACTTTTCGATTTCCTTTCCTACAATGTTAGCGTGCGCAAGCGGAAAACTAAAACAATCGCTAACACAAACTGTTTACGTGGTTCAGAGATAAAGCTCCTACTCCACGGTTATCCGTAAGGTGGACGATCCTAATCTGTCGATGGATGACTCCCCGGAAGACCTCCGGCTAGCTCTTGTTGCTCCTTGTGGGTGGAGAAACCTCGCCACAATCCCTTGACAATTTCTGAGCACTTGTAGGCTACTAGCAGACTTTACCCAAGCTTGTTTTGCCAAGAAAAAATAGTAAAAAATGAACCCTTTTAAATAATGCTCGATACTGTTCTGACCGTTACCAGTCGACTGGTGCTAGCACTAGTCGAATGGTCCTCGTGAATTTGAATGTCACAGCCTGACGATTCAACTTTTGGTCGACACCAGTCGACTGATGCAAGGATCAGTCGACTGATCTTTCTGTGCTCTTCATCAGTCGACTGATCCAAACATCAGTCGACTGCCACCTAAGGTTTCCCTTCCCGAGTATAATTCTCTCAGCACTCAAACCCTAGGATTTTCCTTCTCGAGTATAATTCTCTCAGCACTTGAATCCTCACGACTTAGCTGACTCTTCGTCCAGCAGCCTCGACCTGTTGCCTTCAAGCCTTCTTCGACTTCGGCTCTCATCCCTCGGATGCATGCAAACCCACGACTCGTCTCTCCATGCCACCCTTCACATATGCCTGGAAGTGTGCTTCCCTCAGCTCATCGTCCCTGCTTTGTCCACGGTCCCTCGGATGCATGCAAGCCCACGGCTCATCTCCCCATGCCATCCTTCACCGAACCCGAAGACGCCCAACTAAGTCTGTGTATCCTGCAAACATACACACTCACATACACATATTAGATCAACATGAAACCTTAACTTAATCATATTGACACACACATCAAAACTCATGATCTACCCGATTACACTTGGGTCGATTGCACCAACACCAATTACTCGCTACTGGGTATGAAATGGATTACCATGTCTCAGGAGGTTGGTCCAAGACACTATTGAGGACCAAGGACCAAGCCCATAGCAAGTGTATTCAACCAGAACAGTAATTTCTCCTTACAATCCTCCACGTGATACAACTATGGAACTTCTTGGCTATCCTCCACCCATAAGAGATGGGTCGGGACCCTCTCAACCAGCGCAACCCACGTTTGATAACCCAAGGGCAAAGTTTCGAGGAGGACTTAATAATGAGATGTGGATGCTCCCCTCAGCCCAGCAACATGGGGGAGCTCTATTTGTTATACCGGAGCAATAGAGCTTATTTCATGACGTATTCTCAAGATGGGAATCTATTACGCTGAATCACATCGCGGCCCAAGGGTTTACGAATTCAAGGGATAAAGTTGAATATATAGAAAACCTTCTCTGTGAAATTGAAAAGCTAATATGGATCTAGTGGAGAATGACGTACCCTACAGAATATGAAGCCTTAATAAATACAGCCGAAGGAAGAAGGGGTACTCAAAATGTTTTATCGCAGATGAGGCGAGTATTCTCATCTGAGGACCCAACTCAAGGATCAACAATTATCCAGGACGCCACATATAGAGACCTTGAAAAGACATCATGTGATAACGTCAAAAATATTCTACAATACATGAATGACTACATGAGGTTGGACTCAAAGACTGGAAGGTTATTCACAAGACCAGAGTTGTCTGAAAAATTTTGGTTCAAGATGCTCGAAGATTTAGGCAACAGGATTAAAGCGCCTTTGAAGAAAAATATGCTGGCCTAAATATAGGCGTAATTCCAAGAATCCTCTTTGCCTACAAATTTTTAGGAAATGAATGCAAGATGCAGCCTTCAAGAGATCATTAAAGGACCTGTCCTTCTGTAGCCAAATCCCACTACCAGGCTACTACAAAAATTCAGGGCAGAAGAAATATGGTATTCGGCAAAGCAAAACTTAAAAAGGAAAATCACATGATTCCCATGTTAGGATCGAGAAGAGGAAGCACTTAGTCAAAAATAAAAAGTGTAAGTGATATCTTTGCGGGCAAGAAGGCCACTTTGCCAGGGAATGCCCCAACGACAAAAGGAGTATCAAGAGAGTTGCAATATTTGAGCAACTCAACATTATAGAAGATTGTGATATCCTGTCAGCACAAAGCGATGCTATCTTCAGTATCTCCGAAGGTGAAGAAGACACTGGAGAACTAAGCAGGTCTATTCAAACCCTCTCTATCAATGAGAATATTATCATGCTTGGATAGGTGGATGGAGGATACTGTTCCCAAGTCAAGGTGACGAATGAACAACACAACTGTCCACTTGAATGGCATCTTAATGAAGACACCTACCCACCTCAGCCAGAAAAATGTACATGTTGCAGACGCGCTACGTTAAAAAGGGCTAAGATCCATTGCCCTAAGTGCCTTATAACGGTCTGTAATCTTTGCGGCCCATACTACTTTCAAAACGAGGTACCAGTAGCACCATCTGCCCTTGCTCAATTTTTTCCAAATAAACTATTACAGGAACAATAGCATTACATCTCATAGTGCAACGGGGAAATTGAGAGGTTAAGGAAAGAAGTAGCTTATTACAAAACTCAATATGAAGAGCTGCTACTTGAAAGGGATTTAACAAGGGATTTCTCGATCATGGAAAAGGGAAAAGGAATAATTATTGAAGACGAAGAAACCGAGGAAGAGCATATCCAACACCTGCGGGCTATGCTAAAAATATGTCAGCAGAATGGGCTATTCTTAATCCCAACAAAAATGAAACTATCAGTTCTTGAAATTGAGTTTCTGGGAGCAGTTTTGGGGAACTGAAAAATCAAACTGCAACCCCATATTATTTCAAAGATTTTTGATTTTATGGAGGCGGATCTGAAGACAAAACATGGACTCCGCTCCTGGCTTGGCCTTCTCAATTATGCTAAGACCAGCCCTACTGGCGACAAGCGAATGAATTCACAAGACTGATCTTTGGTCAAGAAAATTAAGGAGACAGTTCAACAGCTGCCAGATCTTGAAATTCCCCCAGAAACATGTTTTATTATCCTTGCGGTTAATGGATGCATGGAAGGATGGGGCGGGATTTGCAAATGGAAGAATAACAAATATGACCCCAAGTCCACAGAAAAGATTTGTGTCTATGCCAGTGGTAAGTTTTCTCCGATCAAGTCAACCATAGATGTCGAAATACATGCGGTCATGAACTCTCTATCAGCCTTAAAAATTTATTATTTGGACAAAGAAGAGTTGATCATCAGAACTGACTGGCAAGCTATAATTAGTTTAAAATCAGCCAACAACAAGCCCTCACGAGTTAGATGGCTCACTTTCAACGACTATATTATGGGCATTGGAATCCCTATAAACTTTGAACATATAGATGGAAAAGATAACCAGTTAGCCGATGCTTTGTCTAGACTAATTCATTTTCTCATTTCAGAATGGCCAGGAGAGGCAGCCCTCAACAAGTTGGAACTGGTGGCCCTAGCTCTCTAGGAAATCAAGGAGAAGCCAGACGTAGGAGTACGAGCCCAAATGACTCAAGTCCTCCTGACCCTATTGGTCTTGCCAAGCAGTACCAACAACTGTTACACCCCCTCCATCAACGGCACACCATTTCCATCGCCGAATATACAAGAACCAGCCTACAACTCCATGAATTGCAACAACAGGTTGCAGTACAAGCAGCCAACTCTCTTCAGCAGCTCAGGCTACTGCATGCCCTAAAGAAGACTGAATGCCAACGAAGGAGTACCTCCAATAACTAGTGAGCAGACTGGTATCCCGCTACCAAACAAATAGATGAACAGTTGGAAATAGCTATGAATCTGCTACATGATGCCTTCAGGAGGATGGACTCTTTCAAGCTCTAAAACACTTTGCAAAAGTGGTGGGCCCGTAAAGGAATCCTAACAGACTTCCACTACCCCTTATCTGTAAATTATTGAACCCTTGTCTGTGAATTATTGTCCTAAAAATTCAAAAGTGATTGGCTATGAGTTGTAAAGCCATCACTTTATATCTTATCGTGCATTGGCAGATAAGATTCCTTCTTATCAGAGACGACAAGAGAACGTGACGATGGGGCTCACAGTGCACCGGCGTCTCTTCCCTTCCTCTATAAGAAGAGATCAACCCTTTGCAGAGACATCAAGCAATACTTGAGCTCTACTCAAGGGAGAAATTGTAAGCGTTTGAAGAAGCAAGAGTTTGTGAAGAAGTAAGCTTTATTCCTTATCTCATCTATTTCAAGCTACTAACTGATCCCTAGCATATAAATTTCTTCTCTTCCGTTTTTCATTACTCACTAGCGGGTTTGAAATGGATTATCCATGACTCAGGAGGTTTGTCCAAGACACTATTGAGGACCAAGGACCAAGCCTACAACAAGTGTATTCCACCAGCACAGTAATTTCTCCGTACAATCCTCCATGTGATACAACTATGGAACTTCTTGGCTATCCTCCACCCATAAGAGATGGGTCGGGACCCTCTCAACCAGCGCAACCCACGTTTGATAACCCAAGGGCAAAGTTTCAAGGAGGAATTAATAATGAGATGTGGATGCTCCCCTTAGCCCAACAACAAGGGGGAACTCTATTTGTTATATCAGAGCAATTGAGCTTATTTCATGACGTATTATCAAGATGGGAATCTATTATGCTGAATCACGTCGCAGCCCAAGGCTTTACGAATCGAAAGGATAAAGTTGAATATATAGAAAACCTTCTCGGTGAAATTGAAAAGCTAATATGGATCCAGTGGAGAATGACGTACCCTACAGAATATGAAGCCTTAATAAATATAGCCGAAGGAAGAAGGGGTACTCAGAATGTTTTATCGCAGATGAGGTGAGTATTCTCATCCGAGGACCCAACTCAAGGATCAATAGTTATCCAGGATGCCACATATAGAGACCTTGAAAAGCTATCATGTGATAACGTCAAAAATATTCTACAATACATGAATGACTACATGAGGTTGGCCTCAAAGACTGGAAGCCTATTCACAAGACCAGAGCTGTCTGAAAAATTCTGGCTCAAAATGCCCGGAGATTTAGGCAATAGGATTAAAGCCGTCTTTGAAGAAATATATGATGGCCTAACTATATGCGTAATTCCAAGAATCCTCTTTGCCTACAAATTTTTAGAAAATAAATGAAAGGATGCAACCTTCAAGAGATCATTAAAGTGCATGTCTTTCTTTAGCCACATCCCACTACCAGACTACTACAAAAATTTAGGGCAAAAGAAATATGGTATTCGGCAAAGAAAAACGTATAAAGGAAAACCACATAATTCCCATGCCAGGATCGAGAAGAGGAAGCACTTGCTCAAAAATAAAAAGTGTAAGTGCTATCTTTGCAGGCAAGAAGGCCACTTCGCCAAGGAATGCCCAACGACGAAAGGAGTATCAAGAGAGTTACAATATTTGAGCAACTCGGCATTCTAGAAGATTGTGATATCCTGTCAGTACAGCAAGGTGAAGTACAAAGTGACACTATCTTTAGCATCTCCGAAGGGGAAGAAGACATTGGAGAACTTTACAAGTCAATTCAAACCCTCTCTATTAATGAGAACATTTTCATCTTGGACAGGTGGATGGAGGATATCGTTCTCATGTCAAGGCGACGGATGAACAATACAACTGTCCACATGAATGACATCTTAATGAAGACACCTACACACCTCAACCAGAAAAATATACAGGTTGCAGATGCACTACGTTAAAAAGGGCTAGGATCCATTGCCCTAAGTGCCTTATAATAGCCTGCAATCTCTGTGGCCCATACTACTTTCAAAACAAGGTACCAATAGCACCATCTGCCCCTGCTCCATTTCGTGGAACAAAAAACTTTATTGCAGTATATATAGATGACATTCTAGTCTTCTCACAAACCGAGGAAGAGCATATCCAACACCTACGTGTTATGCTAAAAATATGTCAGCAGAATGGGCTAATCTTAAGCCCAACAAAACTGAAACTGGCAGTTCCCGAAATTGAGTTTCTGGGAGTAGTTTTAGGGAACCGAAAAATCAAACTGCAACCCCATATTATTTCAAAGATTTTTGATTTTAAGGAGGTAGATCTAATGACAAAACAGGGACTCCACTCCTACCTTGGTATTCTCAATCATGCCAGAGCTTATATCCCTAATCTGGGATAATTATTAATTCCCTTATATGCTAAGACCAACCCCTTTAGCGACAAGCGAATTAATTCACAAGACTGATCTTTGGTTAAGAAAATTAAGAAGACAGTTCAACAGCTGTCAGATCTTGAAATCCCCCCAGAAAAATGTTTTATTATCCTTGAGGTTGATGGATGCATGGAAGGATGGGGTGGGAATTGCAAATGGAAGAATAACAAATATGCCCCCAAGTCCACTGAAAAGATCTATGTCAATGCCAGAGGCAAGTTTTCTCCGATCAAGTCAACCATAGATGTCGAAATACATGCAGTCATGAACTCTCTATCAGTCTTAAAAATTTATTATTTGGAAAAGAAAGTTGATCATCAGAACTGACTGCCAAGCTATAATTAGTTTCTTTAGCAAATCAGCCAACAACAAGCTCTCGCGAGTTAGATGGCTCACCTTCACCGAGTATATTACGGGCATCGGAATCCCTATAAACTTTGAACATATAGATGGAAAAGATAATCAGTTAGCCGATGCTTTGTCTAGACTAATTCGTTGTCTCATTTCAGAATGGCCAGGAGAGGCAGCCCTCAACAAGTTAGAACTGGTGGCCCTAGCTCTCCAGGAAATCAAGGAGAAGCCAGACGTAGGAGCACGAACCCAAATGACTCAAGTCCTCCTGACCCTATTGGTCTTGCCAAGCAGTACCAACAACTATTGCAATGTCTCCATCAACGCACCATTTCCATCGCCGAGTATACAAGAACCGACCTACAGATCCATGAATTGCAACAACAGGCTGCAGTACAAGTAGCCAACTCTCTTCAGCAGCTCAGGCTGCTAGTTTCCCTAAAGAAGACTGAATGCTAATGAAGGAGTACCTTCGATAATTGGTGGGCAAACTGGTACCTCGCTACCAAACAAATAGATGAACAGCTGGAAACAACTGCGAATCTACTACACGATGCCTTCAGGCGGATGGACTCTTTCAAACTCTAAAACACATTGAGGAAGTGGTGGGCCCGTAAAGGAATCCTGACAGACCTCCACTACCCCTTGTCTGTAAATTATTGAAAACCCTTGTTTGTGAATTATTGTACTAAAAAGTCAAAAGTGTTTGGCTATGAGTTGTAAATCCATCACTTTATATCTTATCGTGCGCTGGCAGATAAGATTCCTTCTTATCAGAGATGACAAGAGAACGTGACGATAGGGCCCATAGCGCACCCAACGTCTCTTTCCTTCCTCTATAATAACAGATCAACCCTTTGCAGAGACATCAAGCAATACTTGAGCTCTACTCACGGAAGAAATTGTAAGAGTTTGAAGTAGCAAGAGTCTGTGAAGAAGTAAGCTTTATTCCTTATCTCTTCTATTTCAAGCTACTAACTGATCCCTAGCATATAAATTTCTAATTTTCTTCTCATCCGTTTTCCATTTCGTCTTGTTATTCTAGCTAGTATCAGAGCAAGGTTTATTCATGGCATTAGCTTAAAACCGTTAAGGTTAAGGTATTCACGGAAAGGTAATCTAAAGTAATTATCCTCTTCCTTATAACCGATCCTCTTCTTGGACCTTGACTAGGAGAAGTTGTTGGTATTATTCAAACCAGGGGATAGCAAAAGAACAAGTCTTTAACTTGGCAGTAAGGCAGAGGGTCGAGTAAGACCATGGGAACACTTGTGTGAGCTTTACCTGGAGAGGAACTGCCCTACTTCTTCTAGTTGAATGTATGAGGTTTGGGAAAGGTCAATACAGGAGTGCTATAAGAACTCTAGAACACTTGACCTAGTATACCTTGACCTAACTTCGTCATCTAAGGTTTCCAACACTCAATTAGCCAATAACCTTGCAGTAGTCTACGATAGGACTTGTCTGTCATACCGTTTACACCTCAAAAACATTAACCAAATCCTTGAAAGGTGTGAGAGCTTAGAGGGAGAGATCACAAGCCTAAAAACAACGGTAAAAAACTTAACAATAGTTTATATTGAAAACAAACTGCTAACAAAGCAGGAAGTTTGTGATTTGATTGTAGAAATCGCAGAACAACCCAAACTTGTGGAAAAGGAGGCTCTCAGACTGACCGAAGAACTCTACCAAAAGCTTGAACGAGTGGAAGCTCTGCTTCACCATCTTGAAAGGTGGGATGTTTCATGAACAACAACGTTATAACCAGAAACACACAGTCCTACCGGGCAGCAATCAAAGCTACAGATCCCATCGAAACACCGGCTGTTGGCTCTGCAAAACCAAGTGATTATCAAGGCCCAACATCTGGAAATACAGCTATCCTTAAACAAAACAATACACAAATACAGCTATGAATTCAGATAGCTGAAAGTTTGAAAGATATCCAGGCGGATTTAAAGACCCTTCTTGAACAAACAAAGGAAGGAACTTCTCAAACCAATATTCCTGAGGAGCTAATCTCTAAATTGCAAAATTTGTCATTAGGTCCATCTGAAAGACCTAAAGAAGGCAAAGGCACCTTACGAGTTTTTAAAAATCCCTACGAAATCTTAAAAGACGAACAAGAAAAATTTGAAGACTTAATGGCCACTACCAGGACAGCGACTGAGCAACCTTTTACTTCCATAGTCCCCTTGTTTGATGATCAGATAAGGGAATATCGAAGAAACCAAAGAAGACAGCATAATGCTCAGTAGGCTGCCAGATGCCTTGGACGAAGACTTGCGGGGACATCAGTGTGGGACCAGTGTCGTCGATAGAGGGGGGGTGAATATCGACTCATAAAATCTTTTCGTAATCTCATCAGAAACTTCGATGTTTGTTCTTTCTAGACAAAGTGTTAGTAGCACAACGAAAAAAATAAAGTAAACGGAAAACAACACAGCACAGCAGACACTCGGGTTTTTACTTGGTTCCCAACCCCCCAGGGTTAGTACATCCAAGGCCTAAGCACGGGAAACGCTCGTCCACTAATGGTCTCCTTTCCGGACTTTCCGGAGGCGGAGAAACCCATCTTACAATGCAAGTATTACAATAAAAAATGATAAGGAAATGAAGTGCGTAAAAGTAAAAGAAAACCAAACAGGAGAGTCGACGATCCCGGCCGATCTGGAACTCCGAAGCGCAGCGCATTTCCTCCTGGAGCTTCCTTGGTCGCAGAGCTTCACCTCTAGTTCTTTTTCTTTGCTCGGATTGCTTAGAATGTAGTTGTGAATGATGTTCTGAGTTGAGGGGTCGAACCCCTTTATATAGTCACTTCTTGGGCGCCTGTAAGGCTGTAGGGCGCCTCTATACGTTGGTCAAACCTCATCTTCACGTCGAACTCGCAGCAGGGATAGAATCTCCTTCCCAGGCGCCTGGGAGCCCTCAGGAGCCTGTGTTAGGCGCCTAGGATAGGGCTGCCCAGTCTGGGGCGCCCTTAAGGTCTGGGGCGCATGTATTGATACAGGCGCCCTGGATGACCTTCCAGGCAGCATTTTCTCCTTCGTTTGCTCTTCTATCTAGCCTCCAACTTTAGGTACCTGCAATACAATCAATAGACAAGACAAATATGCAAATAATCTTAGCCTTAAAGATTTGGTTTTGACTTTGGATTTCCTGCGAAACCCTAGGTCGAACCGATGCCTATGTTCCCTTCCCAGGGAGCGTGCCTTTTCCCTACTCCTCTCAGGAGATGTTTTGCCAACCGGCTCCTCCAGTTGGACTTTTGCCCAACTTCACTCACCAGGACTTAGTGCCCAGCTTCACTCACCAGGACTTCGGTGCCCAGCCCTCGGCCAAGACTTATTGTCCAATTCCTCGAATCAGGACTTCGTGCCCAGTCCACGACCAGGACTTATCGCCCAGCCACCAGGACTTCGGTGCTCAGCCCTCGGTCAGTTTAAAAAAATAAGCAAATGCATGTACATGGCAGTTATGCATGAGTCAAATAAGTCAAAACATTTTACTTAAGTTTCTAATAATGTATCAAATTCCCGATTTGATACATGTCGTGTAAACCCGCGAATATGCCAACCTACTTTGACATATTTAATATTATTAAGTTGAAGGTTTCAGTTGGGTAGAATTTTATTGAGTTTCATACTTAAACGTAATTAATTTAAATTTTAGTTCGTGGATTAAGGATTGAATAAAGATTTAATTTGTAGAATTTATTAGGTACAATTCTTAAGAATTTATTAAAGTTGAAATCATTAAAAGTTTAGGTTATTTAAGAATTAATTAAATTAAGTTATTAAGATTTAATTTGAATTAAGTATTAATTAGAATTAAATTGTTAAGGATTAATTAGAAGTTAAAATAATTTAAGTTTTAAATTAAGGTTAAAATAATTAAGATTTAAATTAAGTTTAAGATAATTAAGATTTAATTAAGGTTAAA
This sequence comes from Boesenbergia rotunda, assembly GCA_024364735.1. Classification (NCBI taxonomy): domain Eukaryota; kingdom Viridiplantae; phylum Streptophyta; class Magnoliopsida; order Zingiberales; family Zingiberaceae; genus Boesenbergia; species Boesenbergia rotunda. Next base: position 226,414 of record JAGFNQ010004276.1, on the reverse strand, counting down.
ATAATTAAAATTTAATTAAGGTTAAAATAATTAAGATTTAATTAAGGTTAAAAAATTAAAATTTAATTAAGGTTAAAATAATTAAGATTTAATTAAGTTTAAAATAATTAAAATTTAATTAAGGTTAAAATAATTAAGATTTAGTTAAGGTTAAAATAATTAAGAATTAATTAAGGTTAAAATAATTAATTTGATTTAAGTTTCAGAATTTCTGGGTTAGTTAATAGTTGTGGGTCTAACTGCATCATTTTCATTAATTCAAAAATATCTAACTTATCTACTATTTCTTTTTTATTTACTTTTTCAAGTTTTTCTAATACTTCTGCTTTGTTTGATTTTTGTAGACTTTATTAACTGTAGCCTTGATTCTAAAAAATTCTTCTTCCTCCTCATCCTCATCATCAAGGTTATATTCTTCTACATCTTCATAGTAGGTAGAATAGTTTTTAGGGTTGTTAATTAATATTTCATAATTAATTTCAAAGTTATTAGGATTATCCATAAAATTATTAATTAAATCATTATTATTATCTACAAAGGTTTCATCTTTGCTATCCTCAGAAATATCAGAGTTAATAATAGTTTCATCCTTATCCTCAGAAATATTAGAAATTAAAGGATTAATGTTAATTTCATCATTATCAACAATATTATGAGAAATATTATTATCCTTAACATTATTTGATAATATATTGGAATTAATTTTCAAAATTGTTGCATTGATATTAAAGAATAAAGAATTAATTTTTGATATTTTAATATTGTCTATATTTGGTAATTGGTCATGCAATATATTAAGTTGATTTTCTAAAAAGTCCATTTTACCAGAAAAATTACCTAACGTATCTAAATTATCAACATTACTGTATGACTGTGCAGAAATTTGAAAATTTTTACAAAAATAAACTTTTTGTGCCTTGGTCGAACACTGATTCTTGTAGTGTCCGTGCTTTTGACATTTGAAGCACTTAATGTGACTCTTGTCCCTCTGGACTCCTAGCGCTGGTACCTCCTTTGCCACAGGTGGTGATGATCGAGTCTTACGAGTAGGACACTGGTTTTTATAGTGTCCTCTCTCCATACACTTAAAACATGTAATATGAAATTTAAAATTTACCATAATTAAAAAGTATACCTGATTCACCCCTGGGCTCCCCCTCAACTCCTGGCGTCTTTGCTCCATCGGCTGTTAGTCCGGTGAAGAGCTACCAGGCTCTGATACCACTTGTGGGATCGGTGCCGTCGATAGAGGGGGGTGAATATCGACTTGTAAAAACTTTTCGTAATCTCGTCAGAAACTTCGATGTTCGTTCTTTCTAGACAAACCGTTAGTAGCACAGCGGAAAAATAAAGTAAACGGAAAACAACACAGCATAGCAGACACTCGGGTTTTTACTTGGTTCCCAACCCCCCAGGGTTAGTACATCCAAGGCCTAAGCACGGGAAACGCCCGTCCACTAATGGTCTCCTTTCTGGATGCGGAGAAACCCATCTTACAGTGCAAGTATTACAATAAAAAATGATAAGGAAATGAAGTGCGTAAAAGTAAAAGCAAACCAAACAGGAAAGTCGACGATCCCTGGCCGATCTGGAACTCCGAAGTGCAGCACACTTCCTCCTGGAGCTTCCTTGGTCGCAGAACTTCGTCTCTAGCGCTTTTTCTTTGCTCGGATTGCTTAGAATGTAGTTGTGAATGATGTTCTGAGTTGAGGGGCCGAACCCCTTTATATAGTCACTTCTTGAGCACCTGTAAGGTTGTAGGGCGCCTCTATACGTTGGTCAAACCTCATGTTCATGCCGTACTCGTAGCAGGGATAGAATCCCCTTCCTAGGCGCCTAGGAGCCTCAGGCGCCTGTGTTAATAGGTGCCTGGGATAGGGCTGCCCAGTCTGGGGCGCCTGTATTGATACAGGCGCCCTGGATGACCTTCCAGGCAGCATTTTCTCCTTCGTTTGCTCTTCTATCTTGCCTCCAACTTTTGGTACCTACAATACAATCAATAGACAAGACAAATATGAAAATAATCTTAGCCTTAAAGATTTGGTTCTGACTTTGGATTTCCCGCGAAACCCTAGGTTGAACCGATGCCTATGTTCCCTTCCGGGGGAGCGCGCCTTTTGCCTACTCCTCTCAGGAGAAGTTTTGCCAACCGGCTCCTCCGGTTGGACTTTTGCCCAGCTTTACTCACCAGGACTTAGTGCCCAGCTTCACTCACCAGGACTTCGGTGCCCAGCCCTCGGCCAGGAATTATTGCCCAATTCCTCGAATCAGGACTTCGTGCCCAGACCGCAACCAGGACTTATTGCCCAACCCTATGTCAGGACTTAGGTGCCTAGCCCTCAGCTAGGACTTATTGCTCAATTCCTCGAATCAGGACTTCATGCCCAACCCTCGGTCAGGTCTTAGGTGCCCAGCCCGTGGCCAAGACTTAGTGCTCAATCCATGATCAGGACTTAGTGTCCAATTCCTCAAACCAGGACTTATTGCCTAGGTTAACTAGGGCTTTGTTTTACCTTGAATCAGATTTCTTGACTAACCCATCCTTTGTCTAGTGTATCACTAACTTAAGTATATTATTAAACATTGAAACACTAGAGGAGGACATCACCGATGCATCTTGCACCAACAATCAGCACTAGTTCCTACACAAGAACAGCAAATAGATCCCCAAGCTCAGTTAAAACTCTCAATGCAGGAGAGAGCATCCATTGTCCCTGCTGAAGTTCTATATCATTCTAGAAGGGACGATGCACACCACAGGGTTTATATTCATAGATCTGAAGAACCCCTGTTGGTAACAGAGGGACGCCAAGTAGATCGAAGCTTCATTCAGGAGGAGAGCTTTAATCAACTCCAAAGAAGTAGGATGCGGTACCTACATTTAGGTATTCTACAAGTTCGCATCCAAACACTCCACCGACAAGAGGAGGGAGTTATGACCTTCATTGTATTCCAAGATAACCGATGGCTTGGTGACCAAGCAATCCTGGCCACCATGGAAGTTGACCTTACTAGGGGAAGCCAGCTTGTTTATATTATTCCTGATATCATTCTTACTATTGGAGATTTCTACCGTAATATATAGGTCCCCATACTGACACGAGGCTATGAACAATGGAGGAACGGCGAAGAAACCTCCTTATTACAAGAGGCATGGTCGGAAGACTCTCTAATACTCCCAACGTGGGTTTTACCCATGAGGTTCGAGGAGTTGTCGATTATCTTACCAGTCATGGGGTAAGAGCACTTCTCGGACGGTGTTACTCGACTGAAGCATTACAAGGACTGAATTGGGTCACCAAACCTATGGAAGTCATATTACCTATGCAGTCATCGTAGGTAAACAGCAGAAACCTTATGGATGGGCAAGTATCTATTAGTTTTCCTAACTATGTTGCAGTGCCAACAAGTCGCCTGCCTCATTATAATGCAAAGGATGAGGAGGTACAAAGCGATGAAGAGGAAATTAAATCCTTCCATACCCTAGCCATACTAATTGAACAACAACCAGGAGAATTTGCTTATGCAGAAGAAGGAAATGATCCACAAGGAGAAGCATCTGCACTACCAGAAGAGGATTATCTATTTATTCTGGTACACCAGCTTTCCAAAACTGCCACTATGATAACCAAAAAAATTTTGATGCAGCTGGTTTTGATCTAACGAGTGACGCATTCTGTGTCTTAGAGCCCAGAGGGCGAGCTCTAGCCTCAATAGGGATCATCCTAGAAATTCCCTGGGGAACATATGGAGCCTCAACAGGGATCATCCTAGAATTCCATGGGGAACATATGGAGCCTCAACAGGGATCATCCTAGAAATTCACTGGGGAACATATGGACGAATCGCCACACGATTGAGAACAACCCTAAAATATGGTCTTAATGTAGGTGTAGGAGTCATTGATTCTGACTACCGCGGAGAAACAAAATTTTACTATTTAATCACTCTGATGAGCGGATCTATCTTCACACTGGAGACTACGTAGCACAAATTATCTTCGAAAAAATAATTTGCCCAGATGTCTTTCCAGTCCCACGGCTATCTGAAACCCAGAGAGGAACAGGTGGTTTTGGCTCAACAGGCAACACGCAGGCAATTTTTGATATTTTAATACCTAAAGAAGCTGCTACAACACTTCTTGAGGAGGAACCTCTTCTGGTTAATCTAAAAGGCAATCGTGCAGGAAAGCCCATGGGCCTCTATACTCCGATCCACAGATCTATCCCTAGAGACGTCAGAACCTGAGGATGACTACCTCGAATGTGTTCAGTATTTAGCATCTCACACTCAGTCAGCAACCAACTCCAACCTCGATGCCCCCATCTGTGATATTTATGAGGAGGACTCCGATTGGGTCAATCCATTCGCTACAGAAGATGGTGGGGGTAACCAATTACTCGCTACTGGGTTTGAAATGGATTATCCATGTCTCAGGAGGTTGGTCCAAGACATTATTGAGGGCCAAGGACCAAGCCCACAGCAGGTGTATTCCGTCAGCACAGTAATTTGTTCATACAATCCTCCACGTGATACAACTATGGAACTTCCTAGCTATCCTACAGCCATAAGAGATGTAACACCTGAATTTTTCAGAATTTTTTTCAAAATAAACAAAAAGAAACTAAAATTTTCTTTTAAAAGGGTCGGAGCAAGGGCTCGAAACCACAACCCTCGAATTTAGATTAGTTTAAGTTTCCATTAGGGATAGTAATAATCTCATTAAAATATGGAACTGATATTAGATAAGTAATAGTAAGTGTCCTTTATGGGAGATGGTTCAACTTCCACTTAATATATAAAGGATGGAAAGGAAAGAAAACCAAGGGTTTTCTCCTCCTTCTTCCCTGCGAAAACCAAGAGAGGAGAGTTAGGGCTTCTTACCAAGAGGAAACTAGGGTTCTCTCCTAGGGCCAAGGGTTGGAAGATCGCGCAAGGAATAGGGCCAAGGGTTGGAAGATCGCGCAAGGAAGAAGATTCTACGCTAGGTAGTAAGTTTAGAGCACAAGGATGTAAGTAGATCACTCACCTGCAATAAAAGTAGTTTTCGTGTGATTATAAACATGATTCTAAGACTTTGGATGATGTGATCTTAGTATAGCAAGACCAAGGTCTTGTTTTGCCCAAAAGCAAGTTTTGGGATTTTGGCACGCAAGGTGCTCGATGGAAGCACAAAGTAAAACCACGGTCTTGATTTGCCCAAAAGCAAGTTTTGGGATTATGGCATGCAAGGTGCATTGATGAGTACAAGACCAAGGCTTTAAGATGTCCCAAAAGCAAGTTTTGGGAACCCTACTTTCTATGTGCAAGATATGTGCTAAGTTTAAGCATGTTATGTATAAGCATAAGTACAAGTTAAGTATATTACTTTTAAGCGGCATGTACCGGGCACAAGGCCCACAGGCGCAAGGCCCAACTACGCAAGCTAGTAAACGCTCTATTAGGGTTTGATGGCTAGCTACCCCGAAACCTATTAGGGATGCACACATTGGTACTATACCGGGGCCCAAAGGAGGTTGTTTATTATTTTGAAGTATATGAAGTACAAGCATATAAGTTTTAAGTTTTTCATAGCAAGTATTTATTTCAAGCAAGTTAAGCATTTTTAGTTCAAGCAAAGTTTTAAATGCAAGCAATAGTTACAAATGTATTCATGAGCACTTTTCATGTTAAAGAATAGCGTTAAAGAATAGCATTTTCGGTTACACATGTTTTTAAAATAAGCATGAACATGTTTTATATCGAATGCATGTTTTGTGAGATAGGTATCTACTTACTAAGCAATTTGCTTATAGTTTGCATCCTTTTATTGCAGATAAAGGTAAAGAAAGGATATAAGGCAAGGAGACTAAAGGATGGATGGTTTGTGTCAGTGGCGGCAGAACAGTGGAATGAGATCCTTTGGGATGAGTTGTAATGTTCCAAGCTCTGAACAATAGAATGTTATGAGTTTTCTTGAGTTCAAGAGTTTTGTGTCATGTTGGTTATGTTTATTCCGCAAGAAAATATTAAGTTTGAAATGCATGCTAAATGGAGTATGATTAAGTCCAATTATGATGATTATATGATTATGAGTCTTCTAATTGTTGTGTGGTTGAAATAGGGTGTTTATGTATACTTGATCAGTGTTTTTGAAATCTAAAAACTACAGTTCCAGAGGTATCAGTCGACTGGTTCAGGTATCAGTTGACTGCCCTCGTGAATTCGAGTGAACAGAAACATTGGTCGAGTGATTCCCAAGTGTAGTCGACTGGTGCCAATGTAAAAGAAAAAGAGTTTTGGGCTGATGGTTAGTGGCTGGGTCTTACAATGAAGAGGTCTGGGGGTCAAATCTTGGCAATGCCAACAAGAATTAAATTTATTTTTTCCTTTTTGACCTAGCAGTAAAGTTAACGTAACGGCCCTATAAGGTCAAAGTTAGTAAGAGAGGGTCGTTACAAGTTTGCTATCATAGTAGTTTCCGCCCTTTCACCACATTGATATCAAGCATCCGTCCTGTCTCCTACCAAGTAAGAAAGTGCATATGTTTAGTTTTTATATACATGCCTTTATTTGACTGTTAGTCTTAACATATGTTATTATGTGCATGATCAGTATATGCTATCTAATATGAGTATGATGATAGTATGATGATGAGTATGATGATATGACATCTGCTATATGAGTATGATGATAGTATGATGATATGGCATATGTCATATGAGTATGATGATATGAGTAGGATGATAGTGAAGTAATGAAATGTCCTTATTGATGAAATGTCCTTATCGAAGTAATGTCATTACCCTCTTTAAGATATAGAGTAAGATAATGCCAAGAAGACGTCTTAGAAAGGCACAACATGAGGAGCGAGCTCCTAGAGGGCAAGAGACAACAGAGTCAGTACCACCACCAAATCTTTTAAAGGTGATGGCTCAGTTAAAAAGACAAGTAGCAGAACAGCAACAAGTTATTGCCACCATGATGGCTAACCAGCAGACCGCTCCCATTTCCCTGCCGGTAGAGAATGTAGTGGGTCCAGTTGTGACTGAAGATCCATCGGTTACATCTGTAGTCCCGGCAAGGGGGATAAGGCAAGAAGCATACCTCATCCAGTGGAAGAAACTGAGGCAAGAGAACTTCTCAGGCACAAGCGAACCATGGGATGCTCAAGCATGGTTCAAAACTCGGGAAAGCATAGTAGAACTACTGGACTGGCCTGAAGTAGAGAAGATAAAGTGTGCCTCCTTCTGCCTTACCGGGGATGCTAGGATGTGGGGGTCAAATCATGGCAAGCCCAGCAAGAATTAATTTTTTTTTCTTTTTGGCCCAACAATAAAGTTAACGTAACGGCCCTATAAGGTCAAAGTTAGTAAGAGAGGGTCGTTACAAGAGATGGGTCGGGACCCTCTCAACCAGCGCAGCCCACGTTTGATAACCCAATGGCAAAGTTTCGAGGAGGAGCTATAAGGCTAGGTCTAGGTAGGTCAGGCGAGGACGAGTGCTGAGAGATTGTACTCGAGAAGGAAAACCCTAGGCTTAGGGTTTGTGCAGTCGACTGCTGTTGGGAGCAGTCGATTGGTATTGGGCACAGAGAGATTAGTCAACTAATCTCCTGTGCAGTCGACTAGTGTCGGCTAGAATTCGAACGTTGGGCTATAACGTTCGAATTCAGGTGGACTAGTCGACTGGTGTTGGCACCAGTCGACTGGTAATGGTTGGATCAGTAACGAGCACTATTTAAGAGAGCTATATTTGGTTGGGCATATGGATAACGAAATAAGCTTGATTGAAACTTATTAGTAGTCTACAAGTGCTCAGGTGTGCTTGCGAAGTTGTGGCGAGGTTTCTCCACCCACAAGGAGCTACACGAGCTAGCCAGAGGTTTTCTGGGGAGTCATCTACCGATGGATCGGGTTTGTCCACCTTACGATGTGTGTTGGCAGTTTGTGCTTCTTATTAGTTTTAGTTTTATTCTGTATTCCGTTGCATACTAACAAGTGTAGGAAGAAAAGCGCAAATCAAATGGGTGATCGTCTATTCACACCCCTCTAACCGCAAGGTTTATTCATGGCATTAGCTTAAAACCGTTAGGGTGCGTTTGGTTGGGGGTTATCCTTGATAACCTTGGTTATCCGTACAAGGTTATCAACGAAAATTTATTTGGTTTAGATAATTAGCGATTCCCAAGTAATGATTGATGCCCAACACGTCAGCAAAAGGGTCATGTAACCCGGAATCGAAAAACCTTAGGAAAGTAAGGTTTTTCTTGATTCCAGGGTTATGAAACTTATACTTCCAAAATTATCCTCCAATATTTACATTTACAAAGAAAATAACCATTACAATTTATTAACTTCCAGAAGTATTAGTCGCGGCCGACGACTGACAACGACGGTCGGCGACCACCGTCGACACCCGACGACCCCCGCCGGCGGCAAGAGACCCCCGCCGACGACCGGAGACCCCGCCGGCGGCCGGTGACCGGCGACCACCACCGGCAGCCTGCGCCCGGTGACCATCGCCGGCAGTCGGGGGTCGACATCGATAGCCGGCCGGCAGCCACCGCCGACGGTCGACAACCGACGACCACCACCGCCGGCCCGCGCTCGGTGGCCATCGCCGGCGATTGGGGGGTCAACATCGATCGTTGGCGATCGACGTTGACAACCGACCGGCAGCCACCGATGATCTACGCCGATCATCGACGTTCAACGTTGACAGCCGGTCGCCGATGTTGGACATTGATTTCCTACACTGACACCGACGGTCGACGCCGACGTAGATGTCGCCGATGAATATTTTTTTAATTTAATATTTTAATAAAATTATCTAAATAAATTCAAAAGAGCAATACGGTAAAATATTATATTATGTTATAGACTATTACCTCCAAACAAACAAGATTTTATTTCATTACCTAAATTGAACCAAACAACTTCAGGTTATGTTTCATTCCCTATTATCTTAGTTATATGATTACCAAGTAATCACTAAGGTTATATATGATAACTGGAACCAAACGCACCCTTAAGGTTAAGGTATTCACAGAAAGGTCATCTAAAGTAATTATCCTCTTCCTTATAACCGATCCTCATCGTGGACCATGACTAGGAGAAGTTGTTAGAATTATGCAAACCAGGGGATAGCAAAAGAACAAGTCCTTAACTTGGCAGTAAGGCAGAGGGTCGTGTAAGACCATGGGAACACTTGTGTGAGCTTTACCTAGAGAGGAACTGCCCTACTTCTTCTAGTTGAATGTCTGAGGTTTGGGAAAGGTCAATACCGGAGTGGTATAAGAACTCTAGAACACTTGACCTAGAATACCTTGACCTAACTTCATCACCTAAGGTTTCCAACACTCAATTAGCCAATAACCTTGTAGTAGTCTACGATAGGACTTGTCTGTCATCCCGTGTACACCTCAAAAACTTTAAGCAAATCCTTGAAAGGTGTGAGAGTTTAGAGGGAGAGATCACAAGCCTAAAAACAACGGTGAAAAACTTAACAATAGTTTATACTGAAAACAAACCGCTGACAAAGCAGGAAGTTTGTGATTTGGTTGTAGAAATTGCAAAATAGCCCAAACTTGTGGAAAAGGAGGCTCTCAGACTAATCGAAGAACTCAACTAAAAGCTTAAACGAGTGGAAGCTCAGCTTTACCATCTTGAAAGGTGGACTGTTTCATGAATAACTACATCATAACCAAAAACACACAGTCCTACTGAGAAGCAGTCAAAGCTACAGATCCCATAGAGTCACCGACTGTTGGCTTTGCAAAACCAAGTGATTATCAAGGCCCAACATCTGGAAATATAGCTATCCTCAAACAAAACAATACACAAATACAGCTATTAATTCAAATAGCTAAAAGTTTGAAAGATACCCAGGCGGATTTAAAGACCCTTCTTGAACAAACAAAGGAAGGTACTTCTCAAACCAGTATTCTTGAGGAGCTAATCTCTAAATTGCAAAATCTATCCTTAGGTCCATCTGAAAGACCTAATGAAGGCAAAGGCACCTTACGAGTCTTCAAGAATCCCTACAAAATATTAAAAGACGGACAAGAAAATTTGAAGACTTAATGGCCACTACGAGGACAGCGACTCAGCAACCTTCTACTTCCATAGTCCCCTTTGTTTGATGATCAGATAAGGGAATATCGAAGGAACCAAAGAAGATTGCATAATGCTCACCAGGCTGCCAGACGCCTTGGACGAAGACTTGCGGGGACATCAGCACTAGTACCTACACTAGAACAGCAAATAAATCCCCAAGCTCAGTTAAGACTCTCAATGCAGGAGAGAGCATCCATTATCCCTGCTGAAGTTCTATATCATTCTAGAAGGGATGATGCACACCACAGGGTTTATATTCATAGATCTGAAGAACCCCTGTTGGTAACAGAGGGACACCAAGTAGATCAAAGCTTCCTTCAGGAGGAGAGTTTTAATCAACTCTAGAGAAGCAAGATGCGGTACCTACATTTAGAGATTCTACAAGTTCGCATCCAAACACTCCGCCGACAAGAGGAGGGAGTTATGGCCCTCATTGTATTTCGAGATAACTGATGGCTTAGTGACCAGGCAATTCTGGCCACCATGGAAGTTGACCTTACCAGGGGAAGCCAACTTGTTTATATTATTCCTGATATCATGCTTACTATTGGAGATTTCTACCGTACAGGTCTCCATACTTACGCAAGGCTATGAACAATGGAGGAACGACGAAGCAACCTCCTTATTACAAGAGGCATGGTCGGAAGGCTCTCTAATACTCCCAACGTGAGTTTTGCCCATGAGGTTCGAGGAGTTGTTGATTATCTTACCAGTCATGGGGTAAGAGCACTTCTCGGACGGCGCTACTCGACTGAAGAATTACAAGGACTTGGTCACCAAACCTACAAAAGTCATATTAGCTATGCAGCCATCGTAGGTAAACAGCAGAAACCTTATGGATGCACGAGTATCTATTAGTTTTACTAACTATGTTGCAGCGCCAACAAGTCGCCCGCCTCATTATAATGCAAAGGATGAGGAGGTACAAAGCGACGAAGAGGAAATTAAATCCTTCCATACCCTAGCCGTACTAATTAAACAACAACCAAGAGTATTTGCTTATGCGGAAGAAGGAAATGATCCGCAAGGAGAAGCATCTGCACTACCAGAAGAGGATTATCCATTTATTCTGGTACACCAGCTTTCCAAAACTACCACTATGATAACCAGAAAATATTCTGGTGCAGCTGGTTTTGATCTGGCGATTGAAGCATTCTATGTCATAGAGCCTAGAGGGCGGGCTCTAGCCTCAACAGGGCTCAGCCTGGAAATTCCCTGGGGAATATATGGACGAATCGCCACACGATCGAGCGCAACCCTAAAATATGGTCTTGATGTAGGTGCAGGAGTCATTAATTCTGACTACCGCGGAGAAATCAAAAGTCTACTATTAATCACTTTGATGAGTGGATCTATCTTCACACTGGAGGCTACATAGCGCAAATTATCTTCGAAAAAATCATTTGTCCAGATGCCTTTCCATTCCCGCGGTTATCTGAAACCCAGAGAGGAATAGGTGGTTTTGGCTCAACAGGCCAACACGTAGGCAATTTTTGATATTTTAATACCTAAAGAAGTTGTTGCAATGCTTCCTGAGGAGGAACCTCTTCTGGATAATCTAAAAGGCAACCATGCAGGAACTACAAGCCTATGAGCCTATACTCCGGTCCACGAATCTGTCCCTAGAGACTTCAGAACCGAGGATTACTACCTCGAATGTGTTCAGTATTTAGCAGCTCACACTCAGCCAGCAACCAACTCTAACCTCGACACCCCTATCTAGGATATTTATGAGGACTTCGATTGGGTCAATCCATTCACAACGAAAGATGGTGGGGGTAACCAATTACTCGCTACCGGGTTTGAAATGGATTATCCATGTCTCAAGAGGTTGGTCCAAGACACTATTGAGGACCAAGGACCAAGCCCACAACAGGTGTATTCCACTAGTAATAAGATTCCTTCTTATCAGAGACGGCATGAGAATGTGACGATGGGGCCCATAGCGCACCCGACGTCTCTTCCCTTCCTCTATAAGAAGAGATCAACCCTTTGCAGAGACATCAAGCAATACTTGAGCTCTACTCAGGGAAGAAATTGTAAGAGTTTGAAATAGCAAGAGTCTGTGATTAAGTAAGCTTTATTCCTTATCTCCTCTATTTCAAGCTGCTAACTAATCTCTAGCATATAAATTTCTTCTCTTCCATTTTCCGTTTCGTCTTGTTATTCTGGTATCAAATTGAGCTCCAACAGTTAATGCGCAAGTGAAATAACAATTAAACTAAAACTAACAAGAAGAACAAATTAATGTAATGTGATTCAGAGATGACACTCCTATTCCATGGTTGACTGTAAGGTGGACGATCCCGATCTATCGATGGATGAGTCCTCGGAAAACCTTCAGCTAAGTCGTGTAGCTCCTTGTGGGTGGAGAAATCTCGCTGCAACACCGAACACTCACACAAGAACTTGGTAGACTACTAATAGGGGTTAACCACCTCTATTTCGTCAACCTTGCTAAAACAAACTGAGTTCTCTTAAATAAAACTTGTTTGTTGATCCAGCCGTTACCAATCGACTAGTGTCAACACCAATCGACTGGTATCAATACCAGTCGACTGATAGCTATCGAATTCGAACGTTACAACTCAACATTCGAATTCAGCCGACACTAGTCGATTGCACAGAAAGATCAGTCGGCTAATCTTTCTGTGCCCTCAACCAGTCGACTGATCCCACACCAGTAGACTGGTAAAACCCTAAACCTAGGGTTTTTCTTCCTAAGTACATTTCACTTGCACTCGGATCCTCACAACTCAGTTAACTCTTCTCTGCAACCTTGACTATTGCTTTCAAGTCTTCTTCGCTTTAGCTCTCGTCCTTCGGATGCATACAAACCCACGGTTCGTCTCCATTTCATCCTTCGCGTATGTCTTTGGCTCTCGTCCCTAGGATACATTTAATCCCGTGGCTCGTCCTTAGAGCCATCAATTTGGGTTGGACTCGTCGAATTGGCCCGCCCCGCCAAACAATTTAACCAGTTTGGGTTGGAATTTTAGTAACTCAAGCCCGCTGCGGGTCGACCCGCTTAGGCCCGCGACCCACACAGGTTGGCCCGCAACGAGCTTGGGTTGGCTCGCAGGTTGCATATGTTAGTCAAATTTTATGTCAATTTATTATCTTTCTTTGTTATAATTTTAAAATAAAAAATAATATTTTTCATCAAACATAAGTACTTGTTTGTATCTATTTACATTTAAAATACATATTTCTTAGTACATTAGATTGATAAAACCTTTCCAAAGTAAATTGTTAAATATACGATTTTTTTATTATTTTTTTTAAATATTTGATGGGCCTGCGCGTTGGCCTGCTTAACCCGCGACCCGCCTTGGATTTGATTAGGTTGGGAATTTTCCAACCCGCCAAGATGATGGGTCAACCTGCCCCGCTCTGCCAAATGGCCGACCCGCTACAGGTCGACCCGCCCCTCCACGGATTGGCTTGTCTAGCAGCTCTACTCGTTATCATGTCATCTTTCACCTATGCCTTAAAGTGTGATTTCCTGAGCTTATCGTTACTATCTTATCCACGGCCCCTTAGATACTCCATCCTTCACCGGACCTGAAGCCATCAAGCTGAGTCGTATGTGTATCTTACAAATTTATGCACTCAAATATACATATCAAATACATGGGTGAAACTAACTTAAATTCTTTGTCCAAATATCAAAATACATGGTCACTCCGGACCATCAGGATTGCCTTAACAAAAATAAGATTTAGTAGGTCAATGTCATTTTTTTGGATATAATTTAAGAAAAAAAAGAACTCACAGTAAAGCTGGGCCTCAAACGGTTGCCTACCTCACCTTATGATGGAACGACCCTGGTTGACTTGCTTTCAAATAAATGATTAACGAGATTTTTTCAACTTCAGACGATCGGTTCGATCTCACGAAAGTTTCCCATCGGCAGCCAGGGTAAATCGGAAAGCACTCGCAGTGGATGATCTAGAAGTCCAACGTCCCAGGGTTCACGTCTTATTTGGAGGAAAGACTTGCTTTGAGATAAGAACTCCATGATGATCATGATTGTTTAAGAAATGATTTAGAGGGATTTAATGCTAAAATCATGCATTTTATTTAGCCGTTTGTTTCAATATTTTTTTTTCTGGTTATCCTGATGGGATAAATTCGAATACATTTATATGCATATAAAAGTAGACTTCGAAAATAAATATCCTTGTGGAATTCTAAATTTAACTTTTTTTTAATTATTTCTTTTAGTACTTTACAAATATGATTAGGATATTAAAGCAATAAACATCGTTGAAATAAAAAAAATTATGATAAAGTTTCAGAAAAATTATATAAAGAATTATAAACAATAAAAGAGTTAACGAATTTATCGAACCCATTTAAGATACGATACTAGAATATATATTATTTAAAGATAATATTATTTTGTTAGATAAAAAATTTAAAAGTTTAAACTCAAAATTTGATGAAAAATATTAGAAGCAAAAGTTTTAGATTTAATATAGTACAAAATAAAAGATATGAAATTTAAATTTAATAATATATATAACGAGATAATTATTAAAATAAAAAATAATGAGTAGTCTAAAATGGAGTATTTTAAATATTTAAGATCCTTTTTAAAAAGATAAAGGGGTCGAAAAAGATATCTTATATAAAATGTACTAGTAGAATAGTTAAAATGAAAAAGAGTGTCAGGTATTCTATGAAAATACTTCTAAAATTTAAAGAGAAGTTTTACAAAATGACGGTTAAATCTATAATATTATATGGAATTGAATATTGGGTTATAACTCGAACACATGAGTAAAAGATAAAAGTTGCAAAATAGAGATGTTAAAGTGGATGTATGGACATACGAGCATGGAGATGATAAAAAATGAAAACATTAGAGAGAAAGTCGATGTTGCATCTATTGAAGGAAACCTCTAAGAGTGGGTTTGGTTCAAGTTATCACATATAATCTTAGTTATGTGATTGTTATGTAATCACATAACCAAGGTTATGGGGAATGAAACATAATCTGATATTATTTGGTTAAATATAAGTGATCAAATAAAATCTTGTTTGTTTGAAGATATAATATTTTACCGTATTATTCTTTAGTTCAATCCTGAGCATGATGATATTGTATGCTTGTCTAAATTAAAAATAAAAAAAATAAGATGATATTATATACTTGTTCATATCCTCGATTTAAGTGTAAAAAATTATATCAATCGTCGAATCGACAATATGTGATTGTATCAAAAAGATATATAATAATAATATATAAATTAATTAATTAATTAAATTTTTGTATTTCTTTTAGAATTTATTTAGAGAATTTTATTTAACTCTAAATTATGTTTATTTAGTTTTTCACAATTATAATCTATTTAATTTATTAAAATTTTAATTAAAATATTAAATTAAGCAAAAATATTCACCGACGACGCCGACTATCGACATCGACGCTGACCGACAACTGTCGATGCCGGCAACAATCGCCGACCCTCCCACCCCCCCCCCCCCCCGACACTGGTGTCAGCCCGCTAACCAATGATGGCATCTCAGAATTTAATAAATTATGAGGGTTATTTTGTCTTAAATGGTAAATATTGAAGGATAATTTTGTAAAGAAATTTTTCTTAACTTCGGATTAAGAAATACCTCACTTTTCCAAAGTTTTCCGATTATGGATTGCATGCATCTTTTGCTAACATGTCGAGCATGGTCATTACTTGGAATCGTTAATTATCTAAATCAAATAAGATTTTCGTTGATAACCTTAGATGGATAATCAAGATTGTCAATGATAATCCTCAACCAAATACACCCAGGGGCGGATTTACATGGGGACCCGGGAGGGCCATGACCCCTAAATTTTTAATAATATTATTTTCATATAGAAATTTTTATTTTTTTTTATAGCAATTTTTATTTTCTTAGTATATATATAATTTGACTCCTTTACAAGTCTATATTTATAGTGGGTTTTATGGTAAGTTTGATTTTTGTTTTAGCATACATCTAGGGTTCAAATCCCTTGGATGATTAAATTTTTTAAAAAAAATATTTTTTTATTTTTCAAATTTTAACTCAAATATATTATCTTTGAAAGATTAGAGAAGATATTATTATAATAATTATTTTCTTGATTATTATTATAATAATTATTTGCTTTGGCCCCCTCAAACTTATAATCCTAGATCCGCCACTGAATACATCCTAAGAGACATATTTAAGATGGTTTAAATATGTACTCAGATGACCAATAAATATTTAATTAGATGATATGAAATTATAATAAATATGTATATCAAAGGAGAAAATAAAAAAAGACTTGATTAGTAATAACACAAGATAAAATTTATTTTAATATAAATAATGATATAATAGATGATACAATCAAATAATATAGAATAATAATTCATATAATTATTCATAAAACGTAATTATTGATAAGTAAATCAATATTAATTTATGTCCATTGGTTCTTGTTGTATTTCATTTGGTACTTTGTTACTGTACCTATCAATGGAGATAAAAAAAAATATTGAACAGAGTATTGCTTTTTTGGTAATTTCAGCTCTTTTAATCAATTAA
This sequence comes from Boesenbergia rotunda, assembly GCA_024364735.1. NCBI lineage: Eukaryota > Viridiplantae > Streptophyta > Magnoliopsida > Zingiberales > Zingiberaceae > Boesenbergia > Boesenbergia rotunda. The sequence continues at coordinate 209,750 of JAGFNQ010004276.1, read as the reverse complement.
TTTTTAAAATAATCTATTCGACTTTATAAAAATTTTCACCTACCATAATGATAAATTAGAAAACAAATAGCTCATCACCTCATAGCTAATATTTTAGGATTATCTTTCCATAAAAAAATTAATTATGCAATATGTCATAATTGAAAAATGACCTGTAAATATTTATTTAACTACGAAAATACCTTACCTTTATACCACCATTCCGTTGGAAAAAAATATTTCTATAGTGTATCGTAATTGAGAATCAATCCGTGAATATCTAATTAACTATAATAGCGCCCTACCATAATCACGAGGAAGTATTGCTCTATAATCTTTTTATATAAAAGATCTCATAGTCTTTTATAAAAAAAAAAGTAAATTAGGAAATTGAACAAGCAATCACATGCAATCACATGAAATTAGAATATTCTCCGACTTCCTCCAAAATCGGTCTTGGTCCCTTTCTTTAAAGTTATCAAGCTATGTATGAGGAAAATATTGCTTTATAATAGTTGTACAACACGCGGTTCATTCATTTATTCATTCATTATTAATAATAGTATTATTATTATTATTAAATTTCTTGAAGAAACAACTAGACTTCAATTTCTTCTTCTTATTATTATTATTATTATTATTTAAAAAACACCAGACTTCAATGATCATTATTAGATTGTCTATGAAGAGACAACTCAGGCTGTCAGGCATTGAGATAGAGATGTGAAATTAATGAGAGACGTTTCTTTCTTTTCTTGCAGAGACCAAACCAACATAAGCTACACCAAGAGCAATAAATTGACTGAAATATCAAGAGGAAAAGAAAGAGGATGCGTTGAGATAGAGATGAAACTTAAACAGTATGTATCTCGAAGATTGAGATAAAGATAATTAGGTGTACGAAGTTTCTGTCAATATAGAATTTCAAAGAAAGCTCTATTATTAGCGGTCTTACCTTGCTACGCAACCTCCAAGATTGGGATAGAGATGAGAAATTAATGAGAGACATTTCTACCTCCCAGATTGGTGAGAAGAAAGAAGAAGAATGAAAAATTGTCATGTATATTAGCTAAATGAAACATCTAAGAATTATCCTGTAGATGAAGTATGAGAATATTATCTAATAATTAATTTGTTGATTCACATAATATAGTTAACAAAATACTGATATTGTGGAAGTGTATAATAACAAAGGATTAACATGTTGATTCACACAGAATAATTTTTTTAAAAAAAATAATACTATGAAAGCATGTGGTAGCAAAGAATAACCCCTTAGATTCATATAGAATAGTAAGGAAAATTCAAAAAAATACGATAAACACGACTCCAAAATCGAACTATAGGAAGACAAAAATAACCTCAGACTCTAGACTCTTTACTTATTATTTATTATTAAAATAGAAAATGTTAATTACCATAGGATAAAAATTAAATCTCTGATTTGTTACAGAATCAATCTTGAATATTTTCTAACCAGGAAGCTACTTTGGTGAATACCTGAGAAAAGAATGCAATCATGTTACACTCGCATGCTCCTCGACACTTTGTGGCATGGTAGGCCTCCAACTTGTTCCATCGAGGCTATCCATGAGAGCGATTCCAATGGCAGATAGCTCTTTCCTTATCTCATCGGATCTCTGGTATTGTTTATTTTTCCTAGCCGATGTCCTTTCTTCAATCTTTTGCAACAGTTCATCTTCTGTGATTTCAGCTCTTTTCAGGGCCTTCTCCCTCAGCTCTTGTAATATCTGATTTACTAAAATGTGTCGGTAAGCGAGATAATAACTTAGACATATCCATAATACAAAAGTACTTGCCTCAGAAAAATTTGAAGGAACTAATCCAAGAACACTCAAAATATTACTGATTCCCTTTTGCAGAGCAGAAAGAGACTCCATTCTCAGTTCTTGCTTCCTACCCTGCCCGATGGATGAGCACCGATTAGAATTAGAAAGTTATGTGCGCGGAGAGGACAGACTAGTACCTTCTTTGTGTGCAGAAGCTCATTGATTATTCTTAGAGGTTCAGAGATCGAAGCCAATGCGACGGGAGTGTGCAGATCATCGGACATTGAACTCTCAAACTCGAGATGAAGTTTATCGATGCATTGGAGAGTTACTGGTGGTAGAGAATCACTAAGATGGGTTTGCTTCTGTAAAGCGTCTTCACAATCCAAAAGACTCTGAACCATGCATATGAACAGTCAACCACGCCAATCTCAGTGAAGGAGCAAATGGAAGAAACTTACTTGATAGATATAATACAGTCGATCAGAAGCAACATCAAGATGTGTCGTCGAGTAGTTAATTGGAGACCGGTAATGAGTACCAATTAGGAAGAACCTCAAAGCCAATGGGTGGTAAAGCTCTAAGACCTGAAAATTCCATAATTAGTTGAACTAATAGACTCGAGGAGAAACACGAGGAATGATTTACTGAACTCTACCTCACGAATGGTGAAGAAATTTTTGAGCGACTTGGACATTTTTTCCTCGTTTACAGTGACAAATCCATTGTGTACCCAATAAGCTATGCTGCTCTCGCTACAAGCAGCACAGCTCTGAGCAATTTCATTCTCGTGGTGGGGAAACACAAGGTCCATCCCTCCACCATGTATGTCGAACCTATAACCAAGATATGTCGAACTCATTGCACTGCATTCTATGTGCCATCCTGGCCTTCCTGGCCCCCACGGGCTCTCCCAATATGGTTCGCCATCCTTGGAAGACTGCAGCATATAGCAATTCATTTAATATGGTTAGCCTATGAGGTGATGTTAAAGTTCTTCAACAGGAAGAACCCCAAAAACTTATCGTACCTTCCATAGAGCAAAGTCAGCAGGGTTTATCTTTCTTGAATCCACAGCAACCCTTTCTCCTGATCTATTGTCTTCTAATTTCCGTCCAGATAGTTGACCATAAGTAGGGAATTTGTCAACAGAAAAATACACATCCCCATCAAGTCTGTAGGCATAACCGTTATCAAGAATCTGTTGGAAAGATAGGAAAGAAATATCAAAGCGAAATTCGCAGGAACAATGTCCTTTATTGAACAATTAAGTTCACAATACACATTTGCAAATCAACAAACTTGTAATAGTAACTGACCAGTAAAAAGAATTTAGTTATTATGCAAAATAATTTTTGGATTTTTATTTCATTTTTACATGAATTATGAGCTCATAATCAGTATGGCCATATTTATCCCAACTATTTATGGAGATTAAATTCTATTATTGCCATGATGAAATCAACAGTAGTGTGAAGGAAAAGGTCCTAGCTCCTTTTGTTTCCTTCATGTGTTTGTGTACAGTGTGCCGCCAAAGGCCAAGTGAGGAGGGAGAGAGACCAAGAGCGAAGATACAGTTTCTCTCCCATTCTCGACAACCACAACCAAGAGAGAAAAGCACAGAGCTTTGGCAGAGCAATGCTCGAGGAGATGCTAAGCATTCTTCTTTTGCAATCGAGGAGATGGAATGCCATACAGGGATTAGTGTAAGAGGTAGTTGCTAACCTTTAGTTTTTTGAATTCCATGGAATGCCATGTTCGAGAGAAAGCATTCTTATATTATTCTACAAATTTTCTATATCTGGTAAAAACAGGAGATGGAGGATCATTAGAAGTTAGTGGCTATGCTAAGACCAACACACGGCACAGTGCAGTCCTCATGTTCTCAGTTTGGTGGTGAATGCGAACAGAGGAAGAAGAGGAAAGAGAAAACAACAGGAAGAGAAGATCAAAAGAGAGAATGACAACAAGAGAGGAAGAGTTACTTTAGCATTGAGTATATATTATATTATGACCATAGAATAATTGAGCGGTATTGTTGTATACGTTGCTAAATATGTAACTTAGGATGATTTACTCCTTTGAATGGAATGAGTGCGTGCATTGTTCCTAGTTAAATAGGCAATTCTTAAAAACCATGTTTGGTGAAGGAATTTGCAATTTGTATATCAATATAATGATAAAAATGTGGATATAATTATATTGAATAGGAAAGGAACCTCCGCAATTATTTTTTTTTTTTTTGATATTTTGATTATATTATCCAATCAACAATATGAAGATACTGTTAATCAGATACAAACTAAGTGGTCAAAATGGAGATGAGTTTCTACAGTCTTGTGCATTTGTCAACTGCACCTTAGCTAAATGCATAACTTGTATCGCTAACCATACTTTACAGGTGAGGGCGGTTAAGAAAGAATGCAGACACAGAGTTAATGCAACAAAGGTAAAATATGCTAAGATGAATTTGTGAATTACCAGAGAAGATAAATGTGTCCAATAGCAATTAGGTGCAACTCTAATCGATGATAGAATAGTAAAATAAGCTGATATGGAATACCAGTAAGTTCATAATCAGACTAGATCAATCAATTAGGATTGAAGGTGTGCAAGGAAGAGGAGATAAAAGAGAACTCTATCTAATACAATTAGAGTATAATGCTAGAATAAGATTTGTGTAACTGGCTTCAATTAATTGAGATCGTTGCTTGTCAGTTCTGGTATACGAGTACAATGGCAAATAAATTATAATTTGGAAGTATAATGGATAAGTGAGATGCATTAATGATTAAACCTCTTAAAAGAAAAACATTTACAATTTACATAGGGAATAACAAGTGGAGAGCAAAGATGGATGTGAGGTTATAAAAATAATAAAAAATATTATTATCAGGTAAGTAATTAAGTGCTTAGACAGATGATGAAAGCGATAAAATAGAATGAGATGGTAATACCTGTTTGTAGACAAGCAATCAATTCTATAATTAGGTTAGTTGAATTGATTATAGTTGAAGGTGAGTGGTAGAGGGAAACCAAGCTACAAGTAAGATAATATGTTTGATTTAAGAGATTTGGATATTACTAATAATAAATATTGCCTTGCATATACTTTAATGGAGAGAGAAGATCCATGTAGTCAATCCCAAATAGTTCGAACTAACATGTTGATCATAGTATAAAAGAAATAGAAGCACCAAATATGGCTTATGCTGAACGTAGTATGAAAAAAAAAAAATGCATAGCATGATAAGCATACTGAGTGAGCAACATGGTGAAATTTATATAAGCAAGAAACAATCAATAAATGTTTGAATGAGGTTAATTAAGTTATAGTAACAAAAACATACATCACAATGTACCTGCTTAATCATGTCTATGATCTGATTTATGTGATCAGAAACACGTGGTTCGATAGACGGAGGCAAACATTGAAGGTAAGCCATGTCAATGTGAAATTCATCACAATAACGACTGCTCAACCCTAAAGGATCTTCCCCCAATTCATTTGCTCTAGCAATAATCTACCAATATTACAAATTCAGAGATTAGGTTCCTTATCATACATTTACAAGAAAAATCTTAGACTACAAAGCTGAATACTAATGTAAATATAAACTAAGAAACTAGAATCACTACATTGTCATGCAGCAGAAACAAAGTGAGATGATAGATGTAATGCAAATCAATTGTCTCAAAAGAAAAGTATGAGATGTGTGAATATCTGCACAGGATTATGGAAGTGGTAACTAGAAGAGAAAATGTCTTGCTTATAAACACCAAGACCTTCAAAACATTAGGAATATATGGTTCTAATTTCTAGTGGTCTCCAAATAGAAACAGTACCTAAGTTACAATGTATAGCTAAGTCAATGAGAACAAGTATGAGATTCAAGTGGTTACCTTGTCATCAACATCAGTGAAGTTTCGCACATAACAGACATCATAATTCAGATGTTTCAAATATCTGTCATATTGACAGTAAGGGATGATAAGTTTATTTGCTATCTATAGATGAGATAAGAAGAGATGAAACAACTTATCACAAGATACATCGTATTTTTAGCAAGATACAGAAAACAATCAACATTACAACACAACCAAGAAGATGGTGTGTGCCAATACAAGTTAAATACAAGATATGTGAGATCAAAAGATGCAAGTAGATCATTTTAGAGAAAGAATACCTGTGATTTTGTCAGGTTTGACCAAGAGTAAATTGTTGTTAACATCTGTACTATATCTGTATCCTAGACATGCAATGATCATACAAGTGCACCATTTAACTATGAAACACTACAAACATTACTAAGTTCCACAGCCAGCTTCTCTGCATCATTATCCATAATTATTGTTCGATTACCCAGATTTTGTATGTCAGTTACATGGGCAAGAAACTTGTAGGAAAAAAATAAGAAAGATAAATCCTTTTGAAAAATAGAAAACACTTGCCGTGAACACTCACTTTCACTGGATTCACTAAAACGAGACTTTGTTTTACTCTTACTGAATAAACCAAGAGATGACTTACAGAGGAAATGAGCTTATATCTGGTCACACTCAAGCACAAAATGCAGAATTCTCTGAATTCTCTGATAAAATCAAAGAGGTCGGTGAATGCTGATTTCTGCAACATTTCATTCCCATTATTTACAATCTAACATGGATTTCTCAGTGTCATAATTATATAAGAATAAGTAGTCAAACCACTCAAGATTCCATTAGTCACCAGATTGTTGAAAGCTCACATAATTATACCAGATAAAGGACCCTAAACTTAACAGTCAAAAATCACATTTTATAACAGGCACTCAAAGCACCAAGAAATTAATTCAAGCCATAATGAAACATGAATGTATTGGTCACTGAACTGAATTAAGATAAAGCTAACATCTAAAGCAACTGCATGATGCTTAAATATGGAATTATATAATCCCTTCTAGCAAAAGATAAATGATTGCATGACCGAAGTTGGTAACTTTGAAAGCCGTCACTGAAACTTCAAGTGCAAAACCTCACAAGATAGTTGCAAATTTAAATAGAATAATCAAATGAAGCCCTTTTTATTCGGAAACTAGTTCAAAACTGTCTTGCATAGATCAGAGCGTAAGAATCCAATAAAAAATTTCCCAACCCCCAGATTGTATCATCTTGAAAAGTATAAAAATTGAAACTTTACCGGTAAAGAACATCAAAGGTAACATAGACTCGAGCGTGGCCGATATGGCTGAGGTCGTAGGCGGTAACGCCACAAACGTACATACCCACTCTACCGGGAACCCTCGGCCGAAATAGAGCCTTCTCCCTTTCCATGGTATTGTAGAGGTAAAGCTCCGTAGCCGGCTTCGCCTCGGCCGACACCAGCGTCCTCCCATTGGAGCCGTCGCAAGGAATGGACTGGGGAGGAGAGAAAAGTGATCGAGAAATGGAGAGATATTTCTTTTCCTTTGATCTGAGGAAGAGGGAGGAGAAGTTGCGGGCGGAGATTTGATGGCCCCGTCTCGCGACGGAGAAGGAGGCGATGGGAGAGGAGAAGAGGAGGCAGCAGCGCTTCAGCGAGGCAGTCATTCCCTGTCGATACGGCTCTGCAGGCACTGTCCCTGTTACTGTTGGCCGACTACCACAGGCCTTGTCGCCGGCGCCGGCAGACGCGAGATTGCCGCCGCCAGAACCACTCGCGAACGAGATAACCCAAGTCCCCCATTTTATTCGCCAGAGGTGGTGACCAGAAAAATAAAATAATAATAATAATAATAATAATAATAATCTTTTTTTCAAATCTATTCAGATTTTCCTTATTTTCACTATTTAGTATAAATAAAAGAATTTAATAATATAATTTCTACATTAAATTTCAAATTTTTCATAATACTTTTTAGATTTAATAGATATAATTAAATGATACAATTTATTAGAAAATATAATATAATTTAATAATATTTATAATATAATTTAGTAATTTTGGGAAGTAAAACCATCACAAGCATGCAAACTATTTCTCTAACAAAATACCAATAATATAATTTATTAGCCCTTATAATTAAATTTGCTAACAACTATAATTAATTTAGTAGATGTAACACATGATACAAATTAGTAGCATTTATACATCTATGATATAATTCGATAACAATTAAAATAGTCCTATGAATTGGTATAATTGATATCTACATACATATTTAATAAATATCTTATCGAATAACTAACCTCCTTTGCATATTAATGGACCATTACACTAGAATAACATATCTCTCATGATTTATCTGTTGATCTAAAGCATGAAATCGAAAAAATAAATTCTACAAATATGTAAACACTTACAGTGATATTCGCTCATCCTTCGTTGTTCTTCATGCTTGTCGTCGGAAGAACGATCACGAAATCGGAAAGCTCTTCCCCTCTCGGATTCACGAACCAAATCCCTCGGACTCTTTGGATGTTCACTTCTCTCAATCTCGCCTTCTATCTTGCACTTGAACGAATCAAGATTTTCACCCCTCCTTCTTGTCCTCTTCCTATGGCTTATATAGGAGAGCAAGAGGCCAAGAAGAGTGGGGAGGGAGGGAAAAACGTGGCCCACTCTTTGGGAACGTGTGTTCACACGTTCCCACTTCTAACATCTCCCACTCGTGCAAGTCAAGTCACATAGACCAAATAAGAATTAGATCACAAAGACCACATATAGTCACATAGACTGATAGAACATCCAATTCATACTTTAGGGAAAATGATTCGTGTGACAGCAAGCATACTGAGCAATCATTGCTAAGAAAGTTGCGACACTTAACTTAGCTACTCTCTGAGCGATCAATACCAAGAAAGTTGTTACACTTTAATTAGTCGCTCTATCACATGAATCAGAGACATCAATCACTTGCTTTTATCCCAGACTAAATCATTACATCAATATGAACATCTCTAATCCCTCGTAATGACCATTAAGTCAAGAGCATGTTCAGTATTTTCATTCAATACAATTCTTCACAATCACATTTTAAGTACTCAATAAAAAATGTAATTGGTCGACCAGTGAATAAGTGTCAATGATGTAAATCTCTCTTAGTCTTTCTATTTAGCTTGAATCTATTCATTCTAATCAGTTGCTTTCCTAGTTATGCTCCATAGACTGAATCATCCATAGCCAATAGGATACATGCTAAGGTAGCAGACACTGATTAAAATTTCAAGCAGACAGCTAAATAGTCACATAGGATAAATCTGAGATTAACTTATAATCTCAAGGGTCTCACATAGTAGAGAAGCAGGGATTCATTCTCCTACTACCCTTATTGTCGCTATAGCAGATGTGGTATGAATCACATGCTACGATGTTTTTCTCTTTTAATAAAAGGAGTGCATGTTTTCTCAAAATTAACATCGTACAGATTTGATCTAGACATACCTAATGTCTAATCCTGAATTCAACTTATGAATTCCTATCTGGCTTTAAGCAGATTTAGTAAATGGTGGGTTCAATTACTCCGATCATTACATAAATGATCTCATCTTGATACAAAATCAAGGCGACCCCAACTTATGAGTATGTCTCTATTTATAGTTACATAAGCTATCCCATAAGTAATGGTCTTACCTCTATTTATACTCAACAAATAGAGATGATTGTCCATGTGAGTGGACCAATCTCAACCTGACAACATGCTTATCGAGACTTTTATCCAAAATGTAATACCAAATACACTGAATAAATCATGGCACTTTCATATATTTGATTGTTTTACAATATGTTACATTTTACGAAGTCCCAAAGACTTCACAAAATCAAGAAATGACTCTTTAGTCAATGTCTTAGTAAAGGGATCTGCAAGCATAGCACGGGTAGGAATATACTTAAGGACTACCTTTCTTTTATCCATAATATCCCTTACATGTTATATTTAATTTCTATGTGCTTATCTTTACTGTGATATTTGGGATCCTTGGAAAAAACTATTGCAGCTTGATTGTCACAATACAATGTAACTGGACTCCCACTATCCTCAGCAATCTTCAAATGCTTCAGGAACCTTCTTAGCCAGACAGCTTCTTGTACAGCCGCTGCACAAGCCACATATTCGGCTTCCATTGTCGACAGTGCTACACAAGTCTGTTTCTTGCTATTCCATGAGATGGCGCCACCATTCAGCAAGAAAGCATAATCCGATGTGGATTTTCTGTCATCAAGGTCTCCTGCCCAATCTGCATCTGTATAGCCCTTCAAGCTCAACTTTGATCCTTGGAAGCAGAGACAATAATCTGTCGTCCCTTTGAGATATTTGAATATTCTCTTCACTGCCTTCCTGTGTCTTGATCCTGGGTTTGACTGGAAATGATTAACCAAGCCAACAACATAGCTGATATCTGGGCGTGTACACAACATAGTGTACATTAAGCTACCAATGGCACTGGCATATGATTTTTTTCTTCATATCAGTTATTTCATTAGGAGTCTTAGGATACATACTTTTGCTCAGAACAGTGCCTCTCGCTACAGGAGTTTGTTCAATGTTGCAGTTTGACATATTGAAGTGTTGTAACATCTTAGTAATATAAGCTTCTTGAGACAAACCCAAAAGTCTTTTTGATCGACCTCTAATGATCTTTACACCTAAGATGTACTTGGCTTCTCCCATATCTATTATGTCAAATTGTGATGAAAGCCACGATTTGATTTCTATCACAAACTGTATGTCATTTCTAGCTATTAGCATATCATCAACATATAACGATAATATGACAATCTTTCCTTTATCCTCCTTGAGGTATACACAATGATCCTCATTGATCATTTCAAAACCATAAGATAAAATGACTTCATTGAATCTTATGTTCCATTGTCTCGACGCTTGCTTTAGCCCATATATATGTTGGTGCTTGGATGGCTATAGAGGAGGGGTGAATATAGTCAGACACAAAACTCTTGCTCTCTTTGAACTCTTCTGCACTTAGGTTAGCAGCAGCGGAAACAAACAACACAAAATCGAAATATGCAGAAATGAAAAGCAAACCAAATAGACGTTAACACCTCGATGTACAAGGTTCGGGGATAACTTGCCCCTACTCCTAGGCGTGCCCGTGAGGTGGGCGATCCCTTGACCGTCGGCAGATCAAGCCCCAGGTGACCCCGGATATAACAGCGCCTCCTTCTTGGTGGAGAAACCTCTCCACAATTGCCTTAAGATGATATGAGATTAAGTACACTCGACAATGAGAAGGATCGCTCACAAAGATGTAACAAGAACGCTCAAGCACAAAGCAACAGAAAGCACACACACAGCCCAGCCAAAACTTCTCAAGTTTTCTGTCTGTTCACCGCTACCGCTCCTCTGCTTCCAGCTTTGTCTTAAGCCTCTGCTCCCATCACCAGGCCCTCCATCAGCATCCACTGACGCCACAGCCTGACCCCCTGACTCCCTGAGCACTTAGTCCACTGAAGACCTCTCCAGCTGAGCCTCTGTCAGTTGCCAGCCGCGCGCCAGAAGCCGTTGAGACCTGAAACGAGTAAACAGACAAACCTGCTCGATGGAAAGTCCCCATTTGACTCTCCTCCATTGTTTGAATCATCCCTGTAAAGTCTGCACACTCCAATTAAAGTTTAACGAATGCATATCAAATAATATCACACAATATCAGCAGGTAGCAGAGAAAACGTAGTCGCGATCAGAAGTCTGACAGGGATTTCAAATTAAAGTTACAGCTACTGATCGGTCACCAGACCGATCAGAGAGGACCCTAATCGATCACCGGACCGATCAGGGTTAGCCCTGACCGATCAGGCTCCAACCTGATCGGTCCACAGTGAGAAACTGGAAATCGCGAACTCCTTGTGATCGATCACCCTGACCGATCATAGATCGTGGATCGGTCACCGGACCGATCCACAGCAGTGATGGGATTCCCAGCCTTCGCAGGTCAACTCTCACTGATCGGTCACCCGACTGATCAGGTTGTGGCCTGATCGGTCCCCAGACCGATCAGGGCACTCCCTGACCGATCAGGATCCATCCTAATCGGTCATAATGGAGAACCCATGATATTTGATCGGTCCAGCAGACCGATCAAGAGTTTCTCCCCAAGGCTACTAACCTCTCTCTGATCGTTGACTAGAACTATCAGAAGCTCAACAGAAACCTTTCTGTTCTCTCTCTGATCGGTCACCAGACCGATCAGCATTATCTGGATCGGTCACCAGACCGATCCACAATAGGAGTTCGTGCCAATCTCCCTGATCGGTCACCAGACCGATCCAGCTATGACCAATTCCACCCTAAGTCAAGAGAACGGGCTCCAAGCCTTCTCTGACTCGTGCTCAGTCCCCCGAACCAAGACTCCGTGCCCAGCTTCACTCACCGGGACTTCACCTAGTCCCACTAAGTCTTTTCTCATGCCAACGTACGATCTCCCAGATCCACCTAGACTTCACCTAGTCCCACTAGGTGTGTCTAGTCCCACTAGGTCTTTTCCCATGCCAGTGTGCGATCTCCCAGATCCACCTGGACTTCACCTAGTCCCACTAGGTGTGCCTTGTCCCACTAGGTCTTTTCCCATGCCAGCGTGCGATCTCCCAGATCCACCTTGACTTAATCCGAATTCACTCAACCAAACATAAATCGTTGTCAACACCAAAACAACAATCGGGCCAGACTGCATCAACAATATAGAATTTTTAAGTCTACATACTTTATCCTCTTGACCATTAGCAATATAACCTTCTGGTTGTGCCATATAAATTTCCTCGTCAAGATTACCATTAAGGAAAATCATTTTTACATCCATCTGATGTAATTCCAAGTCATAATGTGCTACGTACTATAGCTAAAATGACACGTATTGACACAAACTTCACAATAGGAGAAAATGTCTCTTCAAAATCAATACCCTCCATTTGGGTATATTCTTTTGCAACCAGACGAGCTTTGTATCTATTAATCGATCCATCTGCCTTCCTCTTGATTTTGAGAATCCACTTATTCCCAATAGCCCTTCTGTCCGGAGGAAGATCGACTAAATCCCAAACATGATTCTTTCTCATAGACTTCATTTCTTCATCCATTGCAATTCTCCATTTTTCTCTAACTGAGCATCTCAATGCTTCCTCAACCGTTCGAGGTTCCTCATCGTCAATAGGGAGAATCATTAATGTCTCATTCTCAATGTCAAACCTTCTTTTAGGAATAATCTTGCGATTACTCCTCCGCAGGTCTGACTGTTGAGAAACTGAAACTGATTCATTCATTGGCAAATCACTCCCACTGGGTAGACTAGATTCAGGTTTCTCCTGTGATTCCTTATTCGTTGATAAAGGAACAATATCCTCCTCCTCTATAGTAAATAGAGGAATCGATTTATCAACTTCACCTCTTGTTGGGAACTCAGTTTCAAGAAAAATCGCATCTCTTGACTCTATTTTAGAGATGGTTCCATCTTATTGCTCACCAATAAAAACATAACCCTTAGAAGTATCAGAATACCTTACAAAGATATACTTTTTACCCCTTGGTTCTAGTTTTTCATATTTCTGAGTCTTATCATGAACGTAGGCAGCTGACCCCCAAGGTCTCAGATTACTCAAATCTGGTTTTCTGCCTGTCCAACGTTCATATGGTGTAGATGGAATAGACTTAGAAGACACTCGGTTAAGTATATAGGTAGCAGCTAATAATGCATCTCCCCAATAGGAAATAGGTAAATTAGCTTGAGCCATCATAGACCTAACCATATCTAGAAGAGTTCTATTTCTTCTTTCAGTAACCCCATTTTACTGTGGAGTTCCAGGGATCGTTAGCTGTCTAATAATCCCTTTTTCGTTACATATTGTCTTAAACTGATCATACAAATGCTCACCTCCACGATCAGTGCGTAAGGTTTTAACCTTACGATCTAATTGATTCTCAACTTCGTTCAAATAACGTTTGAAGCAATCTAATACTTCATATTTATGAGAAATCAAATTCACATGACCGAAACGTGTGAAGTCATCAATAAATGTAACGAAATAGGAACCTGCATGCCTAGCCTTCACATTCATTGGACCACATACATCCGAATGAATTAATTGCAATGGTGAATCAACTCTAATAGTCTTACCAAATGGTTTCCTTGTTGCTTTTCCAGCAAGACAATGCTCACATATGGATAGGTTAATCTTAGCATGAGTGCCCAATAGACCCTCCTTAGCTAATCGATTCATCCGTTCTTATCCGATATGTCCTAGTCTAGCATGTCAAACTTTCTCACTAATATTAGCATCATTAGTAAGAGCAATGTTTGAAAAACAACTATTAATTCCATAATTAATATCTTGTTATACATCAAGAACCATGAAACCATTCATTACATAACCACATCCAATTAACACGGAGTTAATACGAAGTTCCACACAACGACTGAAAAAATTTATGCAATAACCCAAATCAAGAAAACTAGTTACAGAAACTAGATTCCGTCGAATCTCAGGAGCATAAAGGACATCATGCAGAAACAGGGTATTTCCACCACGAAGGTTGAGCTTGCAAGTGCCAATTCCTTTGACTTCAATTCTTGCATTGTTTCCCACATATATCCACTTATTGCCAGCTGGTACTCGACGATACTCCACGTATGTAGCTCGATCACGAGCTACATAGTTCGTTGCTCCTGAATCTATAATCCACAAAGGATAAGAATCAGCCAACAACACTGAACTAGCAATATAATGCTCGTGAATAGAAAATAAATATAGATCTACCTTTTTCGGCTCAGTACATTCCCGAGCAAAGTGGCCTTTCTTGCCACAGTTATAGCAAGTCAACTTTCTCTTAGGTTTCTGTCCATACTTCTTTCCTTTAACATTCTTCTTGATTGGGCCCTGCCCAGCATCAGCAGCTTCTTTCCCTTTTCCTTTTCCTTACTTGAACCATCTTTTCTTATTCTTGGGTCTAGAACCTTCAGCTACAAAAGCTTGTCCAGAAATCCTTGCGGATTCTATTCTCTCCGCCTCCAATTCAACATGGCGTGAGACATCAACGAAAGTCTTTATACTTTCACTATGTGTAAGGTTCTGTTTCATTGATTCCCAAGAATCGGGAAACGAATAACTGCTTGAACCTGTTGTTCATCAGTCAACTCATGACCAGCAGTTTTCAGCTCTCGAATCATATTCTCCATTTCCCTCAGATGTTGGGTCATAGAGACATTCGAGTGTTTCTTATAGCTGTCAAACTTGATTGTCAGCTGACGAAGCTTGCTTAAGCTAACTCCACTGTATTTATCTCTCAGGGCAACCTAGACAGCATGAGCCGATGGTAATGGCTCATACTCATATACCAGGTCATCTACCATTGAACTAATCAAAATACCCTTAGTAGTGGAGTCATTTTTCTTCCATGCCTTATAGGCATCAAGATCACGTCTATGCTAGGTTGTAGAACCATTTGTAGGTTCTACCATAAATTGATTTACAGCTTCTAGAACTTCTTGTTCCTCAAGTACATACTGTATCTTAAGGTGCCATATTTTGTAGTTGTCCCCATTTAATTTTTCTCCTTTGTTGAGTTCAGCTATTATATTCTTCGTTGACATGATCTAACATAAATAAACGCATTATTTAGTTATTCAACGTAACTCATATGCATGTAATTAATAACTAACTCATTGTAAATTAGAATTGGTTTATAAAATCAAGTGGTAACTACGTTCCCACTCATCCTCCGTATATCCAATCTAATAAATATTTATTAGTTATTTTACATACATCCCATCATATGAACTAATCATATATGAACTTATCATTCAAATGAAATGAACTAATCATTACCAAGTTTGTTAACACATAACAGAACTTTTCGAAAAAACTGTTCGTACAAAACGACAGTAATCACTATATGACTCTTAAAAAACTAAATGAACAAATACTGTTTGTACATAACAACAGTAACAAAGACAAGACACTAATAAACTAGATAAGTTAGCACCACTCCCACTAAGACAAACACTAGCGCAGTGGTAAACTTCATCCCTTTCATCCCAGACTTGATCTGAAGTAAGTCAACTTCAGGATCTTCCACAGATTCTATAGGATCTTCTTCTAGATCCTCCTCAATTTCTTCAATTGGATCCAACTCGAATTCCTTAGGATCCTCCTCGAATTCTACTGGATCCTCTGCTGGATCCTCTTCGAATTCTACAGGATCCTCTTCCAGATTATCCTCAGAATCTTCCAGATCTTCTTCTGAAAAATTTTGGCGAAGCAGTTCTCTACACAACTCGGTATATGAGATACGACATTCATAGCGTCCCCATATATGGTGTGACACTTCCCTAGTAGCCCTTGGCAATGAACGAATCAATGCCCCGATTCTGTAGTCATCCAAGATTGGGAAGTCTTCCTGCTCGAGTTTCCAAAATAGTCGATCCAGCTTACCCATATTTCCTTGGATTCCCAGAATCGGACTATAGTCAACCTCCTCAATTTGCTCCAATAGTTCATTGCGTCGCTCATCATGACAGGTCATCATGGTAATAAACCTCGGCATCTGGAATTGAAATTCCAATGTCAGTACAAAACCGACAAACCAGTAACAAAACTGGTTCAATTCAATTCACATATATGCATAAACCCACATAGTCATAAACAAATAAGAAAAACAAATTTTCTTAATTTGAGGAGCTTTATTGACTAACACATTGGACTGATCGATTAGGAAATCGAATCCTTAGTCTGAGTGCATTATCCTTATTAGAACTAAGCTCACTTAATTCAAAGTCAAATCTATTGATCGAACCAAACAAAATGGTTCTGGTTTGTATTAAACTGATATGATAAATTAACCAGTGGTTTGAACTAGATCTTGATTTTATTGGATCAATTTGGTCTAGTTAAACCAATTAATGGTTCGAACTAGACATAAACATAGTTGGATCAAGTTGGTCTGATTAAATCAACTAATAATTTAAATTCCAGTAGAAATGAACCAATTTAATCAGATTTAATTAATTCTAATTAAAATTCAATCCATTTAATCAAATTTTGGTCTATTTCCAATAACCAATAGCCAAATTTTAATACAAATTCAACCAAGCAATAAGATATTAATTAAAGCACAAAGCTAACTAATTTAATGGAAGCAAAAAAAACAACATGGAACTTTTATCTAACTGTATCAACGGGTTAAATTTGCATGCAAAATTTTTTTTTAATTTTATTTATTAAAAAAAATTCTCAGGTTTTTTTTTCGAGTTTCTTTCCACCACGTTTTTTTTCCTTTCGAGTTTTCTTCCGCCGCCTACACACGTGACTGCCGCAACAAATACGGCAACCACGGCGGCTACTCATTGCACCTCCCAACGTAGTCCTCAGCATTCTCTGGCCGCAGAAATTGATCGTTGGCAGTGCTCACAAAATATGATATCATCCGACGAGCGAGAGGAGTACGACACAGAACCGCAATTTCATGTAATTGGGTTTTATAACAACGGAGTTTCTGAAATAAAACGATTTATCTATTTCATGCTTTGGAATCTATACATGCTCTGATACTATTGTTGATCTAAAGCATGAAATCGGAAAAATAAATTCTGCAAATACGTAAACACTTACAGTGATATTCGCTCACCCTTCGTTGAACGATCACGGAATCGGAAAGCTCTTTCCCTCTCGGATTCACGAACCAAATCCCTCGGACTCTTTGGATGTTCACTTCTCTCAATCTCGCCTTCTATCTTGCACTTGAACGAATCAAGATTTTCACCCCTCCTTCTTGTCCTCTTCCTATGGCTTATATAGGAGAGCAAGAGGCCAAGAAAAGTGGGGAGGGAGGGAAAAACGTGGTCCACTCTTTGGGAACGTGTGCTCACACGTTCCCACTTCTAACATTATCTATCTATATCTTACCATAGAATCAAAAATACTGGACCACTTGAGATTAGTAATGTCATCTTTTGCTCTGATAACACTTAAAGTATGGCCCCCATGAGTTGGCATAGATGATTCATGCAGGCGTGTTGTCACAGATAAGTCTAAGGTCGATTCCCAATAGATGTGAAATGCACCCATTGATTGACTCACCTCCTTCTGCATGCGCTACTATTGTTAGTTGAAACCCTCATGATTTATCCCCTTCTAGAAAGTGTGGGGTTGATCTGGAGCAGCCGCCAAGGTAACAGTTTCACCTTTTATCACATATAACACTTAAAATATACCCCCGGATATGTTTCGATTCCCAACAGACGCAAATACTACTTTGGGTTATCGTGTTCTCTCTGTGTAGGAAGGTCGCTTGGCTAAGGTTAAATAAGTTTTCGTAATTTATCCCTTCCAAAGTGTGGGGCTATTCTAGAGGAGATATTAAGGTGATGACTTCACATTTGCCACCAAATAGCATTTAAAATATGCCCTTGATTACGATGCGATGGTTATAAATGGGGCAATCTCCTATATAATAAAAGTTTAAATATCACTCAAGGGCACGTAACATTTGAAATTACATGTGAAGTATTTAAAAACTTATAGCATTGGCCATCCGTCGGGATCCAAAAATATTACGAGTACCCAAAGCTCTCCAAGTGCTTTGATAATAAGCACTCTAACAACTCTAATCTAGTCATCTCGATTGAACAAAATCTCACCTCCGGAGTTATAGTGTAGTGGTAGGATGACTAATTACTATTTTAGATATTCGTGGTTCGATTCCTAATTACACTATATTTTACAATAATTTTTTTCTAAATGGGGTACAAATCCTGCGATATTGGGCTTTTAAACTATCCATCATGAACATTTTCTAATTTATCCTGGTGACAAAAAATTTTTTTTATAAAATTAAATTGATCATTTAAAATTCATCTGCTGCATGATTCAACTTAGTGTTCGAAGCTAATGATTCTATGATCAATCAAATGGATTTCACGTTTATTCAAAAGTATTGTATTCTGGTCAAACCCACTACCCAATTGACTTTTATAATCTCTCAGCGATCACTTTTGTAATATCTCATAACTCATATTTCTTGATCTTTAATCTCCTCAATCCAAGCTGGTAAGCTATTAAATGCACCAAGCTCCCTAAGCTTGCATAGCGTTATCCGACTTTTATTCCGCCAAGTTTTCATATACGCTAAGCTCGCCTAGTTCGCTCCATGTCATTCAATTAGGTATGTCAAAAATAAATCTAATTCGTCAATTTGAAATATATTAGATTTAGATTGGAGACTTTCAAAATCAAGTCGAATTCGGGTCGGAGTTTTCGAATTATGTTAGGATCGAATAGGATTCAGATTTATCCGGGTCGATCGAATTTAAGATTTAATGGGTTTATTTAGGATTAAATTAATTTTATTTTGAAAATTAAGATGTGTTTATATATATCAATATTAAGGTTAATATGAGAATGATGAAGTATCAAGATAAAAATGAAGAATTATAGAAAAAAAAACTTTTTTAATCAGATTATTCAAGTTTATTGGGTTGGTTGGGTTAAGGTTTAGAAATTTCGAATTGTATTCGGATTCGGATCAAATTCGAATTGGGATTGACCCAAATGTAGGGTTTAATGGGTTTTTAAAAATTAAATCAAATGTTATTTTTAAAATGAAGATACTATGTCAACATCAAAGTTAGTATGATAATGATAAAATATGAAGATAAATATAAAGAATTATAGGAAAAAAAACATTTTTAATTGGATTATTCAAGATAGGTAGGTTGGCTAGATTAGAGTTTAGGAATTTCATATTGTGTTTAGATATGAATCGAATTCGAGTTGAGATTTTTTAATAAAATCTATGTTTCAATCTGACCCGATCCGAATCCATCCAAATTGATACCCTAGGACAATCTTCTATCCCTATGATTCAACAGTCAATGCTCCATGACCTTGAGTTCTATGTTCCTCCAAAGCCTAACTGCTCGATGGAGGCTACTAAGTCAGTAAGTTAACCACAACTCGATCGTCTTGATCAAGTCAACAAATGCACATATTAGAAACACAAACAACAACTAACTTAAACCATATTAGTAATTAACGCATCGAAACACATAAAAAAAACACACACACAACTCGATTTTATTTTATTTTTTCCTTATCTAAAAAGGAGATATAAAAACAATCAACGAGAATTACATGAATTTTCCGGTGGTTTTCCTATTGCTGCTCGGTGTCTGCCAGAGAAGCACAAGAAGCAACCCATGGAACCTTCCCACAAGTTCCTGCGAGAGCGCGACCATCCTTCTTCTGGCTTGCATCCACTCCCTCGTAGCTCGCGCATGCCTTCACCACCTTTCGCTTGCAAGAGCTCTCCTTCTTCGGCAGGTCTTCTATGGCCCTGACCACTGAGAGGGACGTATACGACTGTGACTTCCCTTGGTAGTACTTTGAGAGTCCTCTCCTGCAAGACAAATCGACTTCAGCCTGTTTTTCGCACTGATGAAATAAAAATATTATTTTATTCATTTAGGAATGTAAATGACTGGAATATTTATGAATAAATTTGAGATTTGATTTGATAAGTATTTGTTTATGTTATTTAAATTAAATAAATAAATTTGAATATATATATATATATATATAGTTTTTATTTGTTACGTGATATTTTTATATGTAATTATGTGTAACACCCGATCAATCGATTGGTGAATCGATTGATGGAGGACAAGGGTGGTTGTCTAACATCGTTGCTTGTGTGCGCCCGGATGTCAAGTGTCGGCGACCTCTGACCGTCTGGTCCGACCCAAATTATAATCCGGGAAAAGTGAACCCTAGAGGGAAAGGGACTGAATTCTAGTCGGATTACAGTCGGAATCGAGTGCAACACTACGTCCCGAATCAATCACCGAATCGATTCAAAATATCACGACATCGATTGAGGACTTTTCTAATCGATTGAGGACTTTCTCAATCGATTGGGAGAGTTCCAATTGAATCCTCAAATCTCAATCGATTAGGGAAGCCCTCAATCAATTGGTAGTTGAAAATTCAGCCAAATTCAGCTACCAATCGAAAATTCAGCCACTTTTCTCGATCAATTAGAAAAATCTCCAATCGACTGAGGCACGTATGCATGGGTATGTCTCGATCTATTCCTAATCGATTTATCAAGATGGGTGTGCACGAGCGTGCAAGATAAATACCTAATATATTATTTTCATGTATATATATTTTGAATTCGTAGGTCATAACTTGAACATCACTTACTTGATGGGCAGTTGCTCGTACAAAGGTCCGTTCTGACACATGTTTGCATCTTCCGCATGATCGGAGTCACCGTCATCGTCGGAATCGGAGAGCTCTTCGTCATCGACTCCACGGTCCCTTTGCTCGAGACGTTCGCCCATATCGAGACTCAGAAATGGCTGAAGTTTGATGCCTCAGGGGAACATTTCTATGTGCTCGCTTGCCATTTAAAGGGAGTGGCAAGGTGAGCCACTGGAATGCCTCTCCTTGTTCCTTGGATTCTTTTCCCTTCTTCGCAACTTGGCTGGCAGTGGATAAGTTCGTCCAAATCCATCGCAAGTGACGCAGCCTCCCTTTTGTTTGTCCACCATGGGGGATTTGACGGGCGGAATCGAGCCATCTGTCCATGGAGGATTGCGTTATTCGCCCGTCGGAACTTACTTTCGGGAGCAGAGGCGTAACCTACGGCTTCTATAATTAAGCAAGAAAGTTGAGTTTAAATTGAACTAATACTATCAAATGGAAATCGCAATTACTCTGCTCAAAACATAAATAAACAGAGCATCAGATGCTCGCCTCAGAAAACATAACTCGGTTCCAGAACGAATACTGTTGGAAAAGGGAAAACTGCGGCATAAAATAACTCGAAAACATGAACCAAAATCCCAAAGCACGAGAAGGGTAATCCGGAAGTGAAGTGAAGTGAAGGTCTAGAGCTTGTCTTCGAACTCAGAGAGCGGAGTCATTTGCTCCTTCAGGCCCTTCCTCTTGCGGATGTCGGCCACCAGTTGCCCTGCCTGCGACGCTGACTCGAGCGGGTCAGAAGACATCATGTCCCAGTGGTCGAACACGCACTGGGGGAATGCTTGACCGGAGGTGGCGGCTCTCAGAGTGCTGGAGAATCCGAAAGACTCGATGACGGGGAGGTAGGCCTTGATGTTGTACAGAGGAGTTCCGGGCCTTTGAATCTCTTCGAAGACGTGGCCTCGTTTCTGATTGAGCACGCCGTAGATGCCACCGAGCGCCTGCTCGGGGGCCTGGATTTCTACTAGGTAGACAGGCTCCAGAAGCCTTGGTTTGGCCGTCAGCTGGGAAGCGTAGATGACCCTTCTCGCGGTGGGGATGACCTGCCCGCCGCCTCTATGGATGGCGTCGGCATGGAGGACGACGTCGCACACCTCGAAGCAGATTCCGCGCATGTTTTCCTCGGCGAGTGCTCCTTCTTTGGATGCCCACTGGAAGCCGGCGACGACGGAGTCCTTGATCTCGTTGAGGTACTGAACTCCCTTGCACATGTCGACCACCATGTTGGGGCCGGTGGTCTCGGGGCCGAAGCACCAAATCTTCTTGGCTAAATCCTTGTCCCAGCCGAACTCCTCCGACAGGATCTTGGACCGCACTTTGGGGTCGTCTCTCGGGCCGATGCGCCCGTCGTCGATTGCCTCGGCGAGACCCTCTTCCATGGGCCGCGCTTCCATGTACAGGCGGTTGTGCTTGTTGGGGGACTTGCTCATCACGGTCCTGCATGACTTCTCGAGCACAGTTTCGCGGAAGGAAACGACCGGGTCGGATACCACGATCTCGGCTCCTCCCATGAAATCATCTTGCAGGTCCTTCAAGCAGATTTCGAGGTGAAGCTCCCCGGCTCCGGCGATGATGTGCTCGCCCGACTCCTCTATCGTGCACAGCACCATGGGGTCTGACTTGGCTAGGCGCTTCAATCCTTCCACGAGCTTAGGCAGGTCCGATGCGAGCTTGCATTGCACGGCGACGCGGACGACGGGGGAGACAGAGAACTTCATGGCTCTGATGGGATGCGCATCGACTTCCTTCTCGTTTGTCAGAGTTGCATTCTTGGTGATGAACTGATCCAGACCGACCATGGCGACTGTGTTTCCGCAAGGGACATCCTCCACTGATTCCTGTTTCTTGCCCATCCAGATGACAGTTCTTTGGACGCTCTTGACGTACAAGTCTTTCTTCTGCCCTGGCACATAGTTAGGTCCCATGATCCGGACCTTCATGCCGGTAGCTACCCTGCCAGAGAACACCCGGCCAAATGCAAAGAACCTGCCCTTGTCGGAAGCTGGAATCATCTTCGAAACGTACAGCATGAGGGGGCCTTCTGGGTCACAGTTTCTGATGGCATTGGCGTATACATCATCGAGAGGACCCTCATACAAGTTCTCCACACGGTATTTCTGCGCCTTGGAAGGAGACGGAAGCTGGAAGATCATCATCTCCAGGAGAGCAGTGCTCGCCGGAAGCCAAGTCTGCATGACTCGCTTCATCAAAGCTTTGCCCATCAGCTCTTTCTCTTCGCCTTTCATCGTCACGCCAAGCTTCTGCAACATCGGCCACAACTTGTCTTTCTGATCATTCATACACGTTTTAATAATCTGCTTGATTGGTTCGTAGCAGAACTGGACGAAGCCACGCTTGCACGTAGCAGATCCTGTACTCTTAGTAGTCCACTTCTTGGTAGCTGGATCGAAATAATTCTCACCCCAAAGCCTCTCCATCATCTTAGATTCATCGACTCCAAATTTAGCAGCGTACATTTTGGCAAAGTTGGTCAGAGTGAAAGCCCAACCATGGAGACCTGCAGAGAATGCCACGGTACCCTTCTCTGGATACACTTGGACGTCACCAAGAAGAGCATCTTCGTAGGTTGCCATGATAACATTGGCATTCTCGATGACACGTTGGAATGTTTGATAGGCTTCTTCCCCTTCAACCTGAAGCTCCAAGAAACACCTATCCATCTTGTTGACAGTCAACACAGGCCTAATTCTTTCACCCAGAGCTTGCCTGAGCACAGTTTCAGTCTGGACACAAACGCCTTCGATACAGTCCACGACGACTAATGCTCCATCAGTGATTCTAAGAGCTGCTGTGACCTCAGAAGAGAAGTCAACGTGCCCAGGTGAATCAATGAGGTTGATTAGATATTCATTTCCACTCCTTTCGCCCTTGTAGTTTTTTAGGGATTCATCTGTCATCTCATAGTAGAGGGAAATCCCAGTAGATTTGATTGTAATACCACGTTCAGCCTCGTCTTGGCGGGTATCAGTCATCCTAACATCTCCGGCGACTTCTTGTGCGATGATTCCGGCAGCAGCGACAAGAGAATCAGTGAGGGTTGATTTACCTGCAAATATAAGAAATATTGTGGTTGCTCAGACCTTGATGTGTTTGTTACTTCACATGGTATCGAGAAAGTATGAGCTAGGGAATAACTAACCATGATCGACATGTGCAATGACGGACATGTTGCGTATGTTATGCTTCATGTCCATGATCCGACGGAGTTCTTCGGCTGTGAACTTCACCATCTCGACTGGTTTTAGAAATTAGATAATCCTCAAAATGACCTGTGAAAGCACAAATGACAGAACAGGTTCCTGGTCACAATGAATCATATAACAATAGAGAGAAGAAAATTAAATAATGCAAAAATAAACTTACTATATCCAGCTTCCCTAGAAGCTTAAACAAAGAAAAGAAATCTCATAATAATTTATAAAAAGATGAGGAGCATATTAATAAGAAGGCTTTAAAAAATAGTTTAAAGAAAACAAGCAAAAACAACTGAAACTATGAATTCGTGGTGATTGATGCAACAGATATAGGTGCAATCTCAAACTCTCAACAAAGGGCATAGTTTCAGCATCAAGAAGCAACTCAAACTATCTCAATTGACACAGAAAATGTCAATCAATACCACAGACAAGGAAGCTACCCGATATGTCCACACAGCATGGATTTCCACACAAACAAAAATATTAAGCTGAGGTGTAACAAATTTGAAGGGATTCCTGTTATAGGGCCATCGTCCAAGTAAATATTGATCAGTATAAAATACAAATTAAGAAATAAGTATGAAAAACAACACCAACAGGAAGTTAAGAACCAGAAAAAGAAAGATGTAGGAACCATGAAACTAGGTAAACATATGAACCTAGAATAGATCGACTAAGAGTACAGCAACAGTATGAGAAGATGGAAAAAAAATTCAGAAACAAAAGGGTCATACATCTAAATTAACATAAAATAAAAAATATATAGACCAACAGACAGATTGTATATCCTATGTTTCTTCAAACAAATTTATGAATCTTTAGGTTGCAAACATGATCCAAATCAAATATATTTGAAAGTTGAAACATTATACATGAAACAGCACATTCAGTATAATTGTAAATAGCACAGGTCATAAGCCTTAAATATGCACGATGCCTGTACTAATGGCAGAGCCACATTCAAGGCTAGCAATAGGGTTCAGGAAGGGATTCACTGTGGATTTACTGTGGGAGAAAGAAAATAAGGGAAAGAAAGAGGAAGAATCTCAGGGTGACGGTGCAAACGCGCGTAGCCCACCCGCCCAGGCTCCACCATCGCCTGTACTTGTTAGTACGATGTACAATAACCGCTTGAAGGAAATCCGTAAATAATAAAGGCGTTAGCCCGTGATCCTTCCACTTCAACATCATACTAATCACAACCCAAATTACCCCTAGAATAACAAAAGGGGGAAGAACATTGACGAATCAATATATAGGTGCTAAAAAGTTTAAATTTAACAGTTTAGTCATCTAACGTAAACTCAGATATTAGCTTTATAAGCATTAAATTTTCAATTGATGGCACATACTAGCTACCAATTAATATCGGAGACCGAGATGAATAACAAAAAAAAAATCCAAATGCAACCTCTAAATATTTTCTGAGGAGAAACCTCATTCCAAACTTCAGATCTTTGTCTAACAGATCAACAAATCAACAGAACATTAGCAGATGTAAATAAAACTGACTGACGAATCATCCCGTCAAACTCCTATCTCAGAGTCAAAGATCAGAAAGAACAAAAAAGCACACGAGGAAAAAAAGAAGATTTTGAACCTAACAAGATAAACATCCAAGCGTATTTAATAAATAACAAGAGAAGAATTTAAACGTTCGTAACAGCAACCCATGTTACAAATATACGTATTTCCTGCCAAGCCAAACGAGATTCACCAAAACTATGATAATATCAAGATCACAGCGCAAGATACCAACAAAAACAAATCAGCCAACTACGACCATGGCTCTCGGGCAAATTTTACAATATGCAGCAAAGATTATCTCAGAGAATAAACCCGTCGACAGGGATACGAATCGCATAACAGTTCCAGAAAACATCCGACAGACAAACATGAGATCTTAAGAGAGATCGGCGGCGGCAGGAGTAATACCTCTCGAGATGGAGAAAAAGAGAACCACGCCGCAATTGCACGAAGCGCAACCCTAAGCTTGCTACGTTACCCTCGTTGTGCACTTTCCGCGCTATTTATAGAGTTAAAAGTTTCATAATGTGTGTGCATCCGTTGATGAATACCCACAATCGTATCAGTCTTTTAATTGGAACAGAGGTGGCCCCATCTTCCGTTAGTTAGTTCCAGTATGAAGAAGGCAAAAAAGAAATTCTTAATTTAATTTAAGATTTTTTTATTTGTTTCTTAGTTATTCTTAGTTTATATATTCGTCAATTATAAAAGGTAAATTTAACGTAAATTATATGATTTTCTTTTTTTGGATTAATATATATTTGATAAATTCTAAAAAGCGCACAAGGACTACTATTAGGGAGTATTTAGGAGAGCTTTTACTTCTTGAAAAGTGATTCTTGTAGTGATTATCTTGAAGTTACTAAGAAGCTAAAGTAAGCAGTGTTTGAAAATAGAAGTCAAAAGCTGATACAAGATAAAGTTTAAGTGTTTAGGAGAATAATTAATTCCAAACTTAATTTTTAATTGAATGACAATAATATCCATAAACTATATAAATTAATCATTTTTTAATTATTTAAATATAATTTCGATACTATCAATAATTTGTTCACGTAATTATTATTATATTTTAAATAGTGATATAATTATTATTATATTTTAAATATAGTATTAAAATTAATTTTTTTATAATTTGAATATTTGAAAAAATATATAAAATTAATAAAAAAATAAAAAATAATATAATTTATATAAATATAATATATATATATATATATATATATATATATAATTCTAAAATGTACAATATGATTAAAATTTTATAAAATATAAAATTTTATTTAAAAATAAATATTAGTACAATATGATTTGGGAAGTGAAATGAGGAGATAAAATTAGGTCAAGTGGCAATCAGATAAATGTTATATTATTTAGGATATAAATATTATTTTTTAATGTTATATCATAAAAAAAAGCAGAAGATAAAGCATTGCTTCTAATTCTGAGCAAAGTAAGAGAAGCTAAGCAGAATCTTTCCAGACACTCAAAGTGATTCTGTATAGCAGAATAAAAAAAGATAGCAAAGCTTCCAAACATCTTAAATTATATGTTCATATATGCATATTTGCCCTTCAATTTTTTTCTCCTCTACATTTTACTAATATTTTTTTAAAAAACCCTCAATTTTCTCTAAATTTATAAAGTTCAAATTTTCATTTCAATATAATAACCATTAAATCTGAATCAACTAGTAAATTTTCTCCAATGCTCTGTTCTTCATCTGGTTTTAAATAAAATTTATTTTATTATTATTAAAAAATTATTTTTTTAATCTATCTCTCCCTTTATTAATTTCATTTCAATAAACTTTGATTTTGATACACCAAGTCTCATAATGGCATTAAACTTAAGGAGGTAATTTTTAAAATGCCTCTCAAAGTTTATAATATTATCAAAATTTTATTAATATCAAAACACATTTAATATTTTCATTTTACTATCAAAACAATAATTTTACCACGCTCAAAGTATTTACTTATCAATGGTAAACAAAAATATTCAAGAGTACTCACTCCAACATTAATAAAATTGTAGGAGCATATTGAAAAAGCTGTCTCGTTGGGTCATTTTGAAAATTACCATAGCAACAATTTACTATACACCATTTTGATACAAATTACAACCAAAACAGAACTATCACTTGAACTTTGATACAGATTTCGATCTATAGAGTGTATATCGACAAATGAAGTGAATATACATTGCATTCTTAACTTTGACCTTCCACAGATTTGCTCTGTGGATCTACTTCTTCTAGTGCCAATGTTTTGTAGGCTTCATGGTAGCTGTTGCCTGGCTGCTATTGCTCGTTGCTTTGCTTGTGCCTGATAATGTGAGCAGGATTAAGCACTAATGCTTGATGTAATCAAAAAGCATTTTCCTAGAGAAGAGTAACACGGTTGATATGATCACACCAACAAAAGATTAGGGCCACTAACGATGTTGTTTAATTGCTAAAGACAGGGATGAGCAAAAGTTTGATTAAACTGAACAAACAATATTCGATTTTTTAGGAGTTTCATTTTTTTCTAAAAAAATTGATTAATTCTCCTTATTCGGTTAAATCAAATAAATCGAATTTTTGAACCTAATCAAATTTTTAGGCCAAAACAATAGAATATTTGTTAAACCAAACCAAAATTTTAAATCTTAATTAGAAATTTTTGATTAATTTAGTTTTTGACCGAATTAACTGTTCAATTTGTTCGGTTTTTATGAAAAAAATTTAATCGGTTCTCTTAGTTCAAAAAAATAAGATTCGGTTGAGTTAATTCGGTTTGGTTTGGTTTTAACCGAGTACTCACCTCTAGATAATGAGGTAGATCTAACCTAGAATATGAACCATAAAATAAAATACCTATTAAATTACTGTTCATGGAAGAGGAATCCTTATATCAGCATTGGTCTTTCCCCATCTTCCCTTCATTTTTTTGAATGGTCATGGAAAAAACAGCCATGGATAGAGAGGAAGTTTCTGGCCTAATGAGATAATAGAATTTCTACTATTCTTCTCTCTCAATTGACGAAATAATCGAAAAATGAAATGAGCACAAAAATGAGTAATGAATTCCAATATAGGTTAGTGAGATTGATTTGTTCATTCGAATTTGATTGTCACAGGTCTATAATTCAAATTAGGTTCCATGAATTGTTGATGATATTGCTATATACAGAAAGAAAGCATTAAAACTGTGAAATGTTAAGGGCATTTTAAACATTACTGTAGTTTAATGATGTGAATTTGAATAAGATCGGCAATTAAGACGTTCCAAAAATCTAGTCTTCATTAGCTCCCGAGAGGGAAACTGAGAGCTAAGCATTATATTATATTTAAACATCCACAGCCACAGTAGATGCTTTTCAATTTTTCTTCCAATAACATCTTTAAAACGGAAATCAACCATACTGATTGAAAGAACAAAACCAAAAGGAGCTGAGATAGATTGATAACATACCTCCAGACTTTGAGGGTTCTTTCAACTTCGTCCTGGAAGTTATTGATTGCCCTACCTTTGCTACAGTTTTAGAGAATCTTGACTGAAACTTAGCTCTGCATTACGAAAAAGAAAACAAGTAAAAGATTTGAAAGCAGATACCAAATATATTTCAGCCAAAACATTTAGCAAAGACAATGGAGACAACATTGACATCAGAAATTGAGAGAGCAAACATTTCTGGATAAAAAAAATTCAGTGATGCAACAGATTTATGAAAAGTATCAATAAATTTTTTTGAATTGATAGATAAAAGCAATTCTTCACTTCAGAAACATACATCTTCCCTGTTTTCTTCTCTTCTGATTTGTAAGTGCCAGGGGATAATGAAAAATCAGTGGAACTGGTTACAGAACCATCTGTTTCTGTCGCCATAGATATGACACTATCAGATATGTCACTAATTCTGTCTTCAAAATCTGCATCTCTGAATCCAACAAGGTCAGCACCAGCTAGCAAGATCTGACCTTTATCCCCTCCATTAGATGGGTAATCGTTTTCACTAAATTGAGTTTGGTTCTCAAGATATGAGGCAATATTATCAGTTGTTACTAGCATCCCATGAGGCAAATGAGGACTTGTAGTTCCTTCTAAGGGAAGGATGCCAGGAGTGGATGAAGAGTGTCCTAACACTGCATACTTCTTCTCATTTATTGACTCATGTGATACAGTCTGTTGATCTATCAGCATCTGCATCTGTTCAATTTCTACATCCTTCCTAGATATTGTGTCTTTGAGAAATGCCACCTGCAAAACAATGAAGTTTTATGGATAACTGCAAAGAAATTTTGTAGGGAACAGTAACCATGGTAAATTAACTGCAAAACATAACTACAGTCAGGAAGTCTTTCTATTACAGGATGGTTCATGGAACAAAATTATCTGACCATGATAAGAAATATTTTACAAAGACAAACAAAATGAGGATAAGGATAAATGACCCAATTAGAATTTGGTTTGTTGTATCTTATAGAACTTGCCAAGCACAAATAGTTGGAATAAGCACAACCTGATGAGCAACAATGGTAGATGATGAGGATGACGATGAGAATGATAGTGATGAAAAGGAGGACTAGAAGGATGATTGCGATGATGATGTGATGAGGACGACGATGAAAATGTTGATGACGACGACGACTGATGATATTTAGCTTCCCTAGCAATTGAGTTGTACCCAAACTAATCTGTCAATGGCAAGCTAAGATAAATGATCTTGAAGGACAATCACCATTTATATTATGAATATACAGCCCCCATCAAAATTCCTTTCACATTCTACCCACTGTTACTATGATTACTAACTACTGTATTTTTCTTTTACAGCCTCAAGTGAAGCTAAAAAATTATGTTGGCCTAATTCAGGAAAAATCATAGCCATATTCTAACAAAGATCTTTTCCATACTTCATGTCCTTGGGAAAATATTATTGAAAAAAAAAATTGCAAGTATTAACTTATAAGGAAGTTGAAGTTAGAGGCTAATGAATTGTGTTTCCAGGAAGGACGAGAGAAAAGACCTGTTCCAATAAATCTTTGACATCCCTGTCATCTTTGTGGCTTCGTGCCGGACCCAACTCAACTCCGGACACTCTTTCAGCAAACTTTAGAGTACTGATAGTCTCGGAATATGATTCATTGTCTGGATTTATTTGAACAAACATAAGTGTCTTTGCTTGTTTACCTGTTGTGAAAGTGTTCCAAATAATGAGGACACATTTGCACAGCTAACACGAATCTCCAACGAACAAAAGAGTTGTTACCTAAAGAACTTTGAAGAATTTGTGTTAGTTTACTGTTTCTGTACGGAACATGAGTGGATTTTTGTGTTAAAGCAAATATAACATCTCCAAGAGCAGACAAAGATTTGTTGATATACTGTGCTTCCTTAAGTCTGTCTCCAGTTGCCTCAGAACGTTCAACTCTTTCACTACCTGCAAGATCTATCAAATGAAGGCAACCACTCGATGTAGATCCAGTCTTCAAATCCACACCTCGACAATGGATAGTCAGGATACTGCAGTAAAATAATAGAAAAAAAATAGTTAAGGAAAACCACAGTATGTGCATGAACTGCAAAAATAGAAGGATGACCTGTGAGATCTACTACTTCGTTCATTGATAACAGTTGAAACTATGGCTCGGTTTGTTTGTCCAATATGCATCAATTGCAGAACATCAGAGGTCGATTTGACAGGATGCATGCTGGCATCAGGAACAACAAGCCCATTTGGTTGAGTGATACTCCAAATACCAAGTGTTTGGCAGGTTAAGGCAATACTAGACTTTCTCAGACCAAGAGATAGAACAGAAGTTTACCATGTAGGTACAATTACTACATCTACAATCAGCAGGCATATTTTGAGTCAGATTAAGCTACATATCAGGTCAATATCCCAATTATCTCTAGTAAAACCCGAAGAGAATTTTTAAATAAGATGCGCTTAAAGGATATCTCTTATGAGGACCATCGCCTGAAAGAAGATCACGCACTTGTTCATTGTAAACTTCAACCATCTGAACTCCAACTTCATATAAATAATTATTTCTCCGTCTTTCAGAAATCTCAAAAAGGTCACTCAGAGCTCGATAGTTCACTCCCCAATCCTCCATTGATTCTAAATTAGGGCCACTCTTAAAACAAGAAAGATTTTCAACTTTCCGGAAATCACAGGTAAAAAGAAACATTGCAAACTAATGGAAAAAATAATTTAAAATTCATTAATGAGAAGAAACAAAAAGTGTACCATTGTGTATGTCTTCCCAGAGCCAGTCTGACCATATGCAAAAATGCATACATTGTAGCCATCAAGAACAGATCTTATTGATGGTTGAATATCCGAGAATATTTCAGCTATTATTGATAAAGCACAATAGATAAACTGAAATAAGTGTATGAGTAGAAATTAACAATCAAGATATTGAACTCAATCACACTGATTAAATTATCAAATCTTATTGCGTTCTAGTAAAAAGCAATAACAGTTGCATTAATCTAAGAAACCATTCAATGAAATAATAGATCATCAACAAAATTTAAACCTTGAGATGCAGTAGGACCAAAGACTTTGTTGAACTTGAACATCCTGTGTCCATCTTTTCCTTGTTTATAGGGATTCCTGATGAGGAGCTCACCATTCTCACCAAAATAATCTATTGTTGTTGACTTCGCATTTTGATCAGAAAGGAATGGTCTTATCCGGCAATATACTCTAATATTCCCTACAAAGTGCAAAGTCGATATAGAAAAAGCCTAAAGAATGGAAAACAGAAAACTTCATAATTAGTCATATTATGCCTAAAGAATTACCTTTTAATTCCTGGACCTCATTATGAAGTCTATGGTTTTCTGCAAGAACTGTATGATAATTATCAGCAGCATCTGCTAACCCTTTCAGATTCAATCCTGCAAAATGCTTGTATTGGATCAGAAGGGGAAAAAAATAGAATGATGCAAAAAGAGATTCAGAGTTTCAGTACCCAAATTAATGATCTCATCCTGGAATTTTGTCTGAGAATGAATGATTTCCTGCTTGATTAAGCCAGATGATTCCTTTAAGTCCTGAAACATTAGAAATTAAGTCTAACAGAGAAACACATGCTATGAGGGAAGAATAAGGTCAAACAAAACCTGCATCAATTGCAGTTGAGAATGTATGAGACTTCCAATTTTGTTTTCCTTATTTTGCCATATATTTAATTGAGATTTTGAAGTTTCTTCAAGTTCTTTGATCTTCTTTTTTGATTCTTCTAGAAGGAATTCAACTTCCTTTGTCTTCGTGTCTAACTGGCCCTTGATTTTGTTTGTTTTGCCCTCCATTTCTTGGCAGCATCGTGCATAAGTTTTTTGACAAATCTCCAATTCCCTCTTAAGCTCTGCAATCACATTATCCATGTCTTCTTTTGTCTTCAACAACCTAATCATATCTTGCTTTCCATTTTTTTCCCTTTCTACTATCTTATTTTTTTCTGCCTACAATATGCACGTGTCATAAATAAGCACTAGTCAAAAGCAATAGAGAACAAGTATAACAAATAAAGTCTTATAATGTGGTAAAAGGGTTCAGATAAGTTAAAAGGCACATCAGTGTCTCTAATGCTAAATAACTCAGAAAAGCCAAAAATCATACAGAATTATCAAGACATGGCACCAACATATAGTTAACAACTCTACCTCAATTAAAAATTGTTAAAAATATAACATAATTTTTTTTCTAATAATA
Source organism: Boesenbergia rotunda (assembly GCA_024364735.1). Taxonomy (NCBI): domain Eukaryota; kingdom Viridiplantae; phylum Streptophyta; class Magnoliopsida; order Zingiberales; family Zingiberaceae; genus Boesenbergia; species Boesenbergia rotunda. Next base: position 176,292 of record JAGFNQ010004276.1, on the reverse strand, counting down.
GAAAAGAAATTCTAGAAGTTAAGAAGCTAAACCAATTGCAATCTATGCGAAATTACAGTAATGCAGCATTGGCTATTAATGAGATGAGTATGTTAACATTTTTGAAAGAAGCATCCTCTTTTTTTTGCCCTAGGCAAGTGAAGGTATATTGAAGAAAGAATATGTACACGAGTTAACCAACAAAATGAAAACCTCTATGAATCTAAGCAGATATGGCAACCCCACTGCAAGAATTTCTAAACATCAAAATCTCATACTGATTGCTTGCCTACCCATCTTAATTTTACTGCCTCCTTCATTATTATCCTAAGCTGCATTTTTCCTACTCAATTATAATTTTGCTTTGGTTAAATTCTCTATTTCTCAGTTTCAATATTTAACTGCGATTCAAATTTTTTAATACTCATGGGACACAAATTCAGTTTATTTTTATATACTAGCATTTATGCCTATGCAATATAAATTACAAATACAGATATTAAGAGATCACACAAGTAAACTAGGAGGCTTGGATATTCTGTACTGTTTCCAAAATGAAACAACAAATACTTCTCTTAAAACTATAACATCACTAGTTAACATAGAAGAAATAAAATTAATGAGTAGCCATGAACATGTCTTTAAGGAGACATGAAGATGAAGTTTATACGCTGTGAATTTCACAAACAAGGAGCATTCAAGATTCAGACACCATAATATTCTCATACAACAAAAATTGTTATTGGTGATTGGCAGAAAAAATTCTACCTTTATCAGCAAGAGCTGGTTCATGATTATCTGCAATAATTATAAAAAATATAGAATTCTTCAGCAAAACAGATCTCTTGCACTGATGGATGGTGGAAAAACATGAACTAATCACTGAATACCTTATTTTCTTCATGTGTTCCTTTTGCTAGTTCTTCCAGTGCCCTAATTCTTAACAAGTACTTTCCTTCACGCGCTTTAATGAGATTATTTTGCTGCACATATGATGCTATTAGAAAGCTATAAACCAGATAGCATCCAATGTCATTTCGTTTTATCTTACATTTCTTATATGTTCAGCTTGAGTTAAAATACGACGCTCAATCTCTTGCATAACTCTTCTCAATAAACATGCTACATGCTGAGGATTGAAAAGCAGAGAACCAGTCGTCAACTCAGAAAAGTCAAAATAGACTTGGCAAGATATGCACAAGATTTGTGGAGTAAACCAACTATTTGCTCTCCTCAGAACATACTTGAGATATCTCCCCATTCTTTCTCTCAATGCTTTCATCTAGAATTCCATTTGTAATGCTTAAAAGTGATTGAGTTGGGGCATTCTGAATTCCAACATGTCATAAGCATAAGCACAAGAAATTATTGTAATCAACAAAAAAATTTGCATCGCAGTTAGTATATCTAAAAGCTTACATCTAAACAGTTTGATTTTAACACTTCTGTAACTTTAGCAGGTGAAAGACAAGAATTATGCACTTGTCTCAACTGAAAAACTTCATGAAAATTATGCCCGGCGTGATGAAATTCAGAGGATGATCCTACCAAAAGAGAGAATTTTTGTGTTAACATATGCCACTTACATTCAAAAAGCAAAGAAGAAATTAAAAAAAAAACTTTAATTAACCATCATAATACAGCCATATGCATTTTTTTCCCTTTGAAAATCAATATATTTTACCAATGACAAGAAGAAACCAAGGTACCAATTTAACAACCCAAGTTTAGTCCTATGTAAATATTTGTGAGGCTAATAAATGGGTGTCACTCAGATGAGTGAACTATCAAGATCCCAAGGCTTAAACATTTTAAGTCAGTGATTGCACCTAACAAAATTAATGAACCAATCGTCTCAGCGTAGGTTGTTATAGTTGGTACCAGAATTAAACAAGTGAGATGTGAAATGGGTGCATCTGGTTGAATCACTATTGGTTCGAACTCACATGTGGTCATCATGGATGGCTTGGACTATGAGACGAACATAGAGCCTCGGCAAAGACATCAAACCTTAAGTGAGGTAATACATAACACCTCAAGTTTAGTCCACATGGAAAGATGTCGTACAATGAAAGTTGTTTATGTTGGTGCAAGTTGCATCAATGATATTCCTCTTTAAGTGTTTTAATGTTTGACAATACACTTAAGTCAGTGATACATTGAACAGACAAAGGGGATTAAGAGAGAAGTAACCTAAGCTGAAGAAAAGTCCTAGTTAATCTAGGCATCGAAACCCTAAGTCCCAGCGAAGGGCTGCTGGGCACCTAGCGAAGGGCTGTTAGATATCGAAACCTTAAGACCTAGCGAAGGGCTGCTAGGCACCTAGCGAAGGGCTGCCAGGCATAAAAGACCTAGCGAAGGACTGCTAGGCACCTAGTGAAGGGCTGCTAGGCATAGAAGACCTAGCGAAGGGATGCTAGGCACCTAGCGAAGGGCAGCTAGGGAACGAAGACCTGGCGAAGGACTGCTAGGCACCTGGCGAAGGATTGCTAGGTAATGAAGTCTTGGTCCAAGGGACTGAGCTACTTAGCTGAGCGATGACTAAGGACAGGAGTAGAGACGGGTCAGGGTTTGGGCGTCTCGAGGTCCGAAAGTATCGGAAGCTAAGCAAAAGTCCACCCGAAGGACTGGGTGGCAACCGTCTCCTGAAAGGAGTAGGTGAAGGGCGAGTTCTCGGGGAGGGGAACTCATTCCGGTTCGACCTAGGGTTTCGTGCAAATCCGAAGTCCGAACCAAGTCCTTAAGCCTAATATTATATGTATATATGCTTTGTGTTTGTGTATCTTGCAGGTAACAAGAACCGGAGACAAAGCAAGCAAAAAAACCAGTTTGCAGGCTTTAAGCAGGGCGCCCCCATCAAGGGGGGCGCCCCCATCATCCAGGGCGCCCCCAACAGGGAGGGCGCCCTGAGCCAAAAAAAAAAGGCAGTTAGGTGAAGCAGGCAGAACAGGTGTCAAGCGGGGCGCCCGGAGCGTCCGGGGCGCCCTGGTTCAAAGCTGTATTTGCAGTTTCGAACCCAAAACACAGAGAAGCCATCATGAGGGCGCCCGGGAGGTCCGGGGTGCCCTGGTCAAAGCTGTTATCAGCTGCGGCGAGGTAGGCGCAGGGATAAAGTTTGACCGAGTCTTCCGGGGCGCCCCCCACGTCCAGGGCGCCCCCAGGAGTGCTATAAAAGGGGGTTCGACCCCTCTGCTTCAGACACGACTTCCAAGAACCATTCCAAGCATTCTGACCGACGGCAACGCGCTAGAAACGAGGCTCTACGACCGGGAGGCTCCAGGAGGAAGTGCGCGGCACTTCGGAGGTCCAGATCGGCCAAGCTTCAAACTTGTTCTATTCGGTTTGCTTTAATTACACTGCAATTAGTTTTCCATATCTTTTGATTGTAAATTTGCACTGTAAGTCGGGTTTCTCCGCCTCCGGAAAGTCCGGGAAGGAGACCAATAGTGGACGGGCGTTCCCGTGCATAGGCCTTGGATGTACTGACCCTGGGGGGTCGGGAACCAAGTAAAAATCCGCAGTGTCACTGTCTTGCTTTGTTTTTTCGTTCTAAATTATTTTCCGCTGCGCTACTAATATTCTAAGCCCAGAACGAAAGTTTTACGAAGAATTCCGAAAGATTTTTCACGGTCGATATTCACCCCCCCCCCCTCTATCGACGGCACCGGTCCTACAATTGGTATCAGAGCCGAGCCGCTCTTCACCGGACTAACCGCCGAAGGAGCAACGACGCCAGGAGTTGAGGGGGAGCTCAGGGGTGAATCAGGTATATTTTATTTAAAATGTCCATTTGTAAATTCCATATTATTTGTTTCACGTGCAGGGTGAGAGGGCACTATAAAAATCAGTGCCCTACTCGTAAGATTTGGTCTACATCACCAGTGGCGAAGGAGGCACCAGCGCCAGGAAACCGGAGGGACAAAAGTCACGTACAATGTTTCAAATGCAAGAAATACGGACATTACAAAAACAAGTGTCCGGCGAAGGTACACAAGATTTATGTTCCAAAAATTTTACAAGTTCCTGCACTGCCATGTGATAAAGTAGTTAATTTTTCTGATAAAGTAAATTTACTGCATAGTAAAATTAACTTTTTGCATGTTAAATTACAAAACGTGAATATGACCAAAATATTAGAAATTAATTGTTTAATTCAGAATATCAATTCAGAAATTGATAAAATTAATTCTGATAATTTATCTGATAAAATTAATTCTGATAATTTATCTGATAAAATTAATTCTGATAAAATTAATTCTGATAATTTATCTGATAAAATTAATTCTGATAATCTTTCTGATAAAATTAGTTCTGATAATTTTAAATCAGACAAAATTAATCCTAAGGATAATTCGGAATTCAAATTTGAAAATACTAAGGATAATTCCGAATTCAAATTTGAATATCTTAAGGATAAATCCGAAATTAATCCTGAAAATCTCAAGATTAATTCAGAAATTAATTCTGAAAATCTTAAAGATAATCTAGAGATTAATGTTGAAAATATTGAAAATATATCTGAGAATAATCTTGAAGATAAAATTCTCCTAGATAATAATTTAATTATAGATAATATTACAAAACCTTAATTAGTGGCCCGAATTACTCCACCTACTGTAAGGATATTGAAAGACCTAATCTTGAGGAGGATATAGAACTATCTAAGATAAAGGTCATAGTTAATAAAAATTACAAAAATTCAAATAAATCAAAATTATTAGAAAAACTTGAAAAGAAAGATAAAAATGAAGAAGAAATTTTTGAAAAAATGAAAATGATGAATTTAAACCCACAATTAGTAATTAATCATTATAATCTTAATTAAATCTTAATTTAAATCCTAATTAAATTCGAATTAAATCTTAATTTAATCCTAATTAAATTCGAATCAAATCTTAATTTAATCCTAATTAAATTCGAATTAAATCTTAATTTAATCCTAATTAAATTCGAATTAAATCTTAATTAAATCTAAATTAAATCTCAGTTAAATCTTAATTAAATTCAAATTAAATCTTAATTAAATCTTAATTAAATTCAATTAAATGTTAATTAAATATTAATTAAATTCAAATTAAATCTTAATTAAATTCAAATTAAATCTTAATTAAATTCAAATTAATTCAATTAACTAAGTCAAATAAATTTAATTGAATCAATTAAATTTAAATTCAACTTAACTTAATTCAATCCAAATTAATTGAAACTTAAATTCATTAATTGATTAATTAATTTCTAATTAAGTCAACTTCAATCAATTCTTAATTAACCTGAATTCAACTAGAATCTTAAACAACTTAAACTCAAACTAAAATAAAATTTTACCGAAACTGTAACAATTAAAATCAATAACATTAAATATGTCAAAGTGGGTTGGCATATTCGCGGGTTCACTCGACATGTATCAAATCGGGAATTTGATACATTTTTAGAAACTTAAATAAAATGATTTGAATTGTTTGACTCATGCATAATTGTCATGCCATGCATCTGCTATTTCTTTTGAATATATGACATGACATTCATATTTAAATTTTATGCAAATATTAGAACGGCTATAGGAAAAAGAATAATTGAAACTTGATCAACCTGGTATTGGGTGGCGGTGAGATGATAGTACGTTAGGGAAGCCAATTCTAATAAGATCAAGTATACTTGGTCTCTTTAGACTGGTGAAACTAGCCGAAGCTACCGATCCAAGACCCAAACTAGTTAGACCAGAATTTTTCAAAAAGTAATTTTGAAAATGAAATTTCATTAAAAGGCTTTGTCAAGGAAAGAGTTGATGATCCAATAAGGCTACGGCCAAAGAAGGCCTAGTGCCTCGCCAAGACCTGGAAGCCAATTTTTGAAATTCAAATTCAAGTTACTTCTTGTCAAATTCAAATCTAACACAAGCTTCAATTAAATCTTAAAGTTATTAATAAATTAAGAAGAATGATTCAAGCATCTCACAATACACCTATAAGGCAACCATGCTTGTTGTATTGATACATCTAAAATGGGTGAGATGTTAAGGACTAATGAATCGAAAAATACTTTTCAAAAATTGTTTTTCAAAATTGTTAGAATATTTTTCTAAAAATATATTTTCAAAATAGTGCTTCAACATAATAATGTTTGTATGGATTTCATGCTTGTTTGATTGCCACTACAGCATATGCTTTCAAAAATTATATTCTTTTGAAAATTGTTTGACTCACACAATTAGACACAAGCCTCTTAGGACAACACTAAAGTTCCTTAAGGCACTTGGATAGAGTCAAACGGTATCGGGTACAGGGGGAGTGCTTTTTATTTTTTTTGGTTTCCAAAAACTGCACTTTAAACATTACTATCATTTGAAAAATACTTTTCGAAATCTATGCTTTAAATCATTATTACTTGTATTTTCAAAATGGGTCTATGTTGTAAAAATTATATGTTCAAAAATTTACCTGTTTCTTTGACTTTGACAAACCCTAAAGACACTGAGGAAAGGTCCACCTCATGATCTTCAAAGACTCCTAAGATGTGTCAAATTTAGGGGGAGTCTGAGTCAAAAGAAAATTTTCAGAATAAGATTTAATTAGTAATTATTCATTTTTTTGTTAAATATTTCTTTTTAATTTGAATTAAACCTTAAGACTCAGAGGAAGAATACTTGTGGTCAACAAGCTTCCCAGGACTGGGTCAAGCTTAGGGGGAGGTCAAATTAAAAGAATTATTGAATATTTCAAATGTTTTCATACGCGGTATTTTCAAATTCTGTTGAAAACATAAGTATTCTTTCAAAATACTATTAATTCTTCCAATATATATATATATATATATACTATTATTTTCACAAATTTTTTTTGAAATAATGTTTATCTTGAGTTGGAAAATTTTCCATGACACTTAGGAAAATGTCCTTGTAGTCAACAAGGTTTCCTATGATTGTGTCAGACCGGAAGATAAACCAAATCAAGTATTATGACTTCAAAAATTTATACATTTTTCAAAATATACTTATTATTTTTCAGAAATTCTGTGACTAATGAAATTATTTTTATATTTACTTGAGTTTAAAAATTTTCCAGGACACTTAGGACAATATTCTTGTAGTTAACAAGATTTCCTATGATTGTGTCAGACTGGAAAAGAAACCAAGTCAAGTAAAATAGTATACTTTCAAAATGCATAATACTTTTTACTTATATTTTTCAAAGTCTCATCTTTTTCAAAAATAGTTAGTACTTGCAAAATAGGTATAATATTTTTTAGAAAAACTTATATTTTTTTTCAAAATATCTTTCAAAACTGCTCAACCTATTCTCTCGAAAGTACCTGCATTCTTCAAAGAACATATTTTTCAAAATATTTATACCATGAAAAATACGGTATTTTCTCAAAAAAATTGTCTAAGTTTTCTGAGTTCAAAATACTTAAGTATTAGTTTTATGCTATGCTTTCAAAAATTTATACTAAGTACTTTAAAAAAGAACCAAATATTCTCATTGTTGGCGCAAGTATTTCTGGTTTTTTTTTATGTATGACAAAGGGGGAGAGGTGTGCTTAAGTTAGGAAATTTTTCCCAAGGATCAAAAAGTTGTTTTCAAAACTAAGATCACTTTTTGTTTGATCCCAAGGATAGTTAGCCCCTTAAACCAATCTAACTTAAGTTATTGTCAAACATCAAAAAGGGGGAGATTGTTGGTGCAAGTTGCATCAATGATATTCCTCTTTAAGTGTTTTAATGTTTGACAATACACTTAAGTCAGTGATACATTGAACAGACAAAGGGGATTAAGAGAGAAGTAACCTAAGCTGAAGAAAAGTCCTAGTTAATCTAGGCATCGAAACCCTAAGTCCCAGCGAAGGGCTGCTGGGCACCTAGCGAAGGGCTGTTAGGTATCGAAACCTTAAGACCTAGCGAAGGGCTGCTAGGCACCTAGCGAAGGGCTACTAGGTATCGTAACCCTAAAGACCTAGCGAAGGGCTGCTAGGCACCTAGCGAAGGGCTGCTAGGCATAGAAGACCTAGCGAAGGACTGCTAGGCACCTAGCGAAGGGCTGCTAGGCATAAAAGACCTAGCGAAGGGATGCTAGGCACCTAGCGAAGGGCAGCTAGGGAATGAAGACCTGGCGAAGGACTGCTAGGCACCTGGCGAAGGATTGCTAGGTAATGAAGTCTTGGTCCAAGGGACTGAGCTACTTAGCTGAGCGATGACTAAGGACAGGAGTAGAGACGGGTCAGGATTTGGGCGTCTCGAGGTCCGGAAGTATCGGAAGCTAAGCAAAAGTCCACCCGAAGGACTGGGTGGCAACCGTCTCCTGAAAGGAGTAGGTGAAGGGCGAGTTCTCGGGGAGGGGAACTCATTCCGGTTCGACCTAGGGTTTCATGCAAATCCGAAGTCCGAACCAAGTCCTTAAGCCTAATATTATATGTATATATGCTTTGTGTTTGTGTATCTTACAGGTAACAAGAACCGGAGACAAAGCAAGCAAAAAAACCAGTTTGCAGGCTTTAAGCAGGGCGCCCCCATCAAGGGGGGCGCCCCCATCATCCAGGGCGCCCCCAACAGGGAGGGCGCCCTGAGCCAAAAAAAAAAGGCAGTTAGGTGAAGCAGGCAGAACAGGTGTCAAGCGGGGCGCCCGGAGCGTCCGGGGCGCCCTGGTTCAAAGCTGTATTTGCAGTTTCGAACCCAAAATACAAAGAAGCCATCATGAGGGCGCCCGGGAGGTCCGGGGCGCCCTGGTCAAAGCTGTTATCAGCTGCGGCGAGGTAGGCGCAGGGATAAAGTTTGACCGAGTCTTCCGGGGCGCCCCCCACGTCCAGGGCGCCCCCAGGAGTGCTATACAAGGGGGTTCGACCCCTCTGCTTCAGACACGACTCCAAGAACCATTCCAAGCATTCTGACCAACGGCAACGCGCTAGAAACGAGGCTCTACGACCGGGAGGCTCCAGGAGGAAGTGCGCGGCACTTCGGAGGTCCAGATCGGCCAAGCTTCAAACTTGTTCTATTCGGTTTGCTTTAATTACACTGCAATTAGTTTTCCATATCTTTTGATTGCAAACTTGCACTGTAAGTCGGGTTTCTCCGCCTCCGGAAAGTCCGGGAAGGAGACCAATAGTGGACGGGCGTTCCCGTGCATAGGCTTTGGATGTACTGACCCTGGGGGGTCGGGAACTAAGTAAAAATCCGTAGTGTCACTGTCTTGCTTTGTTTTTTCGTTCTAAATTATTTTCCGCTGCGCTACTAATATTCTAAGTCCAGAACGAAAGTTTTACGAAGAATTCCGAAAGATTTTTCACGGTCGATATTCACCCCCCCCCCCCCCCCCCCTCTATCGACGGCACCGGTCCTACAGTTTATACTCTACATTCTTAGATGACTGAATGGTAAGTTGACTAAAGCATTTTGGATTTGTTGGTCTAACAAAGGTAAATGTGTAGTTCTCTGAAGCGAACAGGCTATTATTGATAAAATTGATGGTGGAATAATGTTATTGGCTTAGATATCTGAATAAATAGATGATATTTTTTTATAGAGGTGATGCATAATATAAATATAGTACATAAATGGTATTATCTCAGGATGAATTAGGAAAATATCTAAGGTAAAAAAAAACAGATATTAGGAAAATATCTGAGGCAGATTGAAAAAATATCTCAGGCAAGTCTAGAAGAAATCAGACTATATCAGGTTGGAGATTAAAATAATTGTCTTAATTTAACAACCCCTTAAACTAGAGATGCTGAAAATATTTTCAGTTTGCATCAAGCACAAATGAGATTTTCTGCTGAAAACAGATTGGACGACACACCTAGCCCAAGTTGATATGCAAATTTCAGAATTATTGCATATGTACCATTGATTCTGGATTACTACTTAAAACAAAATCAGACAACCCTCATGGTCCATGGCAGATCTGCATGTTTTACAATGCAACAGAATTTTCAAGAAAACACAAATGATTCATGGTGATATTAATCAATACTTCATTTTGAGGTGCAATGATGGAGATTAGGGGCCAAGGTTGTTGATGCCATGGCAAAGGCATCAAGAATTTCTTGTGCAAAGGTGTGATCAATCTGGAGTAAATGAGAGTTGTGGCAAGTACAGTGAGGGTGATTTGCCGGTGGAACAAGGGCAACAATTGTCCAATGTCAACTGGGAGACAAAAACCAGGTTCAGGCATGTCTGAAGCATTGATTGAACTAGGAATCATGACAATGAAAGAGACAATGACATAACGGTAAAACATCAACTAGGTTGATGGAACCGCTGGTAGGAAATGGCAGAGCAGGGGAGGCAAGAGAATGAGGGAGGAAGGGATTTGAAAAGGGAGGAGGCTGCAATCATACTGCAGCCTCCCGCCTAACCAATAACACAATGAAAGACTAGAGGATTCAAATTAGACATGATACCATGATAAAATTGTTGGGAAAACAGCAATAATGCACAGAAGGAAGCAACTATTTCTCAAGGTAATATTGCAAGTAACTCAGACAATGGTGAAATTTTATATAGCGAGGCAACTATGATCATTTCACTGATGTGTGTGTTGGTGCAATTGTCCTCGGGTCAAAATTGACCAATTTGACTAAGCTTGAGTGGGTTCGAGGTTAAGTTTCGATGTTTGACAAGATGTGTGTAATAAGCCAAATGGCTCAAGGTTGACTGGAGACTTGACTGGTGAAGTCCTAACTCAAGGATTAGGCAAACGGAAGTCCTAGTGAGACTAGACGGACCTAGTTAGGAACTAGGTGAAGTCCAAGTGAATCTAGGAGATCGCACGTTGGCAAAGTGGAACTCTACCGAGAGACTAGACCTAACTGCGGTTAAGCAAAGGGAAGCCCTAGTGGGACTAGGCAAACCTAGTTGGGAACTAGGTGAAGTCCAAGGTGGGTTAGCGGGGAGCTAAACACTTGGTATAAGAGAAGTCTTAGTTAGGAACTAGGCAAGAGAAAGTCCAAGTCGGTCAAGACCGGACCGGATCGGACACTTGGTGAGGAAGTTCCAAACAAGTCATAGAGGGCTTGGGTTGGGCAAAGCAACCCTAGACTTGGAGGCTTAGGGTAATGCTTGGGCAATCAATTAGGTGATCGATTGACCAAGGTTTCTCGCAAGAATAGAAAGGTGCTTGATCGATTGGGTGATCAAGGTCAATCCCAATCGATCAGGTGATCAATTGGGAAGCTTCTGTCGCGAGGAAAGAACTAGCCTTAATCGATTAGACAAACGATTAAGGCTGTATTGCGAGAGCACAAAAAGGTGTTGAATATTGGGCTATCGATTTAGACCTTCTTAATTGATTAGGTAATTGATTAAGCCTAGCAAAATAGTCGTTGAACGGCTAGATCTGACATGGTAATCGATTAAGGAACCCTAGGTCGCGGGTATATAGGATTTTCACGCAGGTAGAAGTGGCAGTTCTTCCCTCTCCTTCATCGCCATTTCAAGTGAGGTCTTGGATCATAGTGTTGCTGCATTTCCAAGCATCAAGAGGCGATTCCAAGCTTGATAAAAGCAAGAAAAATAAAGAGAGATCATTGTTGTAAATCTTGTAAGATTTTATATGTAATTTGCTTGTTTTTTTGTGTGTTCTTCGTGTAAACTTGTACGAGGCTTCTCCGCCTCAAGAAAGGAGACTTTCATAATGGATGTGAGAGTGAAGAAAAGTGGATCCTTGGATTAGTCACCTCAAAGAGGTGGATACCAAATAAAGTCAAGGTGTTAGCGATTGCTTGAAGATTCTGCTGTGACAAATCATCAACGAAGCGATCGGAACTAATCCCCCCCTTCTAGCTCTCCTACGTGTCCTAACAATGTGGCTTATGGACTCGGGAGCTACATGACACATGACCTCCAGGAGAGAATGGTTTCAACAATATAAACCAATCTCAGGAGAATCTGTCTTTATGGGAAATGATCATGCTTTCGAGATTGCCGGAATCAGTACCATCAAATTAAAAATGTACGATGGTACAATTCGCAACATCCCAGACATACGTCATGTGAAAGGTTTGAAGAAGAATCTAATGTCTTGGGACAGTTAGATGGCAACGGTTGCAAGACCCATATTCAAGATGGCATCATGAAGATCATCAAAGGCACACTTGTGGTAATGAAAGCTAAGAAGATAGCTGTGATACAAGCTTAAAGGAGAAATATTAGAAGAAGGAGAAGCACATATTGTAACAATGAATTATGTAGAAGAATCGACAATGATATGGCATCGCAAACTTGGTCATGTGTCAGAGCAAGGTTTGAGGATTCTCTCAGGACAAAAGCTTCTTCCAAGGCTCAAATAGGTATCTTTACCTTTTTGTGAGCATTGTGTTACAAGTAAGCAACATGAAGTAAAGCTATTCTCAAGCTAGTTCATTCTGATGTTTGGCAAGCACCTATTTAATCACTTGGAGGTGCAAGATATTAGATATTTTCTCTTTTATAGATTATTACTCCAGCCAATGTTGGGTGTATCCAATTAAAAGGAAGGCAGATGTGTTTATAATTTTCAAAGCATTCAAAGCATGCGTAGAACTTAAATCAGGGAAGAAGATCAAGTGTTCAAGATCAGATAATGGAGGCGAATATATTGTTTGGACACGTCGGTGTCGATTTGTCATAGCGGAAAACTGAAGCAAATGCTAACTCCTCTTTACTTGGTATCCACCTCCTTAAGGTGACTAATCCCAGGGTTCACCCCTCCTCACTCACAGATCCACTATGAAAACCTCCTTCGTGGAGACGGAGAAGCCTCGTACAAGCTAGAGAAGGAATACAACAAGAAACAAGCAAACATAAATGAAATCTTACAAGATTTACAACAATGAGCTCTTGCTTTTTTTTGCTTTCTTCTAGCTTGGAATCGTCTCTAGATACTTGGAAATGCAGCAGCACTTTGCTCCAAAAACCTATGTGGCACGAATACTCCTAAAAATGAGTTTTTTGAAGTATCGGACACGGATACGGATACAATACGCAAATAAGCGTATCAGATACGGCCTGATCCGTATCGATGATTTCTTAGGAAGATCGGGGGCTCGGTCGGGTTTGATTTCCGGTCTGAGCCGGGAGTGGTTGACTCGGGTCGGTCTTCTAAGGTCAGACACTCGGGGTCGGTCTCCCGAGGTCGGGCTCTCGGGGTCGGCTTCCTGAGGTCGGGCGCTTGGGGTCGGTCACCCGAGGTCGGGCTCTTGGGGTCGGCTTCCTGAGGTCGGGCGCTTGGGGTCGGTCACCCGAGGTCGGGCTCTCGGGGTCGATCACCCGAGGCCGGGCGCTCGGGGTCGGTTGAACAATCATAGCTCGTTTCCGTCAGTAATGAGGTGACAGCCCCCCGACATAATCATCGCCTGACAAAGTCGCCGAGAGTTAATGAGGAGCAGAAGAGACAGTTTACGCAAAGTGTCAGGCGGCTGTGTCAGTCTCACAGCATTAATGCAGCTGTCACTAGTATGATTTACCAACTGATCCTTCCTTAATGAGATAGGACAGCTCTGACATGGCAGAGAATTTCCCTCCCCCTATATAAACCCCCTTTTTGGCTCCAAAGAGGGGATCGCTGCCATTCTGCAACCATATCGCCACTTTGTGAGCTTCATTTTGGTCCGAGCCGAGTGACTTGAGCCTTGTCTTTGTTCAAGCCCGACTCCGACCCTCCGGGCTATAGCAGACCGGGTCATCTGGGTCAGACCGAGTCATCCGAGCGAGAACCGATTCTTCGCTTGTCGACAGGATCAAATTTGGCGCCGTCTGTGGGAAATCTCGCCTGATCGGAAGCTGAAGATGAGTGACTCTAACCGGATGACCGTGATGCTTTCACAAGAAGACCTTGATCTGCTAGTAGAAGCCAAGGCGAGGAAATTGGCGGAGGCGCAGCAAGCAGCCGCTCGACCCGCTCAGGCGGGCCCGGCTGAGCAGACCGCCCGTGTGGGCACTGAAGGAGGGGCTCGTCTGGACCACAGCCCACATTTCCACCCGGCCTTATTCGGCCCAGCTGAGGGGGCCGGGCAGTCCGATCCTCACGAGGCTTCTTCCAATCAGGCTAGAGCTAACAAGGGGAAGGCTCCCCTCAGTTCGACTCCAGTTGTACCTACCGGCTTTCCTTTCTCCAGCTAGATTTTAGAAGAACCACTTCCTAAGCGCTTCCGACTTCTATCCATCCCTGAGTATGGAGGGGCTACTGACCCGGAAGAACATCTGAAGAAATTTGAGAACGCCGCTATGCTACATCAATACTCAGACGGTATTAAGTGTCGGGCCTTCCTGACCACTTTGGCAGGGTCAGCTCAACGATGGTTCGACAGACTCCCTAAAGGGTCGATAAAGGACTTCGCCGACTTCAAAAGACTGTTCTTGCAACACTTCGCGAGTAGTAAGAGACATCACAAAACCAGCTTAAACTTGTTCACCATGAAGCAGGGCTCCAAGGAGTCCCTAAAAGCCTATATCAAAAGATTTAATCAAGTTGCATTGGACGTACCTGCCGCTACGTCCGAGGTGTTAGTCAGCGCCTTTGCTCAAGGGCTGCAAGAAGGCGAGTTCTTCAGAGCTTTGATCCGAAAGCCCCCGAAGGACTTTGAAAGCCTTCTGGGTAAAGCCAGTAAATACGTGGATGTGGAAGAGGCACAGGCTGCCAGGAGACCGGAGGCCAGACCTGCGCCCGAGACTCCTCAGCACCCTCAGAGGAGTGTGCCCCCAGGGGGACCTCTCAGAAGCCCCAGAGCTATGGGACACCGACAAGGAGCTGAACGAGGAATAGTTCAGCAGGTGGGCCAGGGTTGCCTCCCCTCCAGGTGGCAACCCTACTGTTCTTTTCATAATAGTCATACCCACGACCTTCAGGACTACTGGCAAGCTGGTCGGGATCGAGGTCGTACCGGTCGAGGAAGTCCAAGGGGAGCTCATCAGGGAGGTAGTCGCGGCCGGGGAAGAACGACACCAAGCCAGTCCGAGTCTCTGGCCCGACCGACCGCCCCTACCGCTAGACAATTGTTCCCGAACCCTGACTCCACCGAGCACAGGAATGCCAGCGAAGAGCAAGCTAACCAACAGAACGCAGTGCACGGATCCATCAACGTAATTTCGGGCGGACCCACCTACGGAGATTCCAACAGGGCTCGGAAGTCGCAGGTCAGACGCCTTGATATCTATCAAGTGGGCTGCAGCTCCGCCCAAGCTCAGGGGCCGCAGATCAATTTCGGCCCCTCGGACCTGCAAGGAGTGGAAGTACCGCACGAGGACGCCTTGGTCATCACGGCGATCATAGCTAATTATCAGGTCCACAGGACCATAGTGGACTCAGGAAGTTCTGTGAATATCTTATATTTGAAGGCATTCGAGCAACTGTAGATTGAAATGGTTGAGCTGCAACCCGTGGCCACACTTCTGTTCGGATTCACCGGCAATGAAGTTCAACCCCTCGGCCAAATCAAATTAGCCATTTCACTGGGAGAAGAGCCCTTGAGGAGAACCAAATGGTCTATCTTCCTGATAGTGGATGCACCTTCAGCTTATAATGCTATACTGGGTAGACCGGCACTGAATGAATTCCGAGCTGTGGTTTCAACTTTCTATCTAAAGGTTAAATTTCCGGTAGGGGATCAGGTCGGCGAAGCTAAAGGAGATCAGAAGGTCGCCCGTCGGTGTTACGTAGATGATGTCCGAGTGGAAGTAAGGAAGACCTTCCGAGCTCCGCCGGCCAGCTGTAACATGGTGCAGTCCTCCCAGCCCTCTCCCTGGGCTGAGCTGATAGAAGAAAAGGAAGAGGTCCAGCTATTGCCTGACCAAGAAGAGACCAAGGTAAGAATAGCTCCGGGGCTACCGCCCGACCTCCGGCAACAGCTGATAGAATGTCTGACCCAAAACCAAGATGTGTTCGCATGGTCCCAGCAAGATCTGAAGGGGGTCAGGCCCGAGGTCATGGAGCACAAGTTGCACGTTTATCCCGACGCCCGACCTGTGAAGCAAAGAAAAAGAGACTTCAGTCCTGAGCAGAATAAGATCATCCAGGCCGAGGTGGAAAGGTTGCTGAAAGCAGGACACATCCGAGAGGTGCAGTTCCCCGCCTGGCTGGCCAACGTGGTGCTGGTCTCCAAGCCGGGCGGCAAGTGGAGGGTCTGCATTGACTTCAGGGATCTCAACAAAGCTTGTCCTAAGAATTCCTATCCTCTCCCTCGGATAGACCAGATGGTGGACTCTACCGCAGGAAGCGAACTCATCTGTATGTTGGATGCGTACCAGGGATACCATCAAGTACCCTTGTCCCGAGAGGATCAGGAGATGGTCAGTTTTGTCACGGCTGAAGGCACCTATTGCTACACAGTTATGCCCTTTGGACTCAAGAATACCGGGGCGACTTATCAGAGACTGATGAACAAGGTTTTCAAGGAGCAGCTCGGAAGGAATGTAGAGGTGTATATAGACGACATCCTCATCAAGTCCCTCCGAGCTGCCGACCTGATAACAGATGTGCGAGAGACCTGCTGCACTCTCCGGAGATATGGCCTTAAACTTAACCCAGCCAAATGCCTGTTTGGAGCGAAGAGTGGTAAATTCCTCGGCTACATCCTGACCGAACGGGGAATAGAGGCTAATCCAGGCAAAGTGAAAGCTCTGTTGGACATGCCTCCGCCCAGAAACTTAAAGGAAGTTCAACGCTTGACAGGAAGGATCACGGCCTTATCCCGATTCATCTCCCGGTCGGCCGATAGAAGTCTGTCGTTCTTCAAGATTCTGCGCAAAGCCACCAAGTTCCAGTGGGATGCTGAATGCGATCGGGCTTTCAAAGAATTGAAGACCTACCTGGCCAGTCTACCGGTGCTTGCTAATCCTGAGGAGGGAGAACCATTGTATGTTTATTTATCTGCTACTGAGGGAGCTGTGAGCGCCGTGCTTGTAACCCAGAAGGAGACCGAGCAGCAGCCGGTCTACTTCTTTGGGCACCTACTTAAGGAAGCCGAGTGTAGATACACTACGCTCGAGAAATTGGCTTATGTGCTCGTGTTGATGGCTCGGCGATTGCGCCCCTATTTCTTGGCCCATCCCATCCGAGTGCTGACCAATAGTACCCTCGGGAAGGTGCTGATCAACCCAGAAATCTCAGGTCGGATGGTTAAGTGGACCACTGAGTTAAGTGAACATGATATCCAGTATCAGCCCCGGACTGCAATTAAAGCTCAGGCGTTGGCCGAGTTCCTCAGTGAGCTCCACAAGGAAGAAGAAGAGGCATGGAAGATCTATGTGGATGGGTCGGCCACTCGGGCAGGGAGTGGCGTGGGGGTCTTACTGTTGTCTCCCAAGGGAGACCCCCTTCATCTGGCAGTGCGTCTAGAGTACCAGGCCACCAATAACCAAGCAGAGTACGAAGCCCTCCTAGCCGGCCTGCAAGCTGCTAAGCACGTCGGGGCCACTCGGGTCATCCTGCACTCGGACTCTCAGCTGGTAACTCGGCAGGTTGCCGGGCAGTTCGAAGTAAATGACGAGAAACTACAAGCATACGTGGAGGCCTACCAACAGATACAGGCCGGATTTCAAGAAGTTCGGATCTTGCAGATCCCCCGAGGAGACAATACCAAGGCGGACGAATTGGCTCAGCTGGCTAGCTCTGTCCGTCCGTGGGTCCTCCTTAAACCTTCCCCTCAAATCATGCTGTAGCCCAAGTTGAAAGAGAAACAGAAATGGAAATAGAAGGAGACTGGAGAGCTCCATTCATCGCCTATCTGAAGGAAGGAACTCTCCCAGATCATCCCGAGCAGGCCAGGATACTCAAGATAAGAGCGGCTAGATTCACTCTGATAGGAGACACGTTATACAAACGGGCTTTTTCTCGACCGCTACTCAGATGTTTGGGAGAAGAGGAGGCAGACTATGTGCTACGAGAAGTGCATTTGGGGTCCTGCGGTAACCACTCGGGAGGTCGGTCTATGGCGAGGAAGGTCCTGCTAGCCGGTTATTTTTGGCCGACCTTACAGAAAGATGCTCAGAAGCTAGCCCTCTCTTGCTTTTCTTGTCAGAAGTATCAAAATTTATCACACCGACCAATAGAGATGTTGCGAACGTCCACTGTATCATGTCCCTTTGATCAGTGGGGCATGGATATAGTAGGACCCTTCCCCAGGGCAGCCGGTCAAAAGAAATTCCTGTTGGTGGCGGTGGACTACTTCTCCAAGTGGATCGAAGCAGAAGCCCTGACTCAGATCACCGAGCAGGCGGTGAAGAAATTCCTCTGGCAGAACGTCCTCTGTCGATATGGCATCCCCCACAAACTGGTATCAGACAATGGTAGGCAGTTTCAAGGCCGGGTGATCAGAAAGTGGTGCCAGGAATTTGGAATCCAACAGGCCTTCACTTCAGTAGCATATCCCTAAAGTAATGGTCAGGCCGAGGTAGCTAATAGAGAGATTCTGAAGGGACTCAGAGCCAAGTTGGACCAGGTCGGGGGGTCTTGGGTGGACGAGCTGCCTGGTGTTATGTGGGCTCTTCGAACCACCCCCAAAGAAGGGTCAGGATGCACTCCCTTCCAGCTAGTATACGGTAGTGAAGCTGTGGTCCCCATGGAGGTCGGCTGCGAGTCTGACAGAAGACATCTGTACGGGGAAGACAATGCGGAGAAAAGACGAGCGGAGCTAGACCTGATTGAGGAGGCCCGGGCCAAGGCTACAGTTCGCATGACCGCTTGCCAACAAAGGATGCAGCGCCAATATAACCAGAAGGTTATACCTCGAAGTTTCCAAGTAGGGGACAAGGTATGGAAAAGAATCAAGCCAGTTGGAGAAGTAGGCAAGCTGGAGCCTCAGTGGAGTGGCCCTTTTCTGGTGATTAAGGCATTGGGGTCAGGAGCTTACTATTTGCAAGATGCCCAAGGAAAGAAGCTGGGGAGACCATGGAGTGCAGTGCACTTAAAATTGTACCGTGAGGAGAGGGGAGAGAAATGATTCTTGTAACTGTACTCAGATAAAACGATAACAAGAGCTCTGACCCTCCAAAAGGCATCTCCTGCAAGTTATAAGTGGGCTTGCTCTCACACACCCACCGGACTCGGCGCCGACCGGGCATGGCGTTCCACGTTTGGTCGGGCCCGGTCGGGCGTGGTGGTCCACGCTCAACCGAGGTAAGTCGGACGGTGTCCAGACTCTTGCTAAGGCAAGTTATAAGTGAGCTTGCTCTCACGCACCCACCGGACTCGGCGCCGATCGGGCGTGGCGTTCCACGTTCGGTCGGGCCCGGTCGGGCGTGGCGGTCCACGCTCGACCGAGGTAAGTCGGACGGTGTCCAGACTCTTGCTCAGGGGAAATGCGAAATAACATCCCGCCGCAATGGCTACTGCTAGGGCGGGGCTTTCCACGTTATGAAAAACAAAAGGAATAATAGTTCAGCCTGGTAAGGCTAAACTTGTCAAACGAGAGCAAGCAAGCTAACTCGACTCCGTCATGAAGGTTAGCTCATTAAAAACAAGCTAGAACGCTGAGTCAGGATACCAACCCGACTGAGCCACAGACTCGAGTCTGAGTAACGGCCCGATCGAATGGCTGAGGGCGCAAATAGCCCGAGCATCGGACACTTAGAGAAATCTTCTACTTGACCTAGAGGATCAAACTACAGGCGACGGTATGAGCGACCCGCATAATCAACGCTTAGTGAAAATTCGCGATATGACTCAAACGTCGGCCCTCGCTAAGCAGGTCGGACACACCGAGCGAACGATACTTAACAAAAACCTCAAGCGTCGCAAACAAACAAGTACGGTGTTAGGGCGAGCAAAGTAAAACCATAACAAGTTAATGTAACTAGGAAAGGGCCTGTGGCCATCACAAAATTAAGCCCTAAAGGCCGAGTCAACCTAAAATGTCGCAAACTTTCTAAGGCCCGAAGGCCGAGTCACTACAAAATAACAGAAAGTGAAAGCTTAATCTAAGTGAACGGGGGGAAGGCATCCGCAGGAATCGACGCCTTGATCCGCCTCGGCTTCACTGCATTGGGCGGGAGGTCTGCAGGAAGGTGGCCGACCTCGGTCAGCTGTTGAATGGCGCCCTTCACGCCATACAAAATCATTCCACCGGTTCTCTCCGCCACTTGGTTGAGGAAGGGGTCGGACTGGAGGTAGGCCAGCCGAGCTGTTTCGATCCGGGCAGACTCGCCCGACCTATAGTTCTCTAACTCTTTCTTGAGCCGAGCGATCTCGGTGTCCTTCCCTTGAATGGTGGTCTCTCGGGCAGCCAATTGTTTCTCCTTGCTGACTAACTGAGCCTCAAGACCTTGGAAAGCCTCTTGTTGGGCGAGTAGCTCAGTCTCCTTGTTTTTCAGAGTGAGTTGGGTCTGATGGTGAGCGGCATCCGATTCCTTTAGTTGTCGTTGGAGACCCTTAGCCTCGGCGGCTTTCTTATCCCAATCGGAACGGGCTCGGATGTTGCGAGTTTGGAGAATCTTATTCTCACCCTCCAGATGGGCCACCCGGTTCGCTAGCCGTTCTACCTCCATGGCAGCTTGGGTCATTGCCCTTTGTTCTTCCTCTGATCGGGCCTCCAATTCGGATAGCTGCAGCCCCAGCGCCGCTATTTCCGAGCGTAGCTGATCCAGACCCTCCTCGCCTGGAGGGAGGGTGCAGTCCGCCAGTTTGTCTTCCAATTCCTTCACCCTCGCCTCGGCTGCTCGGCGCTCCCTGATATTGACAACTAATGCCCGACTGACCGCTTGGCTCGTTGCCCAGTGCTGCAAGATAACACGAATGATATGAAAGCGAGCGTGAGTCATCGAGCGGGGGAAGAGTGTACCTGAGTCGCTTCCAAAAAGAAGGTATCGGCTAAACCGACAGGGTTCATGGCGAAGGCCACAGCCTGACCTTGATCCCAGCTCGAGACCAGTTGGCCATGCAGGTTGAGTGGCTGGGGCTGGACTACCTGGGTCATGGTGGTTGCCGAAGGGACCTGGATATCCACAGATGACCTCGGGGGTGAATGCATCGACAAGAGGGCCTCCACGGCATCGACGTTGGCGGCGCTCGACAGAGAGACCCTGAGAGGTGGCACGGTACCCGAGGTCGATGCTCCAGGCATGGGGATTGTTGAGGTGGAAGCCCGGGCTCCCAAGTGGGGCGTGGCCGGAGCCGAACTACGAGTGCCGGATCGGGGAAGAGCTAAGCTTGGAGTCGACGCCCGGGTGCTGACCAACGCTCGATCAGAGGGAGAAGGCAATGCGACCTGACCCTCCAAGGTCGGCGTTGGAGATGGAGGCGTACTCGATGGAAGGACCAGTCGGCGGCGTTTCCTGACTAAGCTAGCAGAAGCTGCATGCTCCGCTTCCTCTTCTTCTTCCTCTATCTGAATAGATGTCCCCTCGCCCGCTACCCGGGCTGTGGCTCCCGAACCCCCAACCGGAAGACTCCCTTCTGGGTTATCTTCTACCGTCTCCGGTTGCTCGGGGGCTGGTACAACGCTTACGGACGACATCGCCCGATCAGCCGCCAGCTGGGCGGCCAGAGCCTCCATGGCTTCTTCCTCCCTCTCCAATACGGCATCGACTCGAGCACTATACATGACCTCGGCTACACAAGAGAAAGCGTTTTAGTTAGCATTAATAAACCTACAGAGCGAATAAAGGCTTACCGAGGGTGCCAGGTAGCTCCGTCGGGACCTGGCTCAGTCGGAAGAGATACAGCATACCCTCGATCAGCAGCTTGCCCGCGTGGTATCGAGCTCCCCCGAGCTTGGAGAAGGCAGATCGGTAGCCAGGGTCCGAGCGAAGGTTCTTGGGCATTTGAGGGTGATCGGGCAAGTTCTCTACCCATGCGGTGGGCCAGTTCGCAGTGGGGGTTGATAGGATATAGAAGAAATGGGATTTCCAGCACTTGTTGGACGAAGGGACCTTCTCTAAGAAGGCTGAGTTGATGCGAGCCTGGAAGTAGAAAATCCCGGGCTCCTGCTTCTTAAGATAATAGAAATAGTGAAATACCCGGGGGTCTAAAGGGATTTTGTGGACAGTGAAAATAATCACGGTACCACATAAGATTCTGATCGAGTTCGGGGCCAATTGGGACAGTGACACTTGGAAATACCGACAGACGGCGCGGAAGAAGGGATGAAGGGGAAAGCGCAATCTGGCCAACAGTTGGTCAGAGAAGACAGTGTCGTAACTTAAGGGGGGTCCATATGCCCGATCCCGACGGCCGGGAAGAGCCATTACGTGGTCTTCTAGAATCAGGTAATCCATACGCAAAGTTTCTAGCTGGCCTAGGGTTAATGAAGAACGAGTGGTTAAATACCACGGCTCGGGGGGTGCGGATGACTCGGCCATGGAAACAAAGTCAGAGAAGGCACAGCAAAGACTCGGCAGAGAAAAGGAATACCTAAAAAACGAAGTTCGCCGGAGACACTGCTCGTCGGAGCTGAGGAGGTCGGGCGGCGGAGATCGGACAAAAGTCAAAGAGAAAGGCAGAGGTCGGGATAAAAGGGGATAAAATGAAGGGTTGAGCCTATTTATACCACAGGTGAAATCAGGAGGACCGTTAGATGAGAAAGAGGAAAATGGCGGGGTGGAATACCCGTCGTCCGATCCCTGTCATTTCCCAGACCTCGAAGTTTCGTTCGAACGTCGCACGAGCCATGTCGGCGACGTTTTGTTGCCAGAGGTCTCACGTGGCCCCGCATTAATGATGATTTGATGGGGGATCCGACATTTAAGGAAGAAGATTAGGAGTGTGATGTGACGCGTGGGAAGACGGGAAAGAGATATGCCGACCGAGCCAGGAGCCTAGTCAGTCGGACTAAGCGCCTCCTTCGACTAGACTTGAGGGGGAGGGTTGTGATCCGTATCGATGATTTCTTAGGAAGATCGGGGGCTCGGTCGGGTTTGATTTCCGGTCTGAGCCGGGAGTGGTTGACTCGGGTCGGTCTTCTGAGGTCAGACACTCGGGGTCGGTCTTCTGAGGTCAGACACTCGGGGTCGGTCTCCCGAGGTCGGGCTCTCGGGGTCGGCTTCCTGAGGTCGGGCGCTTGGGGTCAGTCACCCGAGGCCGGGCTCTCGGGGTCGGTCACCCGAGGCCGGGCGCTCGGGGTCGGTTGAACAATCATAGCTCGTTTCCGTCAGTAATGAGGTGACAACCCCCCGACATAATCATCGCCTGACAAAGTCGCCGAGAGTTAATGAGGAGCAGAAGAGACAGTTTACGCAAAGTGTCAGGCGGCTGTGTCAGTCTCACAGCATTAATGCAGCTGTCACTAGTATGATTTACCAACTGATCCTTCCTTAATGAGATAGGACAGCTTTGACATGGCAGAGAATTTCCCTCCCCCTATATAAACCCCCCTTTTGGCTCCAAAGAGGGGATCGCTGCCATTCTGCAACCATATCGCCACTTTGTGAGCTTCATTTTGGTCTGAGCCGAGTGACTTGAGCCTTGTCTTTGTTCAAGCCCGACTCCGACCCTCCGGGCTATAGCAGACCGGGTCATCTGGGTCAGACCGAGCGAGAACCGATTCTTCGCTTGTCGACAGGATCACGGCCAAAATCGTGTCGTTGACTTTTTTGAGGTTTGACCGGGCAGATACGTTTTGGACATGGCAAGGATACGACCAAGATAACTTTTTGAGATATATTTAGGTAAAATTATAAATATTTAAAATTTTTATGGGTTAATTGAAAAATCTTGAAAGTTTTAAAGTCTAATTAGAAAACTAATTAATAAAAAAAATATAAGAATACAAAATTAGACAAAACCTAATTGCCCGATCACTCTACTGCCCTGACACCTTTTCTTCAGCCGTCGCCTTTTCTTCTGCTCGATCGCACGTCGCCTTGTCGTCGCCCCTTTTTGACATCGTCGCCACCACCCGCCTTTCTTCTGCTACAGCCCCGACACCCTCCTCCCTCTCTATCGCACGTCGCCCTTTCTTCAGCCGTCGTCGTCGCCCCTTTCTGGCATCATCGCCGCTGCCCGCCTCCCTATTAGGGTGTTGTTGTTGTCTCCTTTCTACAGTCGTCGCCTCCAACCTCCCTTTCTACCTCCACTGTAGTCCATCTCCCTTTCCACTGTCGCCGCCATCGTTCGCCAGGTAAGCCCTAATCTCTCGATCTCATTTTTCTTCTTGTTAGCTTTCAAAGTTTCAATTTTTTTTTTTTATGAATACCGAATAGCTTTGGTTTTGATCAGATGCTTGTTTTCTGGGCTTCATTTTGCCTGAACAGATGCTTCATTTTTTTTTTATAATGATTATGTACAAGGAGTCTTGAACAGATGCTTTCAATGAGATGCTTCATTTTTTTTTTTTGCTTCATGATCAAGCTTCATTATAAACTAATTACCGATAATCTCATATTGCTTGTTTTGATCAGATGCTGTTGTTGCCTTCTTCAAGTTCATCATCAAACTTCATGATTCATGATTCACATGGATACTTCATGATTTGTTACTGTTATGTTTTCTTCTTATTGTTATGTTTTGTTATTTCAGCTATTTTGCAATGGGAAATTTTCAAATCGCGAATATACAGGAGGATGTAGATGATTATTCTCCTTTGTGGAAATTTGTAACCAAGATTGAAAAGGGAGTTGGAGGAGGAAATGTTACTTGGTCATGTAACATATGTACTAAACTATGCAAGGGATCATACTCGAGGGTGAAAGCACACCTACTAAAACTCAAAGGCTACGGAATTGCTGGTTGTGTGGCTGCTACAATAGATCAAATAAAGCATATGGAACAACTTGTGGATGATGCAGAATTGAGAAGGAAGAATGCTAAAATGAAAGAAGTTCAATTGTCGTTATCATCTACATCATCAAACATGGCTTCAAAATCCTCATGCAGTAGTCCTTTTTCCTTGCAAAGTGAAGATCCAAGACCAACAGATCCAACAAAGAAGAGGAAAGGAACACTTAGCCCTCTTGAAAAAGCTTTTAATTTGAATGCTAGAGATGAACTCCACTCTAAAATTGCGAGGTTGTTTTACAAGGGGGATTATCTTTCAATATCGCTAGAAATCCTCATTATATACGTGCTTTTAGTATGGCAACTCAACGAACGATTCCTGGTTATCTTCCACCTGGATACAATTTGTTGAGAACTACACTTCTTCAAAGAGAAAAAGCTCATATTGAAAAGTTATTGGAGCCAACAAAAGCAGCTTGGAAACAAAAAGGTGTTAGCATTTGTAGTGATCCATGGTCAGATGTACAGAGAAGACCGCTTATTAATATCATGGTCGTGTGTGAAAGTGGTCCAATGATTCTAAAGGCAAGAAATTGTAAAGGTGAGTATAAAGATAAATGTTTCATCTCAAAGTTGCTCATTGATGCCATAAATGAAGTGGGGCATCAGAATGTTGTACAAGTGATCACTGATAATGCTCCTATATACAAAGCCGTCGACTTACTTGTTGAGGCAAAGTTCCCACACATATTTTGGGCACCTTGTGTTGTGCATACTCTGAATTTTGCTTTGAAGAATATTTGTGCACCGATTCTCTTTGCACAAAACAAAGAAGCCTTTGAAGAGTGCAAGTGGATAGCAGAAATATCAAATAATGTTTTGATGATCAAGAAGTTTATAATGAATCACAATATGAGATTATCGATGTTCAACGATAACTCGAACTTGAAGATACTCTCACTTGCAAAGACTCAATTTGCTTCCACGATCATTATGCTTAAAAGGTTCAGACAAATCAAGAAATGTCTTGAAAACATGGTAATTAGTGAAAGATGGGATCTGTACAAGGAGGATGATGTAGTGAAGGCCAGAGTAGTGAAGTACACTATATTGGATGATCAATTCTAGGAAAAGATTGATCATATACTTTCTTTCACAAGTCCAATTTATGGGATGCTTAGGAAAGCAGACACTGATCAACCCTGTCTTCATTTAATATATGAGTGGTGGGATGAAATGATAGAGAAGATTAGGGTTGCTATCTCGAAGGGGCCTCCGCCTTAAAGTGGAGATTCAAACTTTTATAAGGTTGTTCTTGATATTCTGGTGAAGCGATGGAATAAAAGAAATACACCTCTACATTGTTTGGCACATTCTTTGAATCCGAGGTAAAATTCTAAAAAATTTTAACTAAGTTTAAGCAAATTATAAATATTAGTTCATGTTTAATTAATAATTATCAATCTTTTTATATAGATATTATAGCAATGAGTGGCTCCAAGAATCTCCCAATCGTCTTCCTCCACATAGGGACATCGAAGTTTTAAGGGAAAGGAAAAAGTGCATTGAAAGTTATTACTCCGGTTCATCAGAACGAAGAAGTGTCAATGAGGAGTTTGCCTCTTTTTCAGCGCTATTGATGATTTTTCTGATAATGATGCAATGCGTGATCGAGGTTTGATGTCTCCAACTAAGTGGTGGGTTATCCATGGTGCTTCCACACCAACTCTTCAAAGTTTAGCTTTAAAGCTACTTGGACAGCCTCCTTCTTCTTCTTGTTGTGAGAGAAATTGGAGCAACTACAATTTCATCCATTCATTGAAGAGAAACAAAATAACACCACAAAGAGCGGAAGATTTGGTGTATGTTCACTCCAATCTTCGTCTTTTGTCTTGGAGGAATCCACATTATAGTGAAGGACAAAGTAAGATGTGGGATGTTGGAGCGGATGCATTTGATTCCATGGATATGGAGGGTGCTGCTATCCTTGAAATTGCTAATTTGTCTCTTGATGAACTTGAATTGGAATCAGTCTTATTTAATGATGAAGTGTTGGTGATGAGACTGATATGGATGTTTAATTTCCTTTTACTTGGTTAAGATGGATTTAGACCATTTGGTGTTTTATATTTACTTGCTTAAGAAGGATTTGGGTCATTTGTGATCTATATTTTGTACTTAAGATATTATGATTGATAAAATGTGGCTTTCCATCTCTATAATTTTAAAATTTCAATACTATATATGATTGTCGTATCCTAACCGTATCGTATCTTATATTTTCAAAATTTACCGTATTCGTATCGTATTTGATACGATACCCGTATCCATATCCGTGCAACATAGCCAAAAACTCTCTTGAAATGGCGACAAAGGTGAAGAAGAAGCTTGTGATTTGAATCCTCGCGACGCCCTTTATATTCCGCAAATTAGGGCTCCCAATCGATTCCCACGCAAATCTGTCAAATTCAGTCGTTCAAACCTCGCAACGGCTCTTTTTCCTCTTCTCTCAATCGATCACCTGATTGATTGCCAACCCTTGATTGATCACCCAATCAATTACGAGGGCTTCTATTCTCGTGCCAGAAGTGTCATAATCGATCACCTGATCGATTAAGCACCTTACTATGCTCTTCACAAAATAGCCTTAATCGATTACCCAATCAATTAAAAGCATCCCTAACCGATCACCTGATTGATTAGGGCAGCTTCTGTTTTCGCGACAAAGCTCTCCCAATCAATCACCTAATCGATTGGATTTCCCCTTAATCGATTGCCCAATCAATTAAGGCGGATTATGTTCTTGCGACAACCCAGCCACCAATCAATCGACTAATCGATTGGTCTGCCCCTTAATCGATCTTTCTGTTTCGCGAGAAATAACTCGCAATTGATCACCTGATCGATTGCCCAAACCCTAACTTGCCTAACCTAAGTCTAGGGTTCCCTTTGCCAACTTTCGGTCAACCGTGACATGTTAGAACTTTCCGTTACCTAGTTCCCAACTAGGACTCCTCTCGTGCCAAGTGTTTAACTCCCGGCTAACCCACCTTGAA
The DNA here is from genome assembly GCA_024364735.1 of Boesenbergia rotunda. Lineage (NCBI taxonomy): Eukaryota > Viridiplantae > Streptophyta > Magnoliopsida > Zingiberales > Zingiberaceae > Boesenbergia > Boesenbergia rotunda. The sequence continues at coordinate 148,643 of JAGFNQ010004276.1, read as the reverse complement.
CTTCACTTAGTTCTCAAATAGGTCTGCTTAGTCCCACTAGGACTTCTCTTGTGCCAACTGCCAAGTGTTTAACTCTCAGCTAACCCACCTTGGACTTCACCTAGTTCCCAACTAGGTCTATCTAGTCCCACTAGGACTTCTCTCGTGCCAAATGTTTATCTCCCAGCTATCCTACCTTGGACTTCACCTAGTTCCCAACTAGGTCTTCTTAGTCCCACTAGGACTTCCCTTTGCCTAACCGCAGTTAGGTCTAGTCTCTCGGTAGACTTCCACCCTGCCAACGTGAGATCCTCCCAGATCCACTTGGACTTCACCTAGTTCCCAACTAAGTCTGCTTAGTTCCACTAGGACTTCCCTTTGCCTAACCGCAGTTAGGTCTAGTCTCTCAGTAGACTTCCACCCTACCAACGTGCGATCCTCCCAGATCCACTTGGACTTCACCTAGTTCCCAACTAGGTTTGCCTAGTCCCACTAGCCCTAGTCAAGTCTCTGGTCAACTTTGACCTACTTAACTTGTCTCACATAACATCCAAACATCATTGTGACACATCGAAACTCAAGCTCACCTGAGCTTAGTCAAACTGGTCAACCTTGACCTAAAGAAGATTGCACCAACATATACTAGCGATGAGTTTGATATTTTTTGCCAACATGAAAGCATAAAAAGACATTTTTGTCAACATGAAGGCATAAAAAGACACTCCTCAACAGAACGGAGTGGCAGAGCAGATCAACAGAACTTTATTGGAAAGAACAAGAGCAATGTTGAGAACTACGGGGCTACAAAAATCATTTTGGGCAAAAACAGTCAAAATTGCTTGTTAAGTGATAAATCAATCACCATCAACGACGATTGGGATGAAGACACCAATTGAGATGTGGACTGGTAAAGCTGCTAACTATTCATATCTTCATATTATTTAAATCAAGATGCGTCTTTATGGATGACAGCAATGCAAGAAGAAATCGAAGCTCAACATAGGAACAAGACTTGGAAGCTTGTTTCGCTACCACTTGGAAGAAAAGTCATTGGCAACAGATGGGTCTATAAGATTAAAAGAGAAGACATTAACCAAGTGGAGTGGTATCGTGCAAGATTGGTGGTCAAAGGAGATGCTCAGAAAGAAGGTATTGACTTCAATGAAATATTTTCTCTGATAGTTCGACTCACAACAGTTAGAATAGTTCTGGCAATGTGTGCTACATTTGACTTACAATTAGAATAGTTAGATGTGCAAACTATATTTCTTCATAGAGAACTTGAAGAAGAGATTTATATGCTTCAACCAGAAGGTTTTAAAGAAAGAGGAAAAGAGAACTTGGTTTGCAAGTTGAACAAATCTCTATACAGTCTCAAACAGACACCTAGATGTTGGTATAAGAGATTTGACTCCTTCATCATGAGCCTTGGATACAACAGATTGAGCTCAGATCCTTGTGCTTATTATAAGAGTTTTGGTAATAATGCTTTTCTTATTGTTGTATGTTGATATCATGTTGGTTGCAGGCCCCAACAATGATCATATTGCAAACTTTGAGGCTCAAATGGCTAGGGAATTTGAAATGAAGGACTTGGGATCAACAAACAAAATTCTAAGGATGCAAATTCATCGAGACAGAAATTATAGGAAGATTTGGCTTTCCCAAAGGCACAATTTGAAGAAAATCTTACAATGCTTTAATATGCAAGATTGTAAGCCAATTTCTACCCCTATTCCTATTAATTTCAAGTTATCCTCAAGTATGAGTCCTACCGATGAAGTGGAGAAGATGGAGATGTCTCAAATACCATATGCATCAGCAGTGGGTAGCTTAATGTTTGCTATGATTTGTACAAGACCAGACATTGCACAAGCAGTGGGAGCAATTAGTCGATACATGGCAAAATCTGGTAAAAAGTATCGGAATATTGTAAAAAGGATCTTGAGATATGTCAAGGGTACCTTAAATGTTGCATTATGTTATGGATGACAGATTTTAATGTTATTTATGTTGACTCAAATTATGCAGTGATCTTGATAAAAGCAAATCCACCACAGGTTATGTGTTAACTCTAAGCAGAGGCGCTGTAAGTTGGGTTTCAAAATTGCAGTCTATTGTGGCCACATCTACAACAGAAGCAAAATATGTTGCAGCTACCCAAGTGAGCAAAGAGGCAATCTGGTTACACATGATAATGGAGGAGTTCGGACACAAGCAAGAAAAAATTACTTTATTTTGTGATAGTCAGAGTGTTTTGCACTTAGCAAAGAATCCAACATGTAATCAGAGGACAAAGCACATTCGAGTCCAATATCACTTTATTCGGGAGAAGGAGGAAGAAGAAAGCGTGGATATTCAGAAAATACAAACAGAAGGCAACCTAGCAGATTCACTAACAAAGCCAATCAATACCGACAATCAATACCCACAAGTTTATATGGTGTCGATCCTCTATTGGCCTTGTGGAAATGTAAGTGTCAAAAAATGGCAAAAGTAGAAAGGATGGAAGGGTTACAACAAAGGTGACTTTAAGTAGGAGAAATGTGATAATAAAATCACTCTTGTAATCTGAAATGCTTGATGACTTGGAATAATAAAGTTACTAAATAGAAAAGTCATTTTGGAAAAGATCATGAGCTTATAAATGAAAGATATCTCCATTGGTACGAGGTCTTTTGGATAAAATCCATAAACAAATCCATGAGGGCTTAGGCTCAAAATGGATAATATCATACCATTGTGAATTCCATTAGTCAACAAAAATTCCATTAGTCAACAAAAATTGATGGAGCAATGTTATTAGCTTCAATATATCTGATTACAATAGATCATCTTTTTTTATAGAGGTAATACACAGTATAAATGATATTATATTACTGTAAACTAGAAAAATCTATCAGGTAGATTAGAAAATAAACTGAGACAAATCTAGAAAAAAAATTCAGATTAAGTGTACTCTAGATCGTAGGAGTTTAAGAATAATTTTGTTATTGCTTTGACATTTATACCTCAACAAGAGACAGATAAGGAATCTAGTTTCATATAAAATGACTAACCTTTTGGAAATTTCCACCTCTTTCTTAGCTGGATTTCAGATTTGTTCAGGTCAGGAGTAGAATCTTCAACAACGTCTGAGTTTAAGTGATCCCTGATGGATAGGAGACATTCCACAATTCTAGATATAGATGCCTGAAACAGTAACGAAGCACAATACAAACCAAGCAAGTGAGAAAATGAAGCATTAAACGCTTAAATTGGTGGGGAAATAAATTTTGACTATTGGATCATAAATGGATGTCAAATGTGGCCTTGCTTGTAGCTTAAACCTCAATTAACTTTAAACGGAGTAGATAGGTACCTGCTCCAGATCCACAAGTCTAAAACTGGGGAATCCCATGTCCTCAACAACTGAGATAAACTTTTTGATGTTTATCAACCGCTTCTCAGGAGAACCATCCTGTGAACATTTTATAACAGCGAGTAAGCAACTATCAAAAGACTCAATATCTAAGATGATCAACTCTAAAACATACCGTTTCATAGTCATACCTCCAAAAAAATTGGACTGATCCGGCTCAAAATTCCACAGAAAACAGTGCTTTTTAATAGCAGAGCTCTCAGTTCTTCCTCCGAGGATCCCGTAGGCATATTCAAATCCTCCAAAAGACTATTCAACCATCGAATCAAATCTGATCGCCTTTTTTCTGAAACCGTAAAAGAAACAATTTTGTAATTCTTGACCTACTGAAAGTTTAGTAAACCAATCAAAAGCCAAAATTTTACCAGCGCCAGCATCGACATATACACTTTCCATGTTGCTTGTCATACTCCAACCCACTTAAGTCTCAAAAATTCAACTTCAGCAGCGAACCTTTAACTCAATGCAACAACCAAAACCTCAAAGAACGATTCCGAGTTCCGTTGAAGAAAGCTGAATAAGCGACGCATACCTTGATACTCCCGCACGTACGACTAGCTTGAGATCAGCCACCGGACGAAGCCCTAGCGACGTGGAGTTTGTCAGATAGGCTTCTTCTTGTCGCCAACCTCGATGTTGTCTGCGCCCGCCTTCCTTTGTCTCCCTCGTTTCAACTTTTTGTTTTATCTCGTCTCTCTTCCTCTCCGTCGCTTTCTCCCACTTGACGGCGTTAAGTCTTCTCATGCCACTCGCTTCGTGGGAAAGAAACGGAATGCGTTCTTGCGACCAAGCACTTCCGAAAAGGCACTCTCATGTGCCCCACGTGACCTGTCCAGTCGCGATCCATGCTGGCGTCTATATATGGGTTGTTAAAACGAATTACTCGTTCGATGAGGAACAAATCCTCTCCCCAAATTTTCTCTGCCCTTGAGTTTCAATTCGTCCGCAATGGCCGGCAAATCTTTTGATCATCGATCGGATATCACTAGTGGCCTTCGGCCACTGTCCCGAACAAAATTATACCCTAGGAGATATGGTGAACCCGTTAGGGATCGTCGCAATTACGATCTCGCAGGATTCACCGTTGAATTCGGCGAGATCGCAATTGCGACGATCTCGACCGATTCACTGTTCTCCTAGGATATCGTTTGATTCAAGACGACGATCAAAAACTAATGATGGTGTTCGATCGACGATCGTAGAACTCGCCGGCCATCGCCGGTGAGTTGGGACACAGGGACAGAGAAAATCTCGGGACAGAGGATCCCGTTCGCGTTCGATGAGGAGGCACTTCCAAATTCCATATTCGCGGTGTAGGGCCTCCGAGGTTATGGTACAGCGGTAGGACGACTAGTCACTTTCTCAGGTATCCACGGTTTGATCCCCTGCTACGGCTTATTTATAGGAATTTTTCCTCCAAATGAGGCGCGAACCCTGGGTGCTGGGCTTTTAGACCGTCCACTGCGAGCGCTGCGAACCCTGGGATGCTGGACTTTTAGACCGTCCACTGCGAGCGCTTCCCGATTTACCTTGGTGGCCGGTGGAAAATTTTCGTGAAATCAGATTGATCGTCCGAAGTTGAAAAAATCTCGTTAATAATATTCGCGGTGTAGGAAGGTTGAGTGCTCCGACAAGGAGAAGACTTATCCTCTAGATTGTGGCCCCTACATGCGGGGTAAACCAGTGGGTGTTCGGACAAATGCTTTTGATGAGACTGAGCGAGAGGTCCTGGCTTGGAAACGGCTTAACGGCGTTTGCTTTTCCCGCTTACGGAATCTTGGAGCCCGGTTCAACCGCTAGGAGCATTAAAAAAGCATTTTAATTTTTTAAAAAAAAAACTAATTTAATAAAATTCGTTATAGCAATTTGCCCAAATTATTTTTATTTTTTAACAATATTATACGTAATAATTCTTTTAAAAAATAATATATATTTATAATAATTTTAATTAAATTATTTAAATTTATTATTATTATAATATTAAAATAAAAATATTTCAGCATTTTACGAAACCAACAAATTTCAACCTAACTCGGGAAATTTCAGGTACTTCACACGCCTGAGTTCTAATATTTCAAAGACAGATATTTGATTTAGAATTCACACGATAAATTTCAAAAAAAAAAGACTAATAAACATAAAAAATAATAGTCAATTTTTAAACTTATAAAAATTTAATAAATTTTATTACAAACTCATCCCTAAAACAATAATAATCACTAATCAATATCACCAATAGATTTCTAAGACTTCATATTCAAAAACATTAAATTTTTAAACTTTAAATTAGCATAGACCCATAATTAATGTTGAACAAAATTCCCAGATCCATAATTAATTTTGAAGAAAATTAACTGATAAATTTAAAAAATTCAAAATCACTCAAATCAAAATTAATATACTCATCAAAATGTCCTTAATAACGTACACATCCAAATGTCCTTAATATATTCCTGCACTCAAATTTAAATTTGACAATATAAATGAATAATATTGAAATTTGCTCATGCAATTTAATAAAATACCAAAATAGTTTAAAATAAAATATGAGATAAGACAAACTTTTAATAATAATAATAAAAGGCAACCTTTTAATTTTTACCCAATTTATTTTATTCCCTTTTGAAGTTAATTCCAATCATCTCCCATGGCAAGGTTAAACAACTATAATGTGCTATGTTTACAGGATCAACTCAAGCATTCAGCATAGTATCGAACACAAGGAAATTATCATCAAATGAAATTCCTCTAAATATAAATGAGAATATAACAACGAATCGAGCTCAATAGCATCCATAACGTCGAGCAGAATGTAAGCTTCTGTATAATATGATAGCTGCAAATGGCACTCAACTTCTTTGACATGTAGAAACAACTGAAACTTTGGGGTTCAAGAGTAGTAAACAGTCTTAAAAAGGCACAAGCATAAATCAAGCAGACTGCAACCATTACAGGTAAGTGTCTCACCTGTTTACAGTTCATCGATATAAAGTATAACAAATGATATCTGAAGGTGGGTACAACATGAAAGGAGAACAGGAAGTGCACGTCAAACATCATGTTCCCGCTATGACATTTATAAAACATGAAAATAAGTAGTCTAGCGTCCTATTCATTACTTGACATCATGAAATTAAGGGCAATATATTTAAGAGAACAATTGTTAACTTGTTGGGCAATATCATGATATAGGCAGGCAAATTCTTAAACACATAGCAAGTTGGATAAAAGCATATAATCCCAACATATCGAAATCCAATTTCCAGTCCATCACTACTTTTAGTGTGTTGTTGCAATTACCAAAATAGAAGGAAAATATATTAGGCAGCAAAAGAAACTAGCAGTAGAGAGTTCTAGTAAATGATCGCATCAACTAGATGATTCACTTCCTGCAAAAAGAAACAGTCTCGATCTAATATTACTAACTATACATGCTTAAATTTACTGAAGATGCCGAAGACCAAATATATTTTGATAGCACACGCAAAGGCATCTTCAAACTTGATAGAATGGCACCAGTAAATTGGTTTCCCCCACATTACTAGCAATGAAAGGTGCCTTAACAAAATAATCCTAACCGCCAACGGTGTTGCAATTTGCCAAAAAGTTCTTAACAGTTCTGGTGGAGGTCAGCAACTTCATGAGACGGTTCGGCCAAAACAAATGGAAGCAATATATAGATTTTTCGCCCATTTCTCCTAGAAGCAAACAAAACATTTCTTTGTTAGGGAAGAAACTAATAGTGATGTTCACACAAAAGTAACTGCTCTCACCTTCACATGTTGACTTGGAAAAGCAGATGTTCTAAGAGTCTCTTGTGTCTCATCTGGTAGTTTCCTTCTAGGTATACTAAGCACCAAGGCAGCCTGGTCACCTGTTGCAGCAGTTGCTGTTATGCGGTAACCACTATCCCATCTTCGATGAATACCTTCGCTAGGGTAAAGGAAGTCGAGTTCAATAACCTGAAAATTAAAATGATTTCGGTGATTTGACTTTTGCATCAAAAATCATGCAGCATGGAATACAAAACCTTAAAGGCCTCAACCACAAAACACTAGACATAGAACAACTCTTATTTTTGTTCTTCTCCTTTTCTCCTTTTATTTCCCATCCTTTTAGTAACAAAACGTGAGAAATGAAACTGACCTGATCAGAGAAACCAGCATTGCGAGACATAACGACAGCCCACCTATTGCCAGCAGTTGCCATTGCAGTAACATAAAAACCTTCCCTCCACTTTTTATTTATCCACTTGAAAGGAAACGACTCACTCACTTTGTATGATTGCTGCGCATATAGAGTACCTGTAATAAATCATCAAATAGATGAAGCCAATGGAACATTTCGAAATTGAAAATGAACTGATGCATGTCTGAAGAAGAATACCTTTGGACATAACTACCAAGGAGCTGCCATTGTTTGTCCCTGCTAGTGCGCTAATATAATAATTTTTCTCCCATTGTTCCATTATCCATTCCTTCAAAGGGAAAGAGGAAGTGGTTTACCAGAAAAGCATTAATCAAAGGGTAAATTATATGCACACTACGTCTACTAGTAATTTCAATGTATTACTTTATTAAATGTTAACTACATTTAATAAAAAAAGTTTCACATATTTGTAGGTGAGAGAGCCACAGAAACTATCACAAAGGGTAAAGTATATGTGCAGTAGGTCTACTTTACTAGTAATCAATGTACTACCCATATTTCAAAAAGAAAGGTGTTTTAGGATTTGAGATTTGATTTGTTAATGGATATTTTGTGGCACTTTTGTTAATGCACAAAACTATTGTAAATGGAACCGATAATAAGGAATTTATGTTGCATGATACCCAGAGAGCTTAGGATCAATTTTTATTAAATGTAGTTAACATTGTCAATTCACAGGCCTAGATAAAATTTACAAAAAGTATATGGAATACTGGTGAAAAAGAGTGTATATAATTTACACTTAAAAATTATTCAGTTATCCATGTTTGGCACATCATGTTATCTGGTTCTAGGGTTGGAGGATTGCGATTAGAACACATAGTGAATCAGAACATCACTCACCTTGTGAAGAAAGTTAGTAGATAGCTCATAAACCTGAGCAGTGAAGCCAGTGCCTGCATCCATAATCAGGGCCCAAAGATTGTTACAAGATGCCACACAACTGATGAATAAACCATCTTCATTCCCCTTCTCAATATGTTGTGCAAGCCTCATATCAGCAACATTATAATGGTACCTAGAGTATAAGATTTTGTCATCAAGTTCCTCTTATCTAAGAATTTGATAACGAGTCAACTATCTAGATAATAAACACCTCTGTTTCATAGGTCGTCGTGCATTATAAACACTAATCCATTGATTTGCAGGCAACCCCATTCTAATCTTCTTTTTGGGCTGTTCATCAACTTCTTCTTCCATCATTAGACGACCTCTTTTTTGGCCTACCTGATATATAAGCTTTACAACATGGGAAGACATCTTAGATTTTCCTTTTTTTTTAAAAAAAAAGCATACTATTACATAAGCACTATAGGAGATAAATAAATAGATCCAAGATACAAATATAGGAAATTGAAATACCTTTTGAGCTCCATCAGTGTTAATTGGCCTAATATCTGGATTAGGACCTACTATGCCATCAAAAAGTGAGATGCACTTTGCATAGTTAGGTTCTTCATCAAACTTCAAGTTAACCACATAGTCAACAAACTGTTTGAAAGATTGTGGGCAAAAGCAACAAAGAGACTCTGGAGATGTCGCCATCTTCTTTTTGCAGACAAGGAAACCTTTATTTTCACCCTAATAATACACAAAGAAAGGTATGAAGAAGAAGATAAACATGGACAACATCAATTAAAGTGTAAATTAGCCTACCTGATAACCTTGCCAAGGTAGACGACCACGGAGAAGAAAGACGATTGTATAAGCAAGGGATTCTAAATCATCTCTTCTGCTTGCTGTCCTCCCAAGGTGAGCATGAGCACTAGCATAGCGCACAGTCCCCCTATAGAACACAAACAGAATTAAAATTTACTTATGGTTAAACTAAATCTAAAATCTAATTGAGAAAGTAGACAGCCTTTTTTAATGTTAAAGGTGTAGCAGGATTTAATTACCTGAAAACATCTGGCCGTTGATCATATTCAACATGTGAATTTGTCGAACTATCCTTCCATTTAGTGGCTGTCAGTTAAGAATGTAAGAGTTTAATAAGACATCAATTTAGTGACATTTACTGAAAAGAATTTTAAAAATTAAACAAGCTAAGACAAGCACATTAATTACCTAAGCCAAGATCAACAAGAAACAATTTCTTTTCTTCAGAAGTCCCAGGAGGTCCGAGTAAAAAATTTTCAGGCTTCACATCCCCATGCACATAACTGACATTAGCAATGGCAGTAGTTACATTTAAAAAAACATATAAAAGAGGTAGGCTACTAGTTCAAATGTCAGGATTGAAAAGTTCTTATTGATTATAGTGTTTTCTTAACACATAAAAGAACAAACTCAGATGCAAAGAAAACAGTAAAATTCTACCCTTTTGAATGCATTTTCTCCAATATAGAGATTGCTTCAATTGCAATACATGCAACCATTTCCACAGACATTCTGCATAACAGGAGAGATGAGAATTAGCAAGTTAACCAATTCAAAACAAGTACTAACCAAGATTCAGCATTAATCATACGTGTGTGAGTTGTTATTCCATACATCCCACAGACTTGGTCCCAGCATATCCATAATCTGCAGTTTGCCTTTTGTTATTAGAAAACATCTCATATTATGTTACAAACTCTAAAGGCGGAGGAGCTAAAAATTCTCCAAGTACCATGACATAATAATCCCCTTGCCGACCCTTGTAATGGACTTTTGGCACCCCATGAATACCACCAAGAGTGCTACACAAATAGATTATTGATCAGATTTCTCTAAATTTGTAGTTTTCACTGAAAAATAGGGGGGAAAAAACTTACTTGTACACTTGCCATTCATAAGGTGGACCATAATTACAACCTTTGCTGGTCCTGTGCTCAAACTTTAGTGCTATCTGGGAGGCACTGAATATATGTCAGAAGCGTTACAACCATTCAGAATTATGTTAATAGGAAATACCAGACCTCTACAGCATTAGAACCAGTGGTCCTATCATTGGTGTTGGCAGGCGAAATCCGACGTCCAACATAAACTTGTCCAAATCCACCTTTTCCTAGCTTCCTTTCAACTTTGTACAGTGGTGAATTGCTCACTTGTACCTGTTGAAATGATAAAATGATCAATTTTTGCAAAAATATAAAAAGCATCATAATAAGGACAAAAGTTGAGATAAGAAGTTCCTTGCACTAACAGTACTCTCTCTTAGTATTGAAACACTATCACACCTTGCTCCCAGATGCTTATCTTCAACAATAGGAGACATCAATGTAGATATATTGATATAGGATAAGCCTGCTATCTTCAACAATAGGAGACATTAATGTAGATATTATTGATAGGGCAGTCTGGCAATTTAAATGGAACTTAATTTCCATAGTTATGTGTGATTGTCATATGTCCCTTAGGCTAAAAACTCATTGAACATTTGCCTTAGTTTAAGGTTGGCTGACAACCTAACGCAACTCTTCTCCTTTATCCGGATTTGGGACCGGCCATGATCGGGTAATTAGTCATGAGCAGAGTTTCACTTTGGCTAAAAACTAATATTAGAAATTATGTACAACCTATTGTCCTGCATGGATTACAGTATTAAATTGTTTGAAATATTAGGGGCCTATATGTAAAAAGATGATGAATATCCAATAAATATATCGAACTTAGGATTGCAAAATGTAAAGTGAGAATAAAGTAATATTATATTACCTAGCGACTACCTTTAGGAAAATAAAGAAATATTATATTACCCCGCTCTCATGGATCATCTTTTGGAGAATGAACCCCAATAATTTTTTCAAATTGAGCATTGTATCAGATCAGCTCAATACATCTCTGAGTGCCAAAGGTCAGATGATAGATTTGCTGATTAAATCTTTAAAGAACCTAAAATGTGCATGTTTAAATAGCTAAACTCAATTTCTTTGAACCAACTTGTAAAGAAGTGTTAGAGACCAAGTTGTAAATTTTGTAAATATATTGAACTTAGTGATGTAGGTGAAAACTTGACAAGCAAAGGCCATAGGGCATCAAAAGAGGAAAACCTATTCCAAACTTCTTCTGAACCCTTAGTAAGTTCGTATCTAAGTCATGTTAATCAAACAAATTTAAAGGTCAGCCCGGTGCACGAAACTGCCGCCAATACGAGTCTCGAGGAAAGGTATATTGTACGCGGCCTTATCCTGCTTTGCAAGATGTTTCAGAATGTTAACCAATTAAATGATAGACAGAAATTAAAAAAGAATGTAAATAACTTGAAAACGTCTAACCTTTACACTTTGCAAGATTAACAAACAACATGACCTCCAAAAAAAACCTAGCAAATCCTAACTAGACTTGAGATGGTTTTGACCTCCTTCAATTTCTTACCTAGCACACTTTTTATACATCTCATGTATTCACTGTGTCCATATGGTTAAAAAACACTGTCTGTGCACAAGACTCACATCACATGCCTCTTTATCTTGGCGTCACTCCTCTTTTAGATGCCTCAAGCCCTATATGTTAACTTGTTAAGCATCAATATATCACTTCCACATCAATGAGATCATATTAGTGTTTTCTCTTCTACTACTCATGCTGACATCAATTTAAAAAAAAAATGCTATCCTCTTTTCATTCGAGGACTGTGTACATTGAGGATGAGGGATATAAAAAACAAGATATGTGAGTGGACAAATACAAATCATCCATTTGTAGCCATGTTGACCAGAGTGGTGCGCATTAGACCGTTTCATCAGTTGTCCAACCACTGCATTGGATTGGATGGCATAATGACTGGACAACCAAAAAAAATTTCAACATAGCATCAAGCCAATTGGCTTACTTGAGCTTCTTTGAGGTAATTAACCCAAATAAAATCCATCAAATGTAGACTTAGGCTACAAGCTTAAAAATACAAATTGAAATTTGAATATGCATATAAAACCTAAAATGAATCAATTTACAGAAATAGAATCTTTTATGAGGCTAGCATCACAGAATTTCTTTTCCATGAAATCAATTTCGTTAAACTTCATGTGCTTCAAGAGTTAATCAATATACGACACAATAAAATAAAGTCTGTGAGCATGGTGCTCACAACCAATCCAAATACAAGGCGTTCATCAGCAGCGGCACGATCAGCAAAAAAAAAAAAAGGTTAAAGGTCTCACCTTTTCTGGGAGAGGCGCAGCGTTCCCCTCGTCCTCCCCGCCAGCCACTTTATCCGCACTCCTTGCCCCACTATCGTGATCATTCATCTTCCTCTCCCGGACCCCTTCCTGGTTCTCCTCCCCGACCAATCCACCAACCTCGCCGCGACCTTCCTCTAAACCGACCTGTACCGCACGCTCAGCAGACCTCCTCGGCGGCGGCGGGTTCTCGCCCACAGGCTGCTGATTCCTCGCCGTCCGCCTCCGCCTTGTCTTCGGCTGCTCAGCCTGAACCACTGGTTTCGCCTGCGCCCGGCCCCTGCGCACTCCGCTACGCAGCTCCGGCATCATTCACCGACCCAACCCCATGCCTCAAAACCGTAATTTCGCAGCGCGATTCGACCGTGCCTGCAAAGTGTGAGCCTAGGCCAACTGGAGAATCGGAAGCGAGAAACTTATCGATCTCGCCGGAGTGGAATCGGCTAGATGAGAGGGGATCGGAGGCCGTCTTGAGAATGATCGGAGTTAGGGTTTGGAAAGGTTTTGATTAGAAGATTTTGATACTATCGATGATGCGATGGTGAGAGAGAGAGAGAGAGAGTCTCGAGGAGCTGTAGACGTGTCCTTGGGAGAGAATAAGAGGTCACCGCAGGGTATTTCCGTAAATATCTACGAAAATGATATTCATTATTTTCTAAATTCTATAAATAAAAATTTCATTTCCTTATTTCTATACCATCTTTGTTATCAACATCTTCATTAATAATCAAAAATTAATATTTATTATTTTCTAAATTCTATAAATAAACAGTTTATTTCATTATTTCTATACCAATAATCAAACGAAAAAGGTCAAAAACATAAGAGGCTATGGATTTTGATTTCCTTATATTCTAAGGAAATATATAGATAACTTAAATAAATATAATTTTTTAAATAAATTTATAATTTTAATTTTTTAATATAATAAACTTGAACAATGACGAAATGTGACTAATCGTGTATGAATTATAAATCAATGATTTTGAACCGTAAAATATAATCGTTTTAGACAATTAAATTAAGGATCAATCTCTAAAAATATCAAATCAAGGATTTTAAAGCATAATAGGGTCTAGCTAGATGTTAAAACATCTTTGTTGCCCCATCTGTGATGGATTGTAAGTTACCCTAATAGCAAGGCTATCTCTAGAAAATTGAGGTTCTAAACTAATTTTTAGATGGAAGGTGATCAGGTGAGAAAAAGAGAAAATATGATTTTAGTAAAAAAAACTATATATATAATGAATTTTTGATATTTTAGGTTCTAATTCAGGACCAGTTTTAATCGGTATATGCTTTAAAAATTAATTTATTATCAAATTTAATAGATAACATAAATAATATGGAGACTCCTAAAATAAAGAGACTCTAGATAACTATCTATATTGTCTCCTCCTAAAGACGGCCCTACTTAATAGGCGTAACTAAGTTAATATTCGAATGGTAAAATTGTAATACAGCAACCAGATTCAAATCTATTAAAATGTATTCTTTAGAAAATAAATTTCTTCCACCCAAAACATCTCTTGGTATCATAATTTATCATCCTTCATAGGTTTTGGTCGAGCATGAAAGAACTATTTGGATGAATATTATCATTTTTTTATCACAAGTGATGGATTTTAAGTTGAATCTTTTTTTAATTATACATTAATTACAAAAAGCAATTTATTTCATAGTTAATAAATAATGGATAAACAATTTATTCCACAAACAAACATATATATAATAATATACAAAGACTAAAGAAAATAATAAATTTTTTATCTGGTATTGAAAAAATATACCACATACTTTATTCTCACAAACTATTTACTCTCTTTTCTATAATTTAGATTAAGAAAAAGTATTGAATATCAAAAGCCTTGACATTTCATTTTTTTTCTCATGTGTAACTATAATAAAGAACTCAAATTTAGAATGGTTTAAACCTACTACTGCAAACAATATACAGCTTAATTCTTAAAACTTATAAATTATGTTCCTTCAAACAAACCATAAGAAATAAATAAAATAACTACTTATTTATATTGATTAATTATTAGAGAAAAAGGTATTTTGGATACCAAATGTAATACTAAATTAATGATTCTGATATTAAATTTTTTAAAAGACTTTTTAATCTCAAAGTTAACACTTTATTTTTATTTTAGTTTAGGATTCACTTTCCAATTGTATTATAATATTCAAGCTAAAAAAATTAAAAATTGAAAATCATTCGTCTTCCTAACTAGATTATAGTGTTCAAGCTAAAAAAATAAAAAACAAAAACCCTAGGGTTCACCTTCCCAATTAGATTCTAGTATTCAAGCTAAAAAGCGTATTTGCAGAATTTTTCCTTTAAATGGGGTGTGAACCCTGGGACTCTGGGCTTCTAGACCGTCCACTACGAGCGCTTCCCGATTTACCCTGACGGCCGGTGGGAAATTTCCGTGAGGTCGGGCCGGGCGCCCGAGATTGGAAAAACCTTGTTAATCATTTACTATTCAAGCTAAAAAAAATTAAAAATCGAAAACTACTAGGATTCACCTTCCAATTGGGTTATAGTGTTCAATTATAATTTTTAAAAAAAAACTTGAGGCATCTCCCATTATATGATATTAAAATTATTACTTTTAAAATTTAAAACTAAAAAAAAGATAAATGATCTATAAAAGTCTTTTAAAAAATTTAACATCACAATCATAAATTTAGTATCAAATTTGGGAGTACGGGCCTCTTAATTATTATTAATGTAATTTTTTTTTTCTTTTTCAATTTCTTTAAGAAAAAAAAAATCCATCCCCCCAACGAACTCTAAAAACACAGGTCAACTTATTCTTATTCTGATTACTATTATTATTAATAATATTTTTAAAAAAAATTGAAGCTTCTTCGATGGTTTATCTTCTTATCTTATTATAATATTATATTTGGTGGGCCAAGTGGAATATATGGAAACCTTAAGAAAGGATGATGGTGGCTTCCACGCCAAATTCATATCATAATTAACATTTTGGCTAGCAAGTGTGCTCATAAAGTTTCCTAGTAACTTACTTAACCAAGAAACAAAGACCTATAAATACTTCATCTTTCATTTTCTCCTCGTATAATAGTTATGATTACGAGACCCATCATGACGGATGAAGAGTTCTCGGAGGTAGACATCTTGTGGCCCGAGTATGATTCCCGAGAAAAAATATTCATCGATAATGAGTCAAGCCCATTGGAGTTTCGATCTCATCGAAAGTCATCTAACCCGATCGTGATCCCTTCGAGAATTCAAGTTAGTATTCCTCATAAGCTAAGCTTGGGGCATTGGGGTGACTCACTTCATGGCTCGGATGATGATGGAGATGAAAACATATGCGGAAGCACTAAAAGAATGATTCCGCCGCATATTGTTATAGCTCGAAGAATCATCCGTAACATGGATTGCTCTTTCTACTATCAAAGGCCGCACAAAGATGGGAATCTTGCAAGAGTTAGAGACTCCATTCTAAGGATGACTGGATTTATAGAAACCTAAAACAATGTAACTTCAATAAATGCAATTAGTCTTTCTAGAGCTCAAACAATCGTTTCTTTGAATTTGCTTACACAAGTGAAACTTTTTCTATAGAATCTTGGAGAGTGAACTGTAATTTGTCGATCGTAATGTTTGTCGTATGCGTTGGGATGTAGTTGGTTATCTCATCGCGAAGTCACATAATGAAAATCTTCATGAATGAATTTAAAATTTAGTGAAGCATAGTTTAGTATAACTTTTTTGATTTGGGATATCGAACGTACATCCTTTGTTTCTTATGTTGTCGCATTGGCATGTTTTATCTTAAATATCATTTTTGTATCGATATGAAATATAAAATAATAAAAGATTGGTTAGGTCGGATCTAGTCACGTTACGAGTCATGCCGAATAGCATCAACCCAAGTAACAAAGAGTTTATGTGATGAGCGACATCGAAAATATTTGATTAACAAGTCAAGGATTGCAATTGAACTTGTACACAAAACTATTTACATCAGAATAAATTACAATACTCCAATTAATACAAGGTGAATAAATTTTTTCCAAGAGATATTTGAAATTAGTTTAATATATTGTCTCCATAAATAGATTCTTCAATCCAATTTAGTGTTTCCTTGCTTCCCTTTCAGCCTGCACCAACAAGTATTTTGAATCAGATATCACCTACATCATGATATGTTCATTGCTAAATTCTTTCATCTAAGTGGATCGTAACGAAGACGATACTAAAACATCAGCTATTTCTTACTGCTTTGACGACTCGTTCCAAAGTTTGCGGCCCATAGGCATCGATAAATTGTTCGACCAATTTCCTTGCATCTAGGCTTGCCATTTGCACAACTCTTTGCTGTGCGGGGTACTTTTCGCTTACATATTTCCCCAGACTGAAGTACCTTCGAACATGGTTTTCGTAAATGTAGGCTGCTCCATTGAACATAGGGAGCACCAGCCACAGGCAAAACACAAGCTTCATGTATGGCCAAAGAGGAAACCTGTCGAATGTGAAACAATAACTTGAGTTGAGAAACTTAACATGATACGTGTTGTGGAATCGACTTGAGTATTACCAGTGCAACACTTTCCAGAAGGAGAGCTCGAAGAGAGTGATGAGTGAGTAGATGACCCAGTAGGTCAGCCATTGCTGGTCATCCACCGGAGATGGGCTCTCGATCGCGCGCATCGACGCATATCTAAACGGCATGCGAGCACAGATAGAACAACACCAGTTAGTTCATGTTGTATGATAATTTGAGCTCATAGGGATGGTTTTGCCACTTACAGAGGATAAAGCAGCATCACTGCTGGGCTGATGCACAGAAGAAACAAAGCACAAACTGTTAGATTTGCAGGAACAAGTATCTATTAACCAAACTCTATAAACATGCATTCGAGTGATGCACCCACAATACCCGATTAATGTGTCGAGATGCTTGGCTGCGGCAACTAGAACGCCCATGATGATTCTATTAGTCCGAGAAGGGTAAATTGATTGAGCTTAAGATGAAAGATGGTAAAGGGTGCAAGAGAAGACGAGCAAGTGAGGATCTTAAGGAGGCTTCAATGAGAGTTGCAAACAAGACAAGTATCTAACTGTGGTCAGGGTTCAAGGTCTCCTTTACTTTGCTCTGTGGTCAAGAAAAGCAGGGAGAATGGAGCAGGAAAGGCAAGGAATGAGGAAGAAAAGTAGGATAACTTCAAAGCAGGTTTGAATGTGTAGTAAGTGGAATGAATTTAGGAAAAGATCTAAAAGAGAGATTGAATTGCTGATAAACCAGAATAATCAGAGACATATTTCATACCTTCATCGAATCAAGTAACCTCTTGTTGCTCCAGATCTTATGAGTAGATGCAGATCCCTGCAATTGTTGGATAAGAATTTATTCCCGAGGAATAACCCATAGCTGTTATGATAAATACCACAGAATCCCATGAATTTAGATTGTATGAACAAGAATCACTCTTCGCAAAGGAACCCAAAAGCATAACAATTTGTGGAATAACATATTTTGAAAAAAAGAAAAAAAAAAAGAATATATAAAAAAGATACTACTCTGGCAAATTCAAAAACTTCAAGTCCATAAACAATTTCTTATACAAAATATTTGACGTCCTAGTATCATCTGTGTACGATGTTTGCTCGACAATCATAAGCAGGGCTATCTGAACAGGAGGTATCATCCGTGTTGTTAGGCCAATATTTGCCTGGAGAGGTTGCAGTTTTCTTGAATACATATTGCCTCGTGTCAATCATACAAGAGTTTGTTCTTTGACTCAGAAACTTGAATCAGATGAATGAGATGAACCGCTAGAATTAGAGCTATCCTTCTTCCAGAGGTTCAAATTCTGGCAACAACTAAAAATTCCCGCCTGGTGAAAAAAGATACAGTGGAACAGAATAATGAGTTGCAAATGACACAGATTAATGGTCTGCTAGGATTTAGTTCTCTAATAAATGTGAAATTAGTTGAAAACAGAAAATTGTTCAACAGAAGCCTGGGAAATAAATCTTCTAGCAATTAGATCATTTACAATGTGACGGTGAAAATGTGAAATCAACATGCAATGACATTTTACCAAGTAAAATTTGGACAATAATAAATAAGAAGAGAAGATTAAAAAAAAAAATAGCTTGGTACAGCCGTATACCCACAGTTGTCCAGCGAATTTGATTCACCCTTCTCATACAAGGCTCCATAAACAACTCTCATACAAGGAAGAACTACATGAATAATATCTTTGTATCCAAAAGAACCAAGAAGAAAACTTTGAGAAGAAAATGAGGAGAGCGACAAGAGCTCGTGTTCTCTATAAATTGTTATGTCATGAAGAGGAATGGAGAGTCTATATAAAAAACCTTGAAATCTTTTTAGGGTCTGATTACTTGGAAGATATGAAAGAGAGAAGAGAAAGGCTAACAAAATTTCAGATAAAGCTTCATTATTTATGTAAATCTTTTTTTCACTTTTCCTCCTCTGCCTCACATCTTCCACCCAAGTAATCAGCCCATTAGTTATCATGAAAAATTCAATTAAAACTTAGGGAATTCATTGCGAGATTACATAGATCCAAGGTGATCATAGGTCCAAGGCAATTATGGATCTAAGGTACGGTATACCAGGTATAATTAGAGGTGAAGCTAGAAGATGCGGATAGCAAGAAGCAGGGGCAGTTGGAACAGATCCTTAATTCCAGCATTGCAAAACTGGAAGGATGAGTCATAGAGTTATTGGGTCCATGTTTTGGGTTTTAGGTAATTGGTATGAAGGTTTCTAGTTTTAGTATCAGATTCCCTAACTCCAATTCAAGCCAGCCTAGCGAAGCAATACATCAAAAGCTTAGTTGATCATAGTTATAACATTAGCATACTCATTTCGTTGTGTCCCTATTATATCCGTATCACAAATGGAAACTTATTGGATAAGTCTGCCATTGTTTTTATTGCTAGATGTTAATGTATGTGCCGGTATCAGACCAATGTTTGAATATTTGCATGAAACATCATGCATTGCATAATTCGATAGATGTGTGGGAAGAGTACCTATCAATTCATCATTTCAAGAGCATTGTAACCATGTAGAATAACGTGAGTTAGTGGCCAAGTAAGGTTAATTTGGAATTTTATTCCTCAAAAATGCATGATGTAACTCTTTAAGGCATACCTTTGAGTGTTTGTGACCAATGCTGCTATGTATGTGACATAGCATATCAATTATTTCACTAAAAGCTGGTCTCTCTTCAGGGTCATGATTCCAGCATTGTTCAATCAACCTACAAATCAATGTGAACTGTGTTTTTACACAATTTGATACTTCAAGATTGCAAATATGTAGAAAAATGGTACAAAAGAGAGGACAACCAGCATCAAAAAAGCAAGTATATAGTCCTACCCAATAAGCACAAATTATATAATAGTGTTCATGGCATCACTACCAAGAACCAACTGCAGAATTATATTTTGAACTCTGTTCAGTATTGAAAAGTTAAAAGTACATGGACAAAAGGACTACAAAAGAAGGAGAAAGGCTTACTCTTTTAAACCATGTGCATATCGCTTTTTTGAAGCTCTAAAAGGAGGCCTTTCTTTGGATGCATATGCTTCAAGAACCTCAGTGTCTTGTTTATAAGAAAAAGGTGAACAACCTTCAATCATCTATAGAAAATCAATAAAGTGGCAATCATGCTTGTGCCTTTTTGTTAAGTTAAACTTCAAATTTCATATCAAGAAATTTCGGATATACTTAATGCTGATCAAGACATGTTCCAAGCCAAGAAGGTAATGTAATTACAAGACAACTATATTTCCAGGACAACATTGCTTTAATAGATGAAACTAAGTTATGATAAATTCAGGGCATGAACACAGTAAAAAAAAATGGAGATTTCTGATCATAAAAATAATTTGATATAGCACATCTATTGTCATCTGCTATTAGATAGGAAGAAATATGTGGAAAAAGAAATCAATTAGGATCATTAAAGTGGAAGCGAAAGTCCGGACACCACGAACACAGGGAATAATCAAGATTGTAAAGACATGAACATCAAAGGGCAATAGTGATTGTACAAACTGCAAAAGATAGTCAAAACTATCTGTGTTAATCCAGTCCTAAAGAGCAGGAGGAAAGAAAACAGTGGATGTTTTAACTGAGTAGAGAAATCAGGCTCCTACTACCCTCTTGGCATTCAATCCAGGTTGGCTATTTGTGGTTTCTTCACAAATAACTAAAGGATCATTATAATTGTGGAAACTTAATTCAATCTCTTCCTGACATAGTACAACTCCACATACTAGGAGGCCGAAGATTTGAGTGCTGTTTCCATGGACAAGGGCTTTTGAAATAAAGATACTGGATAATTAACACTTTGTATAGTAACAATTTTCCCGACAGGTTCACAACTGTTGGTTCAACCACTGGCAAGATGGACTAGATATCTCATAAAATAAGAGTAGAGTTCCCAATGCTTCATGGCTATATAAGAAAGTTAATACAACTTTAACTCATCTCAGCTCAAATTGTTATTTAATTAATCTGAACCAATATTAGTCCATATTTTGATATAATTTAAGATCCTACAATTTTTTGTCCAACATAATGCATAAAATATAACCAAGCTGCAAATTTTTAGCTCACTGACTCGATCACCAAACAGAAATGAGAAACCATGTGCCTCCAACCGCCAAGTAATTATTTTATTGATCATCATCAGCTCACTTCATCTGCAATTACTCCTCCTATTCACTGTCTGCCCACCAAGAAAGTCCCGACAATAAAAATAACTTCCCACATTCTAACAGAATTGTGTGTTTGATAATATTAACCGTGCATACAATATCCACTGCTACATCAGCATAAAACTTGATTAAGAACCCATAGTTCATCCTCTCCATGAAGCAATAACTAAATTAAGGGTTGATCACATATCTTGGCTTCTCGTGAACAAAAAAAATTCAATCAAGAAAAACATGCCTTATTCAACCCACGCTAACTCTTCAACTCAAACAATTCTTCCTTGTTTGAATTTTGTGCATAAAAGAAACAAGAAGTTAGCTAGTAAGAGCAGAAGCAAATGGATTCAAATGGTGCAGCATTAACTTCTATTCTTTGTAACAAGCTGTGATACAGTCAGAATCCTCTGCTACTTGCTCTTTAAGCCTAGGTAATAAGAAAAATTTCTCCCATTTGTTAATGGTCGGCTTTCAGATAAAAACATGTATGCAGCATAATGCATGAGCGAAGACACATAACTAGAAGATGCAAGATGAAAATGAAAAATGATCGCAAACCTGGTGTTGAACTTAGCAATGTTAAAAGAAACTGTATTTCCAGATAATTTTTTTCTCCTCATATCCAAATACTACACATTTCCACTGGTTACTCAAGTTACAATGGATGTAAAGTAATGGAATTTGAAGATTTCTATAGAGAAAATATAAGAAGAGACAGGATTCGCAAGTATCCATACTTGTTTATACAGTTTTATAGGTTGACTGAGGACCACCATTCCTTTCTTCCTACAAACCCCACTATATTTCCCCCCATTTGCTCTCAACTCTATTGGAATCAAAAAATATGATTAGCCTCCTTATCTTCCACAAAAATGATGCAATTGTGTCTACAGTGAACAGTAGCAGCATGCTAGCTTCAACTTTCGATCATTTTGTAAGTTTATAATTTAGTTACAAGAATGTGTGTGAAATTGGGGAAAAAAACTGTACATATTAGGACACCAGTGGCGTGAACAAAAGCAACACTCCACATTAAACATGACAAGATAAGGTAGTTCACAATAGCATATACTTGTAACAATTACATATCAGAATCGCCAAAACTCAATATGCTACTCAAGAAGTACAGTCAGAAACATGGAATTATTCGATCATTATCAAGCACATTGAACTTCTAAATATGAGATGGTCAAAAAGATACTTCTAAGTAAGGCATTCCTTTTAAAATTAGGATATATATCAAACAAATAAAAAACTTTATGAATGATAGTGAAAACACTATACCTCCTGCAGAATCAAGGAAAATGAAAAGACATCCACTTTTTTGTCATATTGTTGATTGAGAAAGACTTCTGGAGCCATATACCGACCTACATATGAAGAAAGTGTTGAAGGATTAAAAACAATCATGTATCCTAATACTGAAACTAAGGAAGCATCATTCTTCAACAGGTATACTCAAATTGCAACTATTATGAGAATAATGCACATAGTAAAATAATTTTAAATATAAATGCTTTCTGCATGAAACTCAAAGGGAGTTAAGCTCCTTTAGAAAATAAACACAAAGATTAACAATGTTTCCTTTGTTATGTTATTACAGTAAATTTTGAAATGTTTTTTCTTCTAATTGAGAGTGAATTCAAAACCCAACAGCTCCGACACCTGAGACTCAATATTGTTTTTGAGGGAAATTGAGGACCGCCAGAATTAGAGTTACAGCAGTGAATATGGATACAGTAGGCTGCCAAATGGTATATAATTAAGTTCAAATTGACTTATAATGAGAACGTGCCTTTTGTCTGAAATGTGGTTTCTATTCATTCAAAATGTGAAAATCATCCATGTGGTATAATAAAACTGTTTTGCCGTCTGCATTCATCTTTAGGCACATTTCACTAAGAATGTTTGGTCAATCAAGAGAAGCAGGCGTTAGTTCTTGCTCGACTGTATGAAAAAAGAAAAGAGCAGGTATTCGGAAGTTCTATGTGAACATAGACAATATACACAATTAGGAGCATGTGATGTTCCTTCTTCATAAGAAGACCTTGTGCATAACTTACTCTTTTAACACAAACCATCCATAGCTTGACTATGTTGGACACATGCTTGAAGAAGATTGTATCAAGAACATTAGGTTGACTTAGTGAAGAGCTTATCACCTGGGGTAAAATCCATGTCATGGTGTTTGCCTCATTTCTAGGTGAAGAAATGCAGAGGATGGACATTAAATTTTACAGTTTCGGAATTGGTGCTAGGTTTTGGTATCATCCTGGAATGGAGCCCATATCAGTGTTGAGCCATGCCAATAAACATCACCGGTCAAACTACACCAAGTTATGATAGGAAGATCGATAGCCCCAAGAGCCACCACTGAGCTTCTGGCAACCTACTTGTGACAATGTCACTGGGCATGCAACGTTATCAGCAGAATAATGTAGGTTAGGGATAGCTATCTGGACACCTCTAAGGAGGAGTTCTTTGAATGTGAAAGTTGTTCTGAACATATGCTTGCAAGGGATAACCCCAGCATCATTACGCAAATTAGTTGCCACTAGAATGGGGTGGGGGACATAGTGGCAGCCCCATGTAGGTGTGGGAAATTTTCTTATTGCATCCTGCATTTATTGGTGTCGAGACTCGAGAGAGATTTATACAGAGAATCTTATAGCAAAATTGGAGATGACTAAGAAAACACACTTTAGATTACATACAGGGTGGATTCCTGTTAGATAACTTAAATCGTAATGCAATGTAATCTGATACAAAATAGGTGAGATTGTAATCTAGATTAAAAAAAGATGTATCCGATACATTACAGCTTGTAAGTGTCGGCCGGGCGGGCAGCGTCGGTCGACGGCAGCCGGGCAGCCGTCGCCGGCGGTGTGCCGGCCGGCGGCGTTGAGCGGCGGCCGCCGATGCAGTCGGGGCGGTCGTGTGGTCGTCAGAGCCATTAATACATACAAATAACCTTTCACAAACGCAGCATATTATCAAGAAAACAATCGTTACCAAACATAAAAATCTTGATACATACATTACATACAATTATTACATACAGGGGATTACATTACCTACCAAACGCAGCTATATGTGGATAAAAATTAAAAGTAAAAAGTTAATATCGTAATATTTATGAATCAAATTTCAAAATCTAAGATAAAAAATATATCTAAATAATAAATAAAAAAAGCTATTAATATAATAATAAAATTATTAATTAATAATTATTAATTAAATAATAATAAAAATAAAAAATACGAAATAATTAAATAATAAAAAAAAATAAAAAATAAAAAATATAAAAATAAAATATTTAGAAATTTAAGAGATTTTAATTTTTTGAATTTTAATATTTAAATTAAAATTTTTAAAATTATTAATAAATTTATTTAATTTTAATATATTTTAAATATTTATTAAGATAATATTTATGTGAGGATGTTTATAACATTTCCTAATGGAAGCAAGCAAACGAGGAAGCATGTGTCCTAATCACATATCAACGGAAGAATATTTCATTGTGGTGTATCAAGTAGCATGGAGTTGTTCAGGAAACTCTGCAAATCAACCCTGATATGTTGGTAGTTATGAAGGATATGGGCTAGGAACCTAGGACACCCATCTGAGTGAGTAGAGAGACAATGTGTAGAGTAGTAACTAGTAATGCAACTCTTGTTGGATGACCAGTGGCTTGGGCAGCGGAGTAGGCCAATTGATTTGCCAGTGTATAGGAGATGCTGGATCCAGTTATTCAAAAAGGTGTAACCAATCTAAGCAAGAATGGTAATGGGTTCCAATAAATCGTGTCAAAGGCCATTCTAAAGCTGAACTTGAGTATGATACAAGGAATTTCAACACAACAGCAGTGGTGAATGAATGGACATGATGGCATTGTATTCAGTAATCCAACAACTTTCAAAGCAGGCAGATATTGGCAGGGCCTAAGATGAATGTATGGCTTTCAAGACAATGGAAAAAACTAGTACAAAAGTTGGTTGGCAAGGATCTTTATCACATTCAGTTAAAAGGTTGAAAGTAGGTAAAAGTGGCATTTTCTACACTGTTAATACCCTAGTAGAAACTAGAAAGCGTTTGAAAATGGGAAAAAATTGAAGGCAAAGTGCCTTCTCTTTTTACAAACTCATAGGAAAAAATCCGTCTCAGGATGAGACCAATTAGTTGAAGATCCAAGATGGAATCCAGGATTTGAATGCAGCGTCAAGATTTTATGGTGGGATAAATGTACACCAGTATAACATATCACAGTTAATATCAATCTAAATTCTCATTAGGGTGGCAGGAGTACCCAAAATCAAGATAAAATGTTGACAAATGAGGTCACTCATCAATTGTGATCATATATGGTGAATTACACCCTGTTGAGGAAACAACTTAGTTGTGACGGTGATTGGCCTGGGGCTAGATGCAAGTGACAAGGAAAAAAAGAATGAATTGAACACTTCTATAAATATTATCATCGAGAATGTTCTAAATGGCGGCCGCCTAGGTGGGAGGCGGGTATCAACCGCACCGCCTTTGTCTGAGACAATAACTCACCTCCTTCCACCGCCACCACACCCAGAACAACTACCCCTTTCACCACCTCGACGCTTCCCAACGCGTCGCTTGGCCATGCAATGAGTCCGGACGCGTCGCGCGAGCCCAGCAACGGGGCTGGAGGAATCGCTCGGGCCCGACGACAAGCCCAGCGGACGCGTTGCCCGGCCCAGCGACGCATCAAAATCGTTGCCCCGGCTGAACCAGGGTATGCGGTTAAGTTGTAAGTTAGAGTTTAATTAAATAACTTTAGGTTAATAATTTTAATCAACTCCTAGCTATGATTGGGATAATTTAAATAAACTTAATTCAAGCCTAATAAAGATATCCAATTAATTTAATATATATATATATATACTATATTTTTATTTTTAAATATTTAGATTAATTTTTTAATTAATAAATTTTATTAAAAGTAAATATTATAAAGAATAATGATTATTTAAAATATAAAAACAAACGCCTGTCATGCAGTCTCAAACTCGAATAAAGGAGAAGAGTTGTGTTAGGTTACAGACAGTATTAAACTATAACATGTTCAATGAATGGGGAACCATTAAATTATTATGCTAATGTTAGATTGTTCGTTGCAGGGTGCAAGGACCGTTACATCTCTAGAACTCAGATGTAGTGTTAAATATACAAGAGTTCAATTTGCAGGGTCATATATCGACACGGACAACTACAACTCCATGATAACTTTGATGCAGTGTTAAATAGGCAAAAATTCTCACGTCATAGGTTAGATAAGAACAAATATTATGGGAAAACTAATAATCTAAGATTTAGAACATGAAATATAGGAACTCTGGAGGTAGTAGATATTTTTTTTTTGGAAAAGGAAATATCTTATTCTGAAAAGGAAAATCCATATTAGAAGGGGGACCAACCTGACCTTCTAATATAGAATTACAATGACTCAAAAGGATTTACAAGTATGAGATAGTAGATATGATGATTAGAAAAAGAATTAGTATTTTATATGTACAAGAGACAAAATGAGTAGGCTAGAAGACAAATATGATAGAGAACTTGGATTTTAAGTTATGGTATATAGGAAAGAGTAAACAAAGAAATGAAATAGATATTTTTGTAAATAGTTCATTAAAGGATAAAGTTGTAGTAGTTATAAAGACGGATAGAATTATAACTCTCAAGATAGTAGTGGTGAAAGAAACTATGAACGTAATTAACATATATGCATCTCAATTAGGATTGGATGAAGATATTAAATCAAGGTTTTGGAACGACATAGATAAAGTATTACAAAACATTGCACTAAATGAAATGATTTTAATAAGAGA
The DNA here is from genome assembly GCA_024364735.1 of Boesenbergia rotunda. NCBI lineage: Eukaryota > Viridiplantae > Streptophyta > Magnoliopsida > Zingiberales > Zingiberaceae > Boesenbergia > Boesenbergia rotunda. The sequence goes on along the minus strand of JAGFNQ010004276.1, from coordinate 121,328 downwards.
TGATCTAAATAGGCATATTGGAATGAAAAATGAGGAATATGAAAGGGTTCATGGGGTTATAGATTTAGAACAAGAAATGAAGAAGGGAAAACTATATTAGATTTTATCATAGCATATGACCTTATATTAACTAATACGTTTTTTAAAAAAAGAGAAGAACACTTGATCACGTTCAAAAGTGAAAATAATAAATCGTAAATTTACTTTCTTATGGTTAGGAAGAGGATAAAAAGATTTGTAAAGATCGCAAGTTCATCTTTAGAGAAAACTTAACTACCCAACATAGATTAGTAGTGTTGGATATATGTCTCAATCATAGTATCAATAGAATGAAAATATACATGACTTCTAGAATTAAACGGTGGAAGTTAAAGGATGGAAAACAAAACATATTTAAGGAGAAGACAAGACTATAAGCATTAGGAAATATACGGTGACTCTAGTACGACAATGGATAAGATGATACCAAAGTTAAAAATAATAGCCAAGAGTGTACTCCGTAAGTCAAAGGGATATGCACCACCAAGTAAGGAATCTTAATGGTGGAATGAGAAAGTACAGGAAAAAGTGAAGTAAAAATGAACGACCTATAAAAAATTATATATTTGTAAAAACAAGAAAAACTTTTAAAAAAATACAATAGTCCATAAAGAGACTAAGAAAATAGTAAATGAAGCAAAGAATGAAATTTTTGAATGGATATATCAAAAATGGATACAAACGAAGGGGAAAGAGACATTTATAGGATAACTAAAGTGAGAGAGAGGAAGACAAATGATCTTATCCAAATACTTAAAATGAATGCAATAGGGTTCTAGTAAATGATGGAGAAATAAAAGAGCAGTAGAAGAAGTTTTTTATCAACTTTTTAATTAAGATTTAAGTGACCAACTTAATTTAGGTAATTTAAGTAAGTCAAATGAGTATAGAAATTTAAATTTTTATCGTAAAATTCAAGGTTTAAATGGAATGCAAAATGGAAAAGTTGTTGGACCAGATGATATTCTGATAAACGTATGAAAGTGCCTGGGGAAATAAGATATTGAATGACTTACAAAATTATTTACATGATATTGAAAATGGAAAAAAATAGATAATCAAAGGAGGGTATGTACTCTCGTTCTCTTATATAAGAAGAAGAGTAACATATAAAATTGTACAAACTGTAGAGGCATTAAACTAATGAGTCATATCATGAACCTTTGGGAAAGAATAATAGAAAAAAAGAATATGAAGACAACGGTGACGAAAATCAATTTGGGTTCATGCATGAAAAGTCAACAATAGAAGTTACACGTCTTTTGAGACAACTAATTAAAAAGTATTGGGACCAAAAGCAAGACTTGCACATGGTATTTATCGGCTTAGAAAAAGCTTATGATAGAGTCCCAAGAGAAATCATATGAAGAATTCTATAAAAGAGAGGTGTTAGTGTTACATCAAGGATCAACTTTAAATCCCTATCTTTTTACACTAATCGCAGATGAAATCACTAGACACATTCAAAACACAGTATTGTAGTGAATGTTGTTTGCAAATAATATTGCTTTGGTAAATGAGACATGAAGAAGTAAAGTTAAACTAGAATCTTTGCGGAAAACACAGTGAAAGGTCTTAGGTTTAGTAGAGTAAAGACAGAATATATAAAATTTGGGTTTAACAATATTAGACGTATTAAGACAATTATTAAGATAGAAGATGAGTTGTCTGAGAGCTTTAAGTATTTAGGATTAATTTTGCAAAATGATAGAGGGATTGAGAGAGATGTCTTACATAAACTATACGCAGGATGGTTGAAATGGAGAATAGTGTCAGGTGGTTTATGTGATCGTAAAATACTTCTGAAACTTAAAGAGAAGTTCTACAAAACAGCGATTAGTCTTGCCATGTTATATGACGCTAAATGTTGGACTATGACTCAAGCATAGGAGCGGAAGATAAAAGTTACAGAGATGTAGATGTTAAGGTGGATGTGCGAACATATAAGGATGGACAGAATAAGAAATGAGAGCATTAAAGAAAAAGTCAGAGTTGCATATATTAAGGGAAAACTTCGAGAGACATTTTTAAGATGGTACTGATATGTACTTAGACGATCAATAAATGCTCCGGTTGGACGATGTGAAACTATGACAAATACGCATATCAAACGAGAAAACCAAAAATGACTTAGTTAGCAACAATAAAATTAGATAAAATTTATTTAAGTATATATGATAACATAGTAGAGGATAGAGCCAATGGCCTAGAATAATCCATATAGCCGACCCTATCTAGTGGGATAAAGCTTGATTGCTGTTGTAGTATTAAAAAAATTAAAAAAATTCAGCCACCTAGGTGGTTGGCGGCCACTGACCACCCCGCCATTGCCTACCCTCATTTTCACCATTGATCATCAATAATTTCAAGGTCTTGAGGCATTCATGTTGACCAGAGGACAAAGAGCTGTCCTCTGAAAATGCTTCAGGAACACCAATTAGGTTGCATTTCTTGAGTGCATGTAGAAAGTGGGAGAGCTTCAAATTCCAGTTGGGAAGATCTGTGAGTGCAGGTTGGTGGGTAAATTCCAAAAATAAATAAAATGGCAGGGAGGTTTGCCACTTTGCCCCAAGTAACAACATATTTGAAAATCGAACAGTTGAGAAACGATGTACAAACAATCGGTGAATTTAAGCGATATGAGGATATGAGACAGTGGATAGTGCAAAGGCAAATGCAAGAGGATAAACACTAATAGAATACATCTTAGTAAGGTCATGGTTGAATTTGAACATAATTGAAGGTGGCATAATGATGGTACAAGTAACAGGCATTCGGTAATAAAAGTATTAATTCAGTGTTGGTTGATGATTTCAGGTAAGAGGATTGAGTTTCAAAAAGATTTGTTGCAGTTTATCCATAAGATTTGTTGCAGTTTGTCCATCAGTGTTGAGCCCATATTAGACAGTTACAGTGACCTATTCTCAGTTACTATTGCAACAGCATTCAGTCCATTTGCATTAAGATTAAAAGGCATCATATTGGCATCATGTATAGTTTCATATGTTAACTTGTTAATATCATTTGGACATATAGTAATTCTTATGGATTTAGCCAGGATTTTAAATCAGTTCCATCACATCAAGCCAGTATTATATTAAATATCAAATATACAGACCTACGCTGAGAGAAACAAAGCATGATTCTGATGATTAACAACCCAACCATCTAAGTAGAATAGGAAAATAAAAACGAATAGTTTATTGGGTAGCTATTGGTAGTCCAATAACGACTTTGAGCCAGAGCAGCAATAGACAAGCCAGAAAAAATCGGCTAAAGCATGGAAAAGAAGAGAAGATAAATTAAGCTGGTGGTTGACATGGTCAATGATAACATCAAATCTGAAGGAAAAGTACACATTCACATAGAAGAAACAAAGATAAATAGACATGAGAAGAAAGATATATCAGATTACTAATTTTGTACTTACAAGCAGTGTCTAGGCATCTCAATGGTGTAGAGTCTCGTATTGTTGTTGCCACTCTTAACAACTTGCTAACATCAAAATCTGCAACTTTCAGATGCCCAGTATCATCAATCAAGATATTCCTGTACATCATAATAAGAAGTCAATCATCAATTCTTTGAAATGCCTCAGATTATTTAACAGTGATAAATGAATATGAAACAAGATAGAGAAATCACTTACGAAGGCTCAAGATCACGGTGAATGATGGGTTCTGGTTTGTGTTCGTGCAAGTAATTCAATCCTCTGTCATGTTTGTGCAAGGAATTATTACCCAGTTTTTGGGCAAGAAATTTCAGTTAACTAAAGACAAACCATATATACATACAGACATATCAGAACTTCACTAACTTCGAAATGAGCTTACATTGTTGATTCTACAAGTGTTACTCATCAAAAAAACTTGTGGAAAAGGACTACACTAGATTATTTGAACTGATTTAAGATTTGAAATCCAAGATAAAATAACTAGTTTCACAGTTGAGAGGAATAACAATATATTGCATTGATTACAAGAGAAATACTTCATCTAGACACATAAGATTTGGCATAATACTCCATGACCAAATACCTCATTTGGGACCAAATTTACACATCTATTAACTTTAAGAGTCTACAGTGCCCCTTGAACAGGAGCTAAAATATTCGTATACGTCCAGGTTGTTTGATAAAATAGAAAAAGAATTAACAAATATAAATTAAACTGGAAAGATGCGGAAGATGCAATACTGATGCAAAGATTGAGAAATTCAATAATGAAAACTGTAAACTAAAATTGTTACAAGAGATCTCTTAACAAATCAAGAGGCCACCAATGTTAAAACATTAACTAACCTAGCAATATCGAGTGCATGTCGAACAGCCAATGATGTGGAAAGAGATTTTTTGCTCTTTAAGAAGTCACTAAGATCACCCTGTATCAAACAACAAAGGGAAAAAAAAAAATCAATTCATTAAGTTGTTAATAAAACAATATGGTATAACTTCTTTCTAATGGAAGTGGTAGCCGGTAAGGTATAACTTGAACCCACGTGACCAAAGAGCCATCTCATACAGATATTATGCATACTTATAGATGAGAAAGGACCGGATCCACTCTGAAAAAAAAAATTGTAGACTTGTTTTCTTTTCATCTACCCCCTCCTCGTCTCTCTCATTCCCCCACCCCCTCCTCCAACCGATCTTATATAGAGCATTATGTGTACTTAAAAAGAGAATGGAGAATCCACCACTTTGCATAAAAAAAAAAGGAAAAAAAGAGTTGGATGAATACACTCCAGCAGAAATAACTAAAGCACTTGTCTTAATTTTCACGTTACTCACTCGACACACACATAAACAGATCTACCCTAATCAAAATAATAAAAAAAAACCCTCCATGGAACAAAGTGTATGCATGTAAGATTACATCTTGGCTATATCATATTATAACCTACTAAAAAGTTTGACATGGTATTTTTTCCACCTTAGCCAAATAATCATATTCAGGAAAGTTACACAGGAATATTATAAGGCTGTTCCAAGATTAATCAAACAGCATAAGAGACAAGCATTGTATTCTCTCAAGTATCAAGAAAAATACATTCAACAGACACAAATACAACCTTTGGCAAATATTCTGTAACAATCATCATTGGACTGCTCTGGGTAACAGCTCCCAGAAATTGGACTACATTCGGGTGCCGTATTTGCTGAAGCAATTCTAGCTCATCCCTAAATGCTCTTCTGCAAAAGGCAGGGAGAAGCTAAATAAGATTTTAAAGCTTTTAAATTTAAATACACAGTGAGTATTAAAAAGGAAAATAGATATCAACATGTAAAGCATCATAAAGCATAGATATGCAGGACCAACCCACAATTTATCCTCATCAGTGATCATATCTTCATTAAACTTCTTAACAGCAACTTGGATTCCACGCCATGTTACTATACGAAATGTCCCCTAAAGATTTTCATAATAAAAGTTTGTTTAATATTGGTTTAAATACAAACTCCAGCAATGTTACAGACACAGGCTATTTAGTACATCTACTATGGAGCCAACAACAACAACAACAACAACAACAACAACAAAGCCTTATCCCACTAGGTGGGGTCGGCTATATGGATCCTTTTACGCCATTGAGTTCTATCCCCTACTATATCATCATCTAGATTTAAATAAAATTTATCTTGTTTTATTGTTGCCAACCAAGTCTTTTTTGGTCTTCCTCTCCCTCTTTTAATGTGCGTATTTATCATAGTTTCACATCGTCTAACAGGGGCATTTATTGGTCTTCTAAGTACATGTCCGTACCATCTCAAACGTGTCTCCCGAAGTTTTTCTTCAATAGATGCAACTCCGACTTTCTCTCTAATACTCTCATTCCTTATTCTATCCATCCTCGTATGTCCACACATCCACCTTAACATCCTCATCTCTGCAACTTTCATCTTTTGCTCATGTGCTCGAGTCATAGCCCAACATTCAGCACCATATAACATAGCAGGTCTAACTGCCGTTTTGTAGAACTTCCCTTTAAGTTTTAGAGGTACTTTACGATCACATAAGACACCCGATGCTAATCTCCATTTCAACCATCCTGCTTGTATTCTATGTAAGACATCTCTCTCAATTCCTCCATCACTTTGCAAGAACGATCCTAAATACTTAAAGTTCTCGATTTTAGACAACTCATCATCTCCTATCTTAACAATTGTTTCACTACGTCTAGCATTGCTAAACTTAAATTCCATATATTCAGTCTTTACTCTACTAAGCCTAAAACCTTTCATTTCTAGAGTTTCCCGCCAAGATTCTAGTTTAGCATTTACTCCTTCACGTGTCTACATCTACTATGGAGCCATAGAGGCAATATAGTTATGAATAGGAATGCCTGCTGATTTACTCAAGGAACATGCAGATATAAGAATACAAAAAATAGAGTTCAGAGGAGATCTATTTTGCTCAAGGGAACCAAAGTCAAACCAAAAACAGGATAAGAGTGCTTAATATATAAACAATAATAACTATACTATGTGCAAATTTATTATATTATTTTTATAAGCAAGGTTTATATTTCTGTTCTGTGATGGAATGATACAGTTTCGGTACCTTAATATGCAAACACTCTCCGAGAGTCAAATCATGCAGGAATAATTTTGGACGAGTTTTACCATTCTAACTCCCTTCCATTCTGGTTGTTTGCTTAAAAAAATATGACTTTAGCAATTTCATGGTCAATTAAATTAAACTTCTGGAGAACCAAGCTAAAGAAAAAAAAAACACAACAGATATGTCAACATGTTGGCTATAAATATGAACTATACAGTATTAATTAGTAACAATATTAACTAATACCAATATATCATTAACTAATGCTTTATCTAACTATGAAGTAATAATTATCATTAACTTCAAGTCACTAGATTATCATTTTAGTTGTAAGACGAGTTATTATCGTTTAGAAATCAAAAAAGGAGTTTGAAATCTGAAGTTAGGGTAAGGACTAAGGAAGACCTCTAATTGCAGCAGCAGCATTTGAATCATTAACCTTTATAACATAAATGGATAAAGAAGAATGAAGTATTAAATAGATGTTTGGATGAGAAAATAATAGTTTTACGGCTACAGGATACCAACCTTCTTATAATGGATGGTACATCAAATTAGGAAGATTAGCACTGCAGTGCATCTCATTTAGCAGATAAGGCTACTATTTGATCTAGTTGAATGATATAAAAGTTTTAACACCTTGGTTATCTCAATGCTGTTGGTGAAATCAAGTTCGCTTGGGTCAATCTCATATTCAGGAACTTCACGAGCATTCTCAACGTGCATGGGAGCGACCTAATTAAGAGGCAAAGCAACATAAACAAGGATACATATAGGATAAAAGCTTATTAGAAGAATAAGCTCATCAAACAACCAGTATATAATTAAACATAACTAGGATGATACCCTAAGTTTGGCACCATGCTTCTCCAAAAGTTTAATAACTTCCCTTTTTTTGTAGTGTATCGCATCTGCAAGGGGCTGCAAATGAAAGAGAGAAAAAAATTGTGATGTATATGATTTCCTTGTGCATTAGCAAAAGTTATATGTCTATTTAATTGCAGAGTGGTTTCAAAGTCAACAAGCATTCAATGTAAGTTAAATCTAATGGCCACATCATCATCTAGCTATGTTTCTCCAAACTATTTGTCGTCTACTACATAGATTTACCATTCCATTACGCTCTTTGGAATGCAATATCACCGGTAATATTCAAACCAATTAAATTATTTTTATTATATTAATTAAAAAGAAAGGGGAGTCTTGGCGCAACGATAAAGTTGTTGTCATATAACCTAGAGGTAGTTCAATTCACGAAAACAACCTCTTGCAAAGTAGGATAATGTTGTATACAATAGACCCTTCCCCGGACCCTGCGTCCTTTTTTATATCAATTAACAAAAGCTTACCTCCATTTGCCTCTTATAATTTCAACTCTAATCAATTAAACTCTTCTAGCTCTATAATTCATTAATCATCTTTGAGCATCTTCACAGCATTTTATCATTTGTATTGGCACATTGAAGTTTCCAAAGTACCTAAAGGGCAAGCCACAATTTGAAATTTACTAAAGGACACATCTATTTCCTAAAATAACCTTCGTCTATCTTGCTTCAGCAGACTTGTTACCTCTCAAGCCATCCATTGAGTAGTTGATTGAGAAGTCAATTGGTCAATTGATTGCAAGGAACTACAATCAACTAGGTTTTACCTAGTGGATTGCTCTACAAGAAGTGAACGTTTGATTATAGTTGGTAAGGTTGTTATGAGAAGCATCAACAACCTTGGCCCTAAATACCTAGTGGTCTAGTGGTTAAGGTTGACCAAGAGCTTCGTGGATTGCTCAAGGACCAGGACTCACATGATCAAGTGGATTGCTAATTTGATAGCTTGAAGATCGAGAGCTAAGTGAACTCAAAGGTAAGGGAAAGGATAGCATAGAGCAAGCTTGAAGGATTTAGTGTATATGAGAGACCAAAAGCCTAGTGAAATGAACTCAAGGGAGAGAAGCATTGACAACATTGAAGACTTGAAAATATATCAGATGTGAGATATTACGATTAACTATAATTTGGAATTTGGGTTGTTATTTGAATAGAGCCTGTCAAGTGGTTTGCTCTACCAAAAATATGCATTTCAGGTCGTTGTCAGCATTTCAGTTTGTTCTTGAATTAAGGCAGGATCCTTAAAGACCAATCAACTAGGTAATCAACTGTTCTTGGGCTTCAATCAACTAAAGAGATATTCAGTCAACTAAAGAAAGTATCTGTTGAAAGAATATCAAATGCTCACCATCTTTTAAGCTAAAAACATGTTTTACTATATAAACTGTAAAGCATGGCCAGAGTAGTTAGTGCTTGAAAAAAAAAAAAAAAAAAAGAGATTTCTCGGGTGCATAATGAATCAGTGGAATTTGACATTTAGGTGAAAACTCTCTAGGAAACTCCAACGAGTTTCAATTTTAGATTCTTGTCATACTGGTAGAACCCTCCTTCCTCATTGTAACCAAATATGAAGCCCTATGGCACGAGCTTCATCCATGTGAAGTCCTCCTCAAACGAAGTGTCAGGAAGTGAATTAGTTTGCTCAAGTGTAGTGCTAAATAAGCACTGTTAGGTTATTTATTCAAAATAAATAAATAGTTAAAAAAATCACCAAAGGGAACACGCACAAAGTATCGATAATTACGGAGAACTGCGACTAGAATCAACACTGAGTTAGAGATAGAAAAAAAATTCTTCCAAAAGAGCTATTTTTTAAGACTATGAAAAAAAAGGTAGGGAAATCTTCACAACGTAGTACCGTGCTGCCCCAGCGGTCCTGCGTATCGACGTCAGCCCCCTTGCGTATAAGAAGTTCGACGATGTCGGCGTACCCCTGACACGCCGCGACGTGCAGCGCGGTGCGCCCATCGATGTCCTTGAAGTCGACGTTGGCGCGGGACCCCAGAGCCTCCCTAATCCCATCCAGATCGCCTTCATTAGCCAGAAACATGAGACGGATGCCCGAACTGATATCCTCGGGGATCTGTGCAGCCTCCGCGGTAAAGACGGCCTCGCTGCCGTCGCGCTCCGGGGCCAGCGACGACTGCTTACCAAGGGTAAACCGCGCTTCGGCATTCGCTTCCATTGAACGAATCGAAGCTTTCTACAGAGACCTTCCCGGTATCGAGGGATCAAACCCTAGGATGATATTTTGTCGGAGAATGTCAAGGATGCGAGTCTAATTGAGGACGACGATGGTTAGGAATGCGAAGGGGTCGTTGAAGCGACTGGACGACGTAAATCTGAGAAATTTTCATTTTGCACCATCTTTTAAAATATACCCTGAAATTCTTAAAATGATTGTTTAACCCGTATAGTTATAATTTTTAAAAATTAATTAAATAAAAGGGTATCTTTTTTATTTGTATTATAAAATAATATATTTTTTTATTCCAAAGTAGTGCAGCTTGTCAAAGTTCTTCGTTTTAAAATTGAATAACTTTAGTTAAAATTATTTTAAGGTGATGTAATTTTGATCAAAGTTATCACGCCTTTAAAATAATGTATTTATGGTGCTTAAGTAATTTTTTAAATATTCATGATTTGAATTTTAATTATGGTGTATTATAAGATTTTTTTCAATGGGGTAAAAATATTAGACATTGTTTGTGAGATGAGGAACAGCTAGTAATTTCATATTTACTTGGTGATCGATTTCAAAATTAATTTCATCGAAAATTCGAATATCAAATATAAAATAAAATATTATACTTCTGAGATAAAAGCACTGTAACAGAACGTACCTAAAAGGAAGAATAACTTTAGCCTCTGAGTGTTGTGCAACGGTAAAGTATGAACAATAAGAATATCAAATTTTGAATGGAATGAATGAGTTAAAGGTTGATTTTTAAATGTGTATAAATTACAATTCAATTTTTTTTTTGATAGGTGATACACTAGTTGGAAACTTTTTAAGTAAAGAAATTGAATTGAATTCCATCCAAAATTAAATTTCATTAAGAATTGAATTCAATTCTCATGTTTGGAATAAGTTAGTAAATAATATAATTAAATTGAATTGAATTTTTTTATTTGGAATCTATCATAATTGAATTTAATTCTTATATTTTTATCATTTAGTCCTTCATCCAAAATAGCGCTGAGTGAGAAATAAGAGTTATTTAGTAATTTTCTGAGTAAGAAATAATGATTATTTAGTAATTTTTATCGGTCAGAATAATTTCCTTCATAAATTAGACATGGTTAATCATTTTTTATCAATTTTTAGTTAAAAATATATTTCAAACAGTTGAATTGAATTTCAATTTCTAAAACAATTCAATTCCATCTCTTTTTTTTTTTAAAGAGGGTGTAAATCTTCAGGTATTAAATACTAATGGGTGTCTATTTTAATAATTATTTTTTAAAATGTACTTTATATAATTGGGATGTTGTTTTAATTTTTGATTTTTTTTAAATACTCCTAATAAATTTAAGAGTTCAACTTTGACTCATGCGACAGGAACTTAAAAAAAATCATTATATCTCAAAATTTAATTGCCAAATGATTTGTAAACTATATTATGATTATTACATGCCAATAGAGCATTTAATATTTTATAAGTGAACTGGCGCCCATAAATGTATATATAATATATATTGAAAATTTTAATCCATATTTGATGAACTAATATTGATTAACAATCCCATGTAATCATTATATCATTAAAACTTACTTTTGCAGCTATGGTATAGTAAAAAATATTAAATTGTCATCTAGAAATTCACAATTCTATTCTCAATTATAATACATCTATAAAAAATTTTCCACCAAATGAGCAACATAACTATGAGATGTTAAATTTTTAGACCGTCCATCACGAATACTTTCCGATTTATTCTGATGATTGATGAGAAAATTTTATAAGATTGTATCGATTATTTCAGGTTCGATATTATTTAATTTATTATTTTTTTATATCCTTAAAGAAATTAAATTTCTAATTTAATATTTAATGCATTAAGAGGATTTAGACTCTAGGACGTGTAGTCAACATGTAGATAAATTAATCCAGTTTACTAACATTATTATGTTGTTAATGAGAAATGGGCTTTTACGTGGATGGTTTATATAGGATGGGTCAAAGTATATAAAGAGAAGAAGCTCGTTGATTTTAGCATCTTAAAACTTTGATTCAATTGGAGCTTCATCATCTATTCTCGAAGGGCACTTCTTTTTTTTTCTAACGAGATTTTTTTAACCTCGGGCGATCAGCTCAGTCTCACGAAAATTTTCCACTGACCACCAGGATAAATCGGGAAGCGCTCGCGGTGGGCAGTCTAGAAGCCCAGCGTCCAAGGATTCGCGTCCTATTTGGAAGAAAAATTCCTGTAAATACGTCGTAGCTGGGAATCGAACCGCGGATGCCTGAGCACTAAGGTATAGCTAAGATGATAACTATGGGGTAAATTTGTTGCATTATATAGGGTTAAGAATAGTTAAACTGACTAAACGTGGTTTAATAAATTGAAATAAATTCACTTCAGTCGAAATCAGCAACTATCGATCGTTTAGTTTCATATACCAATCAATTTTGGCATGTCTTGATTGATGTTGACTACCAATCGATTACGTTGCCAATTTATTATACCACATCCCAATTGATTGCCCAATTGGAGTTTCTGATATTCAAATTCAAATTCAGATTGAATTTTAGAAACTCTTAAATAATTCTACGATATTCAAAACATTACGAAATTTCATGTAGACATTACTTATGTTATATATTATATGGACAAATAACTTTCTATGAAAATATATCTAATTTTCAAAGAATGATACAAAATTTAAAATCATTTAAAACTTTAACTTTGTATCTAACTAATTAATGATAATTCCTATCAAAAATAGCTTTCACCAAGGTTTTCTAAAATATTTTTGAAATCATTTTTAAAAATAATTTCTAACTATGATCTTTGAGTTAAATGCATATGACTTATATATTAGTTTTCTCCATGATTAGACTTCACATAATCATTTATTTTGATGAAAATAAAACTCAAATAAATATACTAAATTAACATCTTGAGTTTTGTAGTTTGATCATCTTACCTAGTATGTCAATTAATGTCATTGTCATTGATTTTAAAGAATTAAAATAATGCATGAAATGATTATGGCGGATCCCGGTCAGCTTGCGTATAGCCTGGCGCCTAGTCAGAAGGAATACGGTTGATGGGCTAGAAAGGCCCGTCAGATAGGCCTCGCCCGGATCAAGACCCTTGACCGGACGCGTGGCGGCCCACGCTCCTCAAGATCGGTCTGACCCGAGCTTAGATGTTCATGCCCCAATACTCCTCCAGGTCTGGCTCCCCGTCGACGCGTGGCGGACCACGCTCTGGGGGCAAGCCCGAACAGGAGGGGGCGTTACTCAACACCTCATCCTTCAGTGCCCCAGTCGGCACCTTCATAGGCCCTAAGCCGGCCTCGTCCTTCAGTGCCCCAGTCGACACCTTCATAGGCCCTCAGCTGACCTCATCATGCAGCGCCCCAGTCGGCGCTCTCTCTCTCTCTCTTCAAGGGTCCTCAATTGGCCCTAATAGGCCCTAGCAGGCAATACAACCACTCCTTGACACCAGACTGCCAGTAGTTGTACGAGGTCGGCGCAGAATTGAAGCCATCCTGGTCTCATAACGACGGATATCTCACCGAGGTATTGATCTTCCTGCCATACCCTGTCCCCCCGTACCACGACCACATACAATGGTGTTAGGCCGAGCGGCGCCAAACGACGCCAGCCATTAAGTTGACAGTGCCCCTTTCCTTAACACAGTATGCGCTACTTTATCCTGCAGCCTCTGGGCATGCATCACCTTGTCCTCGCTATATGGCAATCGGTGGCAGGCGGGGTAGGAACTATCAGCTTCTCCGGCTATATAAGCCTCCGCACTCCGCTTTCCTCAGGTACGCGCAATAGTGCAATTTCCTACTGTTCCATTGCTTTCCATTGCCACCGTCGAGTACTGACTTGACCGCCGGAGTGCCTGGCCGGGGACTTTTCCCTGCAGGTTCTAACAGTCTTCCTCTTGTAGGATCGGAGCGCGCCAGCTCGTCGGACAGCCTCAGCGACCTTACGCTCCCCGGAGGACCATCTAGCCCAGGGGCGCCACCTCGCTTCACGACAGGATCAAATTTGTCGCTAGAAGGAGGGACACCAGCAGCCTGATCGGAAGCGAAGATGGGAGACCCTAATCCGCTCGTGATGACAGTCACCCGTGAGGAGTACGAGGTTCTAATGGCTATGCGAGCTCTGAGGGTTTCTCAAAGGCCTTCGCAAGCTACTAGCCAGGTGCCCAGAGCCCCGAAGCCGGCACCCCATCGACCTTTAGGAGGTCAAGGAAGGCCTGCTCGACCAGAGGGCGGTTCTGTGCCTCTCCCTGCCGCCCCCCACCAAGGTCAAGACAACGAGGCTCACTCCATATCAGCGGAGGCCTCGGTGTCCAACCCGATGTGTGGGAAGCGTCCGGATAAGGGAAAGGCCCCGGCCGACCCTACTCCAGCTATCTTGGCACGTAGTCCTTTCGCTCCCTGGGTCCTGGATGACCCAGTGCCTCGTCATCTCCGTTTCTTCACTATCCTCGAGTATGCGGGGACGACAGATCCGGAGGAACATCTGATGAAGTTTGAGAGCGCAGCTCTGCTTCATCAATACCCGGAGGGGGTCAAGTGCCGAGCCTTCTTGACAACCCTCTCCGGCACCGCTCAGAGATCGTTTGACTGACTCCCTGATGGGTGGGTCACAAGCTTCGAGGAAATCAAGAGAGTTTTTCTACAACACTTCGCCAACAGCAAGAGGTACCACAAGACAAGCCTCAACCTGTTTGCTCTGAAGCAGGGCCCGAAGGAGACCCTCCGGGCCTACATCAGGAGTTTCAACGGGGTGGCACTGGACGTGCCGAATACTACACCCGATGTCCTGGTCAGCGCCTTCTCTCAAGGCTTGCAAGAGGGAGAATTCTTCCGCTCGCTGATCATGAAGCCCCCGGTGGACTTTGACAAACTTCTTGGCAAGGCTGTCAAGTATATCAATGTGGAGGAGGCCCAAGCCGCTCGAAAGAAAGAGTCGACCAATCCGACGCCTCCCCATCCTGTTCAGGACACTCGGTCCCTCGGTAGACCTATTTGTAGCCCCCGCGGACCCATCGACCGAATGGGAGGGGATCGACGGCATGTGCAGTAAGTGGACCAGGGGTGCCTTCCGAGTCCGTGGAGGTCATACTGCACGTTCTACCAGATTCATGGCCATGCCACCAAAGAATGCCAGCAGGCTAGGCGAGGTCGTGCCCCAACTCCTCGGGGGCGAGGACGGCAAGCACCCCAAGGACGTGGATCAGGACGAGGAGGCAAGGCCATTGACCCCGTCGCTGAGGGGCTCCGAGGAAATCCCCCAGCTGCCCGCAATCTATTCCCTCAGGGGGACCGGCCTGAAACCTCCGAGATGGAGGAGGAGCAGGCCAATCAGTAGAACGTTGTCCGGGGTGGCGTAAACGTCATCTCGGGCGAACCAACGGGAGGAGACTCCAACCACACCAGGAAGGAGCAGGTGCGCCCACTGGAGATTCATCAGGTTGGCACCAACTCAGCCCAAGCCGAGGGGCCCCAGATCAGTTTCGGGCCTCAAGACCTGCAGGGACTGGAGGTCTCACACGATGACACGCTGGTCATTACGACCGTCATTGCCAATTATCAAGTCCACCGCACCATAGTGGACACCGGGAGCTTGGTTAATATACTCTACAAAAGAGCATTTGATCAGCTTCAGATAGAGATGTCCCAACTGGACCTGGTGGCGACCCCACTGTTCGGTTTTACGGGGAACCAAGTGCAGCCTATCGGCCAGATCCGATTGGTCATTAATTTCCTTAGGCGAGGAGCCGCTGAAGAGGACTAGATGGTCCACTTTCTTGGTGGTGGACGCTCCTTCAGCCTACAATGCCATCTTGGGCCGACCGGCCCTCAACGAATTCCGGGCAGTCGCCTCCACCTTCTACCTGAAGGTTAAGTTCCCAGTCGGGGACAAGGTGGGAGAAGTCAAGGGCGACCAAAGAGTGGCCCGGAGGTGCTATGTGGACGATGTTCGGGTGGATAGCTACAAGGCTCCGCGCCCCTCTTCTGATTGCAACATGGTTCAAGCCTCCCCGTGGGCTGAGTTGCATAAAGACAAGGAGGAGGTCCAGCTTCTCCCAGATCGGGAGGAGGCTCGAGTCAAGATTGCGACAGGGGTGCCGGAGGAGCTGAAGAAGCCCCTGCTGGAGTGCTTGGCTCGAAACCAGGATGTTTTTGCCTGGTCAGTCAAAGAACTGAAAGACGTTCGACCGGAGGTGGCGGAGCATCGCCTCCACGTTTATCCCCACGCTCGGCCCATGAAACAGAGGAAACGGGACTTCAGCACCGAGCAAAATAAAGCGGTCCGAGCCGAAGTTGAGAAGCTGCTGGAGGCCGGTCACATCCGGGAGGTGCAATTCCCGCCCTGGCTATCCAATGTGGTATTGGTACCCAAGCCGGATAACAGGTGGCGGATTTGCATCGACTTCCGAGATCTCAACAGGGCCTGCCCGAAGGACTGCTATACCCCGCCTCGGATCGACCAGATGGTGGACTCGACGGCTGGCGGCGAGTTCATTTCCATGTTGGATGCTTACCAGGGGTATCACCAAGTACCCCTGGCTTACCAGGGGTATCTCAACAGGGCCAGCTTGCGTGTAGTCTGGCCCGGTAGCCTGGTGGCTAGTCAGAAGGAATACGGTTGATGGGCTGGAAAGGCATGTCGGATAGGCCTCGTCCGGATCAAGGCCCTTGATCGGACGCGTGACGGCCCATGCTCCTCAAGATCGGTTTGATCCGAGCTTAGATGTTCATGCCCCAATACCCCTCCAGGTCTGGCTCCCTGCCGACGTGTGGCGGACCACGCTCCGGGGGTAAGCCCGAACCGGAGGGGGCGTTACTCAACACCTCGTCCTTCAGTGCCCCAGTCGGCACCTTCATAGGCCCTCAGCTGGCCTCGTCCTTCAGTGCCCCAGTCGGCACCTTCATAGGCCCTCAGCTGACCTCATCATGCAGCGCCCCAGTCGGCGCTCTCTCTCTCTCTCTTCAACGGTCCTCAATTGGCCCTAATAGGCCCTAGCAGGCAATACAACCACTCCCTGACACCAGACTGCCAGTAGTTGTACGAGGTCGGTGCAGAACTGAAGCCATCCTGGTCTCATAACGACGGATATCTCACCGAGGTATTGATCTTCCTGCCATACCCTGTCCCCCCGTACCACGACCACATACAATGGTGTTAGGCCGAGCGGTGCCAAACGACGCCAGCCATTAAGTTGACAGTGCCCCTTTCCTTAACACAGTATGCGCTACTTTATCCTGCCGCCTCTGGGCATGCATCACCTTGTCCTCGCTATATGGCAATCGGTGGCAGGCGGGGTAGGAACTATCAGCTTCCCCGACTATATAAGCCTCCGCACTCCGCTTTCCTCAGGTACGCGCAATAGTGCAATTTCCTACTGTTCCATTGCTTTCCATTGCCACCGTCGAGTACTGACTTGACCGCCGGAGTGCCTGGCCGGGGACTTTTCCCTGCAGGTTCTAACGGTCTTCGTCTTGTAGGATCGGAGCGCGCCAGCTCGTCGGACAGCCTCAGCGACCTTACGCTCCCCGGAGGACCATCTAGCCCAGGGGCGCCACCTCGCTTCACGACAGGATCAAATTTGTCGCTAGAAGGAGGGACACCAGCAGCCTGATCGGAAGCGAAGATGGGAGACCCTAATCCGCTCGTGATGACAGTCACCCGTGAGGAGTACGAGGTTCTAATGGCTATGCGAGCTCTGAGGGTTTCTCAAAGGCCTTCGCAAGCTACTAGCCAGGTGCCCAGAGCCCCGAAGCCGGCACCCCATCGACCTTCCGGAGGTCAAGGAAGGCCTGCTCGACCAGAGGGCGGTTCTGTGCCTCTCCCTGCCGCCCCCCACCAAGGTCAAGACAACGAGGCTCACTCCATATCAGCGGAGGCCTCGGTGTCCAACCCGATGTGTGGGAAGCGTCCGGATAAGGGAAAGGCCCCGGTCGACCCTACTCCAGCTATCCTGGCACGTAGTCCTTTCGCTCCCTGGGTCCTGGATGACCCAGTGCCTCGTCATCTCCGTTTCTTCACTATCCTCGAGTACGCGGGGACGACAGATCCGGAGGAACATCTGATGAAGTTTGAGAGTGCAGCTCTGCTTCATCAATACCCGGAGGGGGTCAAGTGCCGAGCCTTCTTGACAACCCTCTCCGGCACCGCTCAGAGATCGTTTGACTGACTCCCTGATGGGTGGGTCACAAGCTTCGAGGAACTCAAGAGAGTTTGTCTACAACACTTCGCCAACAGCAAGAGGTACCACAAGACAAGCCTCAACCTGTTTGCTCTGAAGCAGGGCCCGAAGGAGACCCTCCGGGCCTAAATCAGGAGTTTCAACGGGGTGGCACTGGACGTGCCGAATACTACACCCGATGTCCTGGTCAGCGCCTTCTCTCAAGGCTTGCAAGAGGGAGAATTCTTCCGCTCGCTGATCATGAAGCCCCCGGTGGACTTTGACAGCCTTCTCGGCAAGGCTGTCAAGTATATCAATGTGGAGGAGGCCCAAGCCGCTCGAAAGAAAGAGTCGACTAATCCGACGCCTCCCCATCCTGTTCAGGACACTCGGTCCCCCGGTAGACCTATTTGTAGCCCCCGCGGACCCATCGACCGAATGGGAGGGGATCGACGGCATGTGCAGTAAGTGGACCAGGGGTGCCTTCTGAGTCCGTGGAGGCCATACTGCACGTTCTACCAGATTCATGGCCATGCCACCAAAGAATGCCAGCAGGCTGGGCGAGGTCATGCCCCAACTCCTCGGGGGCGAGGACGGCAAGCACCCCAAGGACGTGGATCAGGACGAGGAGGCAAGGCCATTGACCCCGTCGCTGAGGGGCTCCGAGGAAATCCCCCAGCTGCCCGCAATCTATTCCCTCAGGGGGACCGGCCTGAAACCTCCGAGATGGAGGAGGAGCAGGCCAATCAGTAGAATGTTGTCCGGGGTGGCGTAAACGTCATCTCAGGCGAACCAACGGGAGGAGACTCCAACCACACCAGGAAGGCGCAGGTGCGCCGACTGGAGATTCATCAGGTTGGCACCAACTCAGCCCAAGCCGAGGGGCCCCAGATCAGTTTCGGGCCTCAAGACCTGCAGGGACTGGAGGTCTCACACGATGACACGCTGGTCATTACGACCGTCATTGCCAATTATCAAGTCCACCGCACCATAGTGGACACCGGGAGCTTGGTTAATATACTCTACAAAAGAGCATTTGATCAGCTTCAGATAGAGATGTCCCAACTGGACCTGGTGGCGACCCCACTATTCGGTTTTACGGGGAACCAAGTGCAGCCTATCGGCCAGATCCGGTTGGTCATTAATTTCCTTAGGCGAGGAGCCGCTGAAGAGGACTAGATGGTCCACTTTCTTGGTGGTGGACGCTCCTTCAGCCTACAACGCCATCTTGGGCCGACCGGCCCTCAACGAATTCCGGGCAGTCGCCTCCACCTTCTACCTGAAGGTTAAGTTCCCAGTCGGGGACAAGGTGGGAGAAGTCAAGGGCGACCAAAGAGTGGCCCGGAGGTGCTATGTGGACGATGTTCGGGTGGATAGCTACAAGGCTCCGTGCCCCTCCTCTGATTGCAACATGGTTCAAGCCTCCCCGTGGGCTGAGTTGCATAAAGACAAGGAGGAGGTCCAGCTTCTCCCAGATCGGGAGGAGGCTCGAGTCAAGATTGCGACAGGGTTGCCGGAGGAGCTGAAGAAGCCCCTGCTGGAGTGCTTGGCTCGAAACCAGGATGTTTTTGCCTGGTCAGTCAAAGAACTGAAAGACGTTCGACCGGAGGTGGTGGAGCACCGCCTCCACGTTTATCCCCACGCTCGGCCCGTGAAACAGAGGAAACGGGACTTCAGCACCGAGCAAAATAAAGCGGTCCGAGCCGAAGTTGAGAAGCTGCTGGAGGCCGGTCACATCCGGGAGGTGCAATTCCCGCCCTGGCTATCCAATGTGGTATTGGTACCCAAGCCGGATAACAGGTGGCGGATTTGCATCGACTTCTGAGATCTCAATAGGGCCTGCCCGATGGACTGCTATACCCCGCCTCGGATCGACCAGATGGTGGACTCGACGGCTGGCGGCGAGTTCATTTCCATGTTGGATGCTTACCAGGGGTATCACCAAGTACCCCTGGCTTACCAGGGGTATCTCAACAGGGCCAGCTTGCGTGTAGTCTGGCCCGGTAGCCTGGTACCTAGGCAGAAGGAATACGGTTGATGGGCTGGAAAGGCCCGTCGGATAGGCCTCGCCCGGATCAAGGCCCTTGATCGGACGTGTGGCTGCCCACGCTTCTCAAGATCGGTTTGATCCGAGCTTAGATGTTCATGCCCCAATACCCCTCCAGGTCTGGCTCCCTGCCGACGCGTGGCGGACCACGCTCTGGGGGTAAGCCCGAACCGGAGGGGGCGTTACTCAACACCTCGTCCTTCAGTGCCCCAGTCGGCACCTTCATAGGCCCTCAACTAGCCTCGCCCTTCAGTGCCCCAGTCGGCACCTACATAGGCCCTCAGCCGACCTCATCCTTCAGTGCCCCAGTCGGCACCTTCATAGGCCCTCAGCCGACCTCGTCCTTCAGTGCCCCAGTCGGCACCTTCATAGGCCCTCAGCCGACCTCGTCTTTCAGTGCCCCAGTCGGCACCTTCATAGGCCCTCAGCCGGCCTGGTCCTTTGGTGCCCCAGTCGGCACCTTCATAGGCCCTCAGTCGGCCTCGTCCTTCGGTGCCCCAGTCGGCACCTTCATAGGCCCTCAGCTGGCCTCGTCATGCAGCGCCCCAGTCGGCGCTCTCTCTTTCTCTCTCTTCAAGGGTCCTCAGTTGGCCCTAGTAGGCAACACAACCACTCCCTGACACCAGACTGCCAGTAGATGTACGGGGTCGACGCAAAACTGAAGCCATCTTGGTCTCAAACGATGGATATCTCACCGAGGTATTGATCTTCCTGCCATACCCTGCCCCCCCCCCCATACCACGACCACATACACTAGTGTCAGGCCGAGCGGCGCCAAACGACGCTAGTCATTAAGTTGACAGTGCCCCTTTCCTTAACACAGTATGCGCTACTTTATCCTGCCGCCTCTGGGCATGAATCACCTTGTCCTCGCTATATAGCAATCGGTGGCAGGCGGGGCAGGAACTGTCAGCTTCCCCGACTATATAAGCCTCCGCACTCCGCTTTCCTCAGGTAAGCGCAATAGTGCAATTTCCTACTATTCCATTGCTTTCATTGCCACCGTCGAGTACTGACTTGACCGTCGGAGTGTCTGGCCGGGGACTTTTCCTGACAGGTTCTAACGATTTTCGTCTTGTAGGATCAGAGCGCACCAGCTCGTCGGACAGCCTCAGCGACCTTACGCTCCCCGGAGGACCATCTAGCCGCAGGGGCGCCACCTCGCTTCGCGACAGGATTAACGACATACATCAAATTAGTATTTTTTCAAAAGAAAAACTATCATAGCTAAATGATATATATATGATATGACATATACTATTTTTATACAAGAATATGAATGTAATATATGATGTCATGGCATATATTAAGGCACATAAAACATGACAATTTTAGCACATAAGAAAAACTATCTAGATTTTTGGACTCAGCAAGGATAACAGATTAGTTGAATGAATAAATTAGCATAAACAACAACTTAAAAATAGTAAGAGACACCAGGATTACTTAGTTTTAACTAGGAATGTTGCTAATCTAAGGTAGAGGAAAATGTAGGATCGATATCGGTCGATAAAGGGGGGGGGTGAATATCGACCCGAACTTTTGTCGGAAAACTTCGTCGTTCGTTCGTCTTTCTATCAAAGTTAGTACGCAGTGGAAATAATAAAGAAAGACACAGCAAAAAGACTTGCGAGATTTACTTGGTTCCTAACCCCGACCCCTAGGGTCAGTACGTCCAAGGCCTAAGTATTCAGCGTGAGTCCATTAGTGGTCTCCTTTCCGGACTTTCCGGAGGTGGAGAAACTCGTCTTACAATTTAAGTACAAACACAAAAATAATAAATAAGTACAACTTAAAAAGCATGCCAAAATGAAAATCTCGACCAAATCTGGAAGTCCGAAATGTCGCACGCTTCTTCCTGAAGCCTCCTTGGTTGCAGAGCTTCGTCATAGTGCTTTTGCTTTGCACAGAATCACTTAGCGGATGGAAAAGTTGATTACTTGAAGTGAGGGGTTGAACCCCTATTTATACTGCGTTCTCGGGCACCTAAGGGCTCTTGGGCGCCTGCCACATGTGGTCAAAACTTCATCCATAGCAGCTATTCTTGCGCAGGGATAACCTTCCCTTCCCAGGCGCCTGGTAGCCTCCCAGGTGCCTGGGAAGCCTTAGGCGCCTGGATTACCAGGCGCCTGGGAAGGCTTGCCCCTAACTAGGGCGCCCAACTTCATACTGGGCGCCTGATTCATTCAGGCGCCTTGGAAGCTTTCTTCCTAGGCCTTGTTTTTCCTGCGTTTGCTCTCCTATCTTGCCTTTAACTCTAGGTACCTGTAAGACAACAAACACAAGACAAACATACAAATAATAAGCCTTAATTGATTGGTTCTGACTTTGGATTTCACTTGAAACCCTAGGTCGAATCGATGCCTAATGTTCCCTTTCCCGGGGAACGCATCCTCACCTACTCCACCCTGGAGAAGTTATCTTTTGCCAACCGGGACCTCCAGTTGGACTTTCGCTCAGCCTCCGAGAACCCGGGTTTTTGAGACGTCCGACCTCGACCCGTCTCTACTTCTGTCCATGATCCCATCTCGGCTAAGTATTTTGACCGATCCTCGACCAGGACTTCCATGACTTGTTGGAACTTCTTCAACAAGTGTCTGGTCAACCCTTGATCGACTTGTGTTTTTTCCTTGCCTAGTTCTCAATTAGGACTTCTCTCTCTACTTCTGTCCATGATCTCATCTCGGCTAAGTATTTTGACCGATCCTCGACCAGGACTTCCATGACTTGTTAGAACTTCTTCAACAAGTGTCTGGTCAACCCTTGATCGACTTGTGTTTTTCCTTGCCTAGTTCTCAATTAGGACTTCTCTCGTACCAAGTGTTTAGCTCCCAGCTAACCTACCTTGGTCTCAACCTAATCCTTAACTAGGTTTGCCTAGTCCCACTAGGACTTCACTCATGCCAAGTGTTAAGCTCCTAGCTAATCCACCTTGGTCTTCATCTTGTTCCCAACTAGGTCTGTCTAATCCTACTAGGACTTTTACTCATGCCAAGTGTTTAGCTCCCAGCTAATCCACCTTGGACTTCTTCTAGTTCCCAACTAGATCTGCCTAGTCCCACTAGGACTTTTACTCATGTCAAGTGTTTATCTCCCAGCTAGCCCACCTTGGACTTAACCTAATTCCTAACAAAGTTTTCCTAGTCCCACTAGGGCTCTTATTTGCTTAACGCTCGAGTTGGGACTTCACCAGTTAAGTCTTCGGTCAACCTTGATCTACTTAACTTGTCATTCACATATTGTTTAAACATCATTGTCAAATATCAAAACTCAAGCTCAAGCCAACCCGAGCTTAGTTAAACTGGTCAGTCTTGACCCCAGGATGACTGCACCAATAGACAAGATGCTAAAGTCCTGATTATGAATCAGGCAATAACCAAGTCTTGGTTGGAAACTAAGTAGACAAAATTCCTAGCTGATGTTAGTTGGCTCAAGTCCAAGTGATTAAGGGTTGACAAACAAAATTCTTAGCTGAACTCTAGGTAACTCAAGTCTAAGTGATTAAGACTTGACAGACAAAATTCCTAGTGGACGTTAGGTAACTCAAGTCTAAGTGATTAAAGCTTGGCAGATAAAATTTCTAGCTAGATGTTAGGTAACTCAAGTCCAAGTTATTAAGGCTTGGCAGACAAATTCCCAACTGGAAGTTAGATGAATCAAATCCAAGTGATTAAGGTTTGATAGACAAATTCCTAGTTGAGTGTTAGGCAACTGAAGTCCAAGTGTGTGGAATCAGCTGGGAGCTTATTGCTTGGCGCAAGTCCAAATGTGTGAAATCAACTAGGTGTTGATTGCTTGGTAAAACAAAACTAGATGAGTTAATCTAGTCAAATATGTGCGAGTAACTTTACATTCTATATCATACTCATTACATGTAATAACTGCAAGGAAGCATGCTCGACGGTTTCAAGCAACTGAATGGAGTTCAGGGGTGATTGGTCAGTGATAACTCTCAACAAAAGAATTTTGGAGGGTCTAAGTGACCAGGTATACAAGTGACCAGAGCAGCTTTTAGGCGACCTAGAGACGACATTATCAGTAATTCGAACAAGACTGTCAAGATGAAATTTGCCCTCGCCCAGGTGATCAATGGGTGTACCGAAAAGCTTCATTAACGTTATCTTACGGATATAAGATATAGTTACGTCAACACCTCTGCAGGTTATCGGGATGACTCCAGGCGACTAGAAGAGTCTTCTATAATGAGTTTCGAGGCAGAGCTTCAAAACAACTCAGAATTCACTCTTATTCTCGTGCTCTAAGTGCTCATTCACCTTCCATATTGCAACACACATGCTACAACATGTACTTCATTTCCGAGGCAATACCTAAAGTAATATTTTAATATATTTGTTTTAGTGTTGCTTTAATCTGTTTTATTGTGCTTACATATTTTAGATTCTTTTTTAAAGATTTCTTCACTTATGAGAATTAAAAATAAGAATAATTTTTTTAACTATTGCACGTCTCTACTTCTAGTTTGGTTGATTAACTTACATGTTTAAAATGTTGGATATCATTATTGTCTTCATCTTACTTAATTTTTTATTTTTGCTGTGCTAATTTTGATCGATTCAATTACTATCTACTTTTTTTTAATATTTTTTTTAAACATGTATTCACCTCCTCTTTAGACCTTACAACAATGACATTAGTTAAGGATTCAGGTCAACATTTGATTTTGTCGTTGTATCAATTCAGTTTCAATTTTTTACCTTATCAATAGTTGATAGCTAGATTTTATTAATATATCGCAATGCTTGCCCATATATATATTTAAAATCATGATCTCCCAACTCTAAATTTTTGGCACGGTGCTAGAGTAAAATGTTTCTAATGTTGATTTACAAATAAGTTTGTAAGTATATTTTGAGAGACTAAACTTTTTTTAAAAGTTTACATAGGTAGATCCATTACTTTAACGACCCCCTAGAATCATCTAATGAATATCGAGGGAGATTCATGTAAGTACACAGACAACAAATGCATGATAAAGTCTAAAATGTAAGTCATCACTTCTTGAGAATCACCTCTGATCATTACATAAAAAATATTTACGGCAATTTACTAAAGGGTGTATCCAACTATTCGTAATTACCGAAAGGAGTACCATGGTTTCTATTATACCAAAGGCGCATCCCATATAGTGAAATTACTTTTATACCCCTCCCGCCAAAGAATGGCTTTATCAAACACATTTTCGAGACAACCGAACCACTTTTTCAATAAAATATTAATTTATGGTTCGGATGGGTAGCAGTCGAATTTTTCTCCATTCTCTCTCAGCGCAACAATGTAAATGGAAGGTTTGAAGGTGGAGGACATTGTGCGTGCCCTAGCTGTGATATAGTTGCGAGCTCATCCCCCGAATCCCTGCGGACAACCAAAACCTAGGCAATGCTCGAAAGCATTTCTATGTGATCTTGAGGTGGGTTTTAGTGTTAACGTTGAAGTCGAGAGTGATCGGCATAATACACCAAGGGGTTAGGGTTTCTGCACGTTTGCTTTATTTGATAATGTCAGGAAAAAGGTCTGTGGGTGGTTCAGCGTCTTCTTCGTTGGCATTATCCACCAAGGTATGTTAGCGATATGCTTAGGTCAAACCAGCATAGTTTGTCAACATGTTTAAAATTATTTTGCTGAATAAATTTGTACTGTATATAAACTGTAGGATTCAGATGAGTTTGGACAAAAATTACGTTGGTGCAGTGTTTTAGGCCACTTTAAACAATTTTTTGAAGCATTTGAAATTTTAAATAATCGACACATTGCGAAGATCAAAGGGTCGCCTTTCAGTTTTTTCCTGGACATACAAGAATTGCAGCATATCCGTGGAATTTTGGTTAATATATTTGAAAGTTGGGATTCAACCTCGCAAGTTTTTAAATTCTCAGGTAATAGTTTTAGTTATGAATTGTAGACAATATCTATAGTAAGATAAGACAGTAATATAGATGGCCTGAAATGATTAGTTTTTGATAAAGTTTAATCATTTCATTTCAGGGCTACTGAGGGCCTGAAGTGAAATAGACTTCAGGCTCTCGGTAGGCCTGAAATAAAATCATTTCAGGCCTACCGAGGGCCTGAAGTTAATTTAGTTCAAGCCCTCGGTAGGCCTGAAATGAATACATTTCAGGCCCACCTCGGGCCTGAAATGAATTCATTTCAGGCCCGATGTGGGCCTGAAATGTATTCAATTCAGGCCCTTGATAGATATCATTTTGTTGATTATTTTAATTGTTAAAATCCATGTTTGACCTATGTTTTTATTGCTTAATTGTGAAATTGCCCTAGGTTTTAGAACTTATTTTTATTTTGGACTTAATTGCAAATTTGCATAAATTGGGATTATTTGGCCACTAAATTTTTGATCTATTTTTGTAGGCATGAAGGGCTTATGGACTTAGGGCATATTGGGTCAAACTTGAGTCGGAAGTGAACCGGATCGAATTATCAAGCTTACGATTAATCCGGGCCGTCTGATTCAAGAGCGGCTAGATCTGAGCCATCCGGGATAATCTGAAGCAATCCGAGCTAGGGTTAGGGTTGATCAAGCACTATGATCAAGATCTGAAGGTTTCACTCCAATCAGAGCTCAATCAACCGTTAGATCAAGCTCGGAGGGCTCTAGATCGTCCATTCAAAGATTAGGTTGATCTGGACCATCCGTTGCAAATATGGAGGATCCGAGCTACCACGAGGCAGATCCTGACCCCAGATCATCATCATCAAAGTTTGGCTCAAATCAGAGCAAGATCAGCCGTTGGATTTCCTCAAATGAATCTGGGTCGTCCACGCTTAAGTATTTAATCAAAAACTCCACTGTTCTTCTCCTTGTCGCGTCTCCGCCGCAGCTTCGTCTTCTTCGTTTCTTCTTCAGTTCTTTAGCTAATTTCTTCATCCAAGGGGCGCGACCACCTCAACTCTTCATCTAGATCGAGATTTGGGTCATTGGAGATAGCTTGGGTGGAGAATTCAGTTCAAATTTCATCCGGACAGAGTGTGTTTGAGGGTTTCGGCATCTCTGCTAACCAATCACTTGTTCTCGTCCACAAGCCATTTCCGACCATCTGAGCTGCTTGTAGGGATTCTCAAGTGAGCTCAGATGAGTCTCAATTCATCATCGCAGTCCATCCATCGAGATACAAGAGCTTGGACTGGAAAATTCCAGCCGCGTGCAGTTGAGCAGAATCCATCAATCCAAGTTGCGCTCCACTGATTTGCTGAGCCTAGGGGTTCGAAGCCAGCTCTTGCTTGACGACCAAGAAGATCTTGAGCTTAGGGAGTCTCAATTAATTTCTGCATATTGGATTCCACTGATTCATGTCATTCTTGTGTCCAGCAAAGTTAAACCCATTCACTTTATTCAGTTTTTCTGCTACAAGTCTGATTAAACTCTAATTGGTGATTATTTCTGAAGTCTAAATTGATCCTTGTTTTGTTTAAAGTCGGTCTCTGAAATTTCGCATCTCATCCATTCATTCATTCAAGTTTGCACTTCAGTTCAATGTCTGAAGTTCTGGCTCACGTTTGCACTTCATTTCTGCACACTTAAGTTCATCCCTCTTGAAGCTGGTTTTGAGCAATTATCCACAGCTGATTTGTTAGAATTTGTATCCAGTTTGAGCTGCAATACATTTCTACATTATAAATCTGATTCCTGTGCATCAAAGCCTGCATTTTGTCTCTGAATTTGGTCCAATTCTGCACATCCATTGTTTCTGAAATTTCTGAAACTCAGCCTATATTTTGTGTATCAAGCCATTGGAAGCTGCCCTGTATCGAGAAGAGATTCAGCTTTGAATCCTTGTTGACTTCCAATGAGTTTATAACCTGCAATCTTGTTTTATTCTGCATTCATGTTCACTTAAATTCTGCAAGTTTGTGCCGAGTAAATACTTGGCAGTTTGAATTGTGCTTGGAATCGATTTGTTGTATATATCATTTGTTGCTAAATTTCTATATCTACGTTTACAGTTTAGCAAATTTCCGTAATTAGTATTAAGTGAAGTCCTGGGATTGGATTAGAATTGGATTGTTTTAGATTGCTTGCATTTGGTTTATCTCGAGTTTGGTTTTGAAAGCAAGTCTTTGTATTGTTTGCAAGTGAAAGACAGCTGCTGTGGGCTTATTGTTTAGGATTTGTGTTGCAATTTAAAAATCAGATTCACCTTCTAAAAATTGCTTAAGTGCTTTAGATGAATAAGTGGTCCTTTTGGTTGAATGATAACTTGCTATCACTTGTTAAGTTGCATGGTTGAATTCTCCTTGTTTTCATTGTGTTTTCATTTATAACTGAAACTTAACTCAGATTTTAATTGAAACCCAAAATTCATAAACGACACAAACACAAGCGCGAATCACACAACATTAACTAGTCCCGAGGAAAAATACGACCTGTGGCCCCTTTACTATGTTTTCATATTTTTGATTGCAAAAAGGGTATCCAACATTATTCATATACATTTAAATTTGAGGCCCACATTCGTGACACATAGTTTGGGCCTGTCAGCCCTCGTATTCATTTTAGGCCCACGTTGGGCCTGAATTGAATTCATTTCAGGCCCAACATGGAATAATTTCAAGCCTATATTCTTGATGATAACTAAATATTGTAATTGTTTCAGGTGTACCGGTTGCGTTCTCCAGACGAGATGTTACTTTGATACTGGGTATAGTGGACCGTGGTGTTTCGGTCCCTATTAATTCAACTAAAGCATTGGGTGACCTCTATCGTACTTACTTCTCAAAAGAAAAACAACCTACAAGAACAAGACTTGAGGAATTACTTAAACATTTTTCTAAAAGTGTTGAATCAGAGGATGATGTTTTATTAGTGTGTAAATTTTATATTTTGTATATATTTGTTTGTGTTTTATTTTCGTCTAGTACATATAAGGTTTCTCTAGGTCTTGTAGATATAGTAGATGATTATGACAATCTAGGTAGATTCAACTGGGTAGAAGCTATCCATCAATTTTTGTCTCCACAATTACCTAAGATTGGGGACTTATTTTCATCAACTCAGGGAAACCAGAGCACCACCAACCTCCCTTACCTAAAGGGATTTGTAGGGCTTTTGGCAGTGAGTAGAATTATCTTGTTAAATTTTATAATATTTTGATGTCATTAATGTATTTGGCTGGAAAACTTTGTGTAGGCATGGTTTTTGGAGCATGTACCAATTCAAAAACCATTCAATGTTGAAGGACCCCGAATAAATAAGTGGAGGAATATTCCTTCGCATATTAGTAGGGTGAGGGGCCTTGTCGACCGACTCTCGTCCGAAGAGGTAATTATTCTTAAATGTGATCTATCTGAGTTAGATATAGAGGTAGTAACATTTGTGTACTTCGTAATTGACAGATTATTGTTGAATTAATTCCTAACCTACATGAAAACACATTGTTTGAGAATCTTGATATCGGTGATGGCATACCACGGCCAATGGAGACATCAGAAGGAGATGTTAGGCTATGTGGTGAATGCATTCTTAAGGACAACCGAATCAAGGAGCTAACAGAGGAGAATATATGTTTGAATGAAAGGGTTAAGGAATTACTTTCAATTATTGAAAAAAAAGGCATGGAGGGTCAAGAAAGCTATCCTGTAGTCGATCCTCTCTCTGATCCAGTATCTTGTACACCTAGGAGAGGACGTGACCGAACTCGGTATGATTACAGGGATACTCCAATTGACAGTCCAGTATGGCACCAGCTTTTACCTAAGGGGAAGCGGGACAGGAAACAAATATCAAATGTCATGGACAAGGGAAAAAGGAAACTTAGTGAGGAGGATATGGATGAAGCAAGAGAAAATATTAATGTAATGGAAGTCATGTCTGAAGAAGACATAGAGGAGGAAACAAGAAGAACCTCCGAACTATACAAAATGAGGCAACAAGGCATTGATGTAAGTGTGTTAATTTCATTTAAAATACGTCAATTGTATTGAATTTGGTCAACAATTAGTTTGGTCTAAATAAATTTTATCGATGTAGTTTGTGAAGAAACATTTTATGAATACAAAGAAGAAAAATCAAGATAAAGAAGTGGCCTACCTGATAAATAGATTGGAGAATCTAAAGTAAGTTACAAAATATTATAGTTTACTTTAGTTAATATATCTTCTTATGTAATATATAGTCTTATCAATTTAAATGGCAGGTTGGCAAATGAATTTATCTGGGAGGATGCACCCTTTGCTTTGAATTTGCATTCATTCTTACAAATCCTCAATGGAGAGGTTTTTACAAAAGGCGAGGTCATTGATGCCTTTTGTAAAATTTTATTTAGGGGAGCATCCGCATGTGGTAGGTCATACAACAAGTCAATATATTGTTCAACCTTCTTCACAGTAAGTGATGTATATTAATTAAACAGATATATTGTAGAAGACCTAATATTATGATATGAGTATTATTAATTTTGTGAATGCATATTTGTAGGCATCAATCAGATCGTCAAGAAAAATTTCCCTGCAACAAGTGATAAAGACTGATATGCTAGAACAAGGGTTTAGATTTATTTTAATCCCTTTGTGCAGTGATAATACACACTTTCACTTGTTGGCGGTGGATACAGAATCCATGACTTTCAATCATTTTAATTCTCTTGCTAGTGGTCATAAATATAAGCATGAATTTGACACAGCGGTGAGCTACCTTCCTTTATTCTTATATATGGTCATCATTTTGTCTAAAATGTCATTGATGGTGATTAATAAATTCATGATATGTTTGACAGGTAAAAGAACTTAAACAATATACTCGCGAGGAACTTACGGCTATTCATCCGTATCTACAAAGTCATCATCCCTTGGACAAATGGCCCTCCGTCAGACAAAAATGTCCCCAACAAGAACATAGGTAACTAAATGAGGAAGAGGTTAAAATTTTTTTTAAAAATAAGAAAGTATTTTATAAACCCATTTATTGAAATCTAAAAAAGTGTTTGTTAATTTCAGCGTGGACTGTGCCTTCTTTGTCATGCAATATGTTCGATGTCTCCTATACGATAAGAAGATGGATTTCAAACAAGGAGACATGAATAGAATCAGATTTGTGCTGACAGTTAATATTCTGAGGGACATGTTTTGTAAAACTTGAGATAATGTGAATGCTGTATTGGATGTAAAAATCCATTGCTGTCGATTGACCTCCATTTGTATGGGAAAATCTCATTATGTGGATGTTGTTATGATTATGTAGATGTTGGTATTCTATATAATATATTGTCAACAAAAACAAAATAATTGGGTGATGTTTATTCAAATCTAGTTGCTACACTGTTGTGTGCCAAGTGATACGGTCAGATATAATAACTGATAATGCACTGTTGTGTGCCAGTTCCTGCACTGTTGTGTGCCAAATGATCTATTCTGTCACATCTTGTAGGTAAATATAGAATATTATTCTAAAAATCATTATATAATCTAATCAACAATATATATTATATAAATCAGATATGGGAGGTCCATCAGTGGGTTTTGCTCAAAACCCACTGATGGAACTAAACTAGACCTATAGGTTTAGAAAAAATTAGAATTTGATGTTTCGGACACCTTATCTACATTCTCCAACCTCAACCCTAACTACTGATAATGGTTTTTCAGAAATCCAGATATGGGAGGTCCATCAGTGGGTTTTGAGCAAAACCCACTGATGGAACTAAACTAGACGTATAACTTTGGAAAAAATTATAATTTGATGTTTCGGAGACTTAAAATACTTTCTCCAACCTCAACCCTAACTATTGATAATGGTTTTTCAGAAATCCAGATATGGGAGGTCCATCAGTGGGTTTTGCTCAAAACCCACTGATGGAACTAAACTAGACCTATAACTTTGGAAAAAATTATAATTTGAGGTTTCTGACACCTAAAATACTTTCTAGAACCTCAACCCTAACTACTGATAATGGTTTTTCAGAAATCCAGATATGGGAGGTCCATCAGTGGGTTTTGCTCAAGACCCACTGATGGAACTAAACTACACCTATAGGTTTGGAAAAAATTATAATTTGATGTTTCGGACACCTAAAATACTTTCTCCAACCTCATGAATGGGTCCATCAGTGGAATTTAGGTGTTACAAACCTCAAATTATAATTTCAGGCCCACGTTGGGCCTGAAATAACTTTATTTCAGGCCCAAGGTGGGCCTGAAATAAAGATATTTCAGGCCCATAGTGGGCCTGAAATACATTTATTTCAGGCCCACGGTGGGCCTGAATGAAGACAATTCAGGCCCACCGTGGGCCTGAATAAAAAATTATTTCAGGACCACCCTTAACCATATAATATTTTGACTTCATCCCCCAAGTTCGATTACATATTTTATCCCTAAACCCTAAAATACTTTCTCCAACCTCAACCCTAACTACTGATAATGGTTTTGTAGAAATCCAGATATGGGAGGTCCATCAGTGGGTTTTCAGCAAAACCCACTGATGGAAATAAACTATACCTATAGCTTTGAACAAAATTATAATTTGAAGTTTAGGACACTAAAATACTTTCTCCAACCTCATCCATAAATGTTGATAATGGTTTTTCAGAAATCCAGATATGGGAGGTCCATCAGTGGGTTTTGCTCAAAACCCACTGATGGAACTAAACTACACCTATAAGTTTGGAATCAACCCTAACTACACCTATATATATATATATATATATATATATATATATATTCCAGAAGGAATCGACGTGGATGGTCAGTCACCGAAGTTCAACCCACGAGGATGATGACGAAAGGGAAGGAACTCTCACCCTGCGAGATTAACATGAACGTTAATGGGGGCACGCCAGAGATTTTTCGACGGAACCCACTCCGACGCTCAAGTCAGCACTCAAGTATATGGAAGGAAAAAAACTAAGAAGAAGTATGAGTAAAATGAGCGTAATCTCTTTATTTGGGGGGTTGGAGTATCTTATATACCTGAGGCGGCGGTCACATGTGTCCCCACGTTCTTCTCTATATCCCCTCAATTGTCGGTTACTGGATAACCCTTGTAACGACCCTTGCAGTAATTAAATCCAGGCCGTTGCGTTAATTAAGACCTTAATGGACGCATATTATGGGCCATGATTATCCAATAATTATCAGTGATAATTATCCGTAGATCCATAAAAAAGAAGACGATTGCTTGAGGTTGGGCCATCGGATAAGATGATCCTCGGGCTCCGCTCTCCCGAGGTGATCTCGGGGTCCTTTGGCCCAGGAGGGTCCCGGGCGTCTGTCTTCCCTAGGTGATCCCGGGGACCTATCCTCCCGAGGTGGTCTCGGACGTCCGTCCCCCCGGGGTGACCTTGGGGATCCATCCTCCCGAGGAGGTCCCAAGAGTAGGTCTGCTCGAGGGGCTCTTGGGAGTCTACTTTCCCGAGGAGGTCTCGGGAGTCTGAGAGAGTCGTTTATACTCGGTGGATCTTAACACATAGCTTCGTCAGTCCACGTGTTAGCCATGGTATACTCAACCATCACAAGTCCCTCCCTTCAAGTCTAATCGAAAGAAGTGTGGTTGACTGATTAAATTAATGGTGTAACGAAGAAGCTATGTTGTGGAGGGTCCATATATCCATTACTACATCGTTGGCGGCTCATACGGTCTGAGGAATCGAAACATTCGTCCCTTTGCATTAATCTTCCCAAAAAGGCTTCTGCGAACTTCGAGGCACAACCATGATAGTCGTCCGTCACCCATTAAAAGCGCATGGAGCTACTTAATGGCAACAAAAACTCTTCGCGAATGCACCTTTGCCACGTGCCCTAACTTCTCTCTTCGCGATCTCCTGTTGATACGTGCAGTAGGCTCACATCAAATGACTACCTAGACAGTGGTGATGCCTCGATATAGCTGACCCCCGCCGTCCACGTGTCTTGCCCCCATTGTACACATATAGGATGCTTCCTCCCTATAAAAAGGGGAGGCGAAGACGTTCGTCCACCTTCTGACATCCTTGCTTAGCATACATTGTCCTTGTCTTCTTCCTCTAAGGACTCGTTCTCACGCGTAAGTCTTCTTCTTCATTCTCATCTTCTTTCTTAGGAACCATGGGTAAGGAGAGCAAGAAAGACTAGGGTAAGAAGGGGACTCCGGAGGAGGGATACCGAGCGGAGTGGTATGAGTCCACATCCTCTAAAGTGAGGTCGGAAACCCTACTAGCGGCCTGTGAGACTTATGACATTCCGGTCGAGATGGCGGTGGTGGTCCCTAGGGTGGGCCAATCGCCTATAAAACCTCCCCTAGACTTCTTTACCTTCTTCCTAGGACAGGTAGAGTTAGGGTTCTGTTTCCCTATTTCCCCCATATTCATGAGTGTATCCTCCTACTTTGACATTCCCCTCCACCAAATGGCTCCCAACGCCTTCGCTTAGATGGGTGGGGCGTACAATATCTTTAAGCTCTTCGACATCCCTCTGACCCCCGACTTTTTTCATTTCTTCTTTGTTCCGATTGGCTCGCGAGGGGTATTTAGCTTTACAATGCGCCCCAGCCATAGGTTCTTAGGAGGGTTCCCTTCTTCCCATAAGGGATGGAAAGGACAATTCTTTTTCATTCGACTACCCCATCGTCCTTTCAGCCCCAATCGCTGGATGGATAGCCTGCCTGCTCCCCCAAAACTAGGGGACTTTCAATAGGATCAGCCTACCAGCGGGCTAGGAGCCTTCTATCCGGCATGGAGTTCAGCGGCCCGGGTCTAGTATATAGTGACAAACTCATGTACCGAGCGGGTCTCAGCCCTAAAGTCACCAGCATCAGCCCTAACCTCGGTAAGTTTATCTTTTTCATCAATGCCCATTAATTCTAACTGATGTTCTATCGCTTGCTTATTACAGGGGAAATCATGCTCTTGAGGGTGATGAACCGGCTCATCAAGTGGGATGAAGCCAACAAGGAGGCCCTGGACCCGCCTCTAACCCTTCTCACCTAGCCATCTGCCTCGGCCGAGGCCTCAGAGGAGGTTGCTGAATTGTCCGGTGAGCACGCAGCCCTGGAGCGAATAGAGGCATCCGCCATGCCTGAGACAGCTGCAGATCAAGGGACTCCGAAGCTGCCTATCACCTAGGAGACTGACGTCATTCCGGAGGCTGACCCGCCTCTCGTTATCGTCTAGACGGGAGAGGCTAAGGAGAAGTCAGCGTCTCCCGCCGATCCCCAGCTGCCTAAATTCTCAAGGCAGCAAAAGAGGAAACTCCCTGAAGACCGTACGCTGAGATGGAAGAGGTTGCATCGCATCAACCCCAGCAAACTCTCCTCTATCCCTGAGGAGGGCATCCCCATCTCCGATGATGAGGACACTGTCCCGCTGCCTCAACATTTCAACCAGACTACCACCCTAGAGACAGGAGGTCAGGTCACCAGCTCTTCCCCAGCCGACCCTTCCGAGGCTACCAAAGGCAAGTGAGTATTGTCTATCCAACCTCGTATGCAGCTCGACTGCCTACGCAAGAGGCTTGATGCGTCCTTGGAGGCGGCTGCTCAATCGTTCCCCCCTGTGCAGTTTAGGGAAGTCCCTGCCGAGGGCTATTCATCAGAGGGGGCCTCCAGCTTTGACGAGGACGACTCCGACCCCTCTACAGTACCTCCGGGAGCTCCTACAATCTAGCTACTCCCCCAGTCCCGAGACCGCATCCTCCGTGGGCCGAGGCGACCCCTGAGGAGACATGGAGTCTTGGGAGGGGATGCTGTGCGTACCTCTACCGGGCCTCTCACCAACCTCCATGAGTCTCTCTTGAAGGTAAGGGCTCCTGATTTTTTAGATTATTGTCCTTTACGTTTTCTAAGTCCTCTGTACTATAACAGGAGACTCAAGACTGCCTTACTGTCGGCCGCCACTTATACTCCTGGCGGGAGGTTGAGTCCCTGACCCGTCGGGCACTGAAAACGGAGGCTGAGGCCGACCATGCCCATCAAGCGAGGCTCCTACAAGTGAAGGTCAACAGAGCTCTCCAAGTGAAAGTGGAGCATCAACTGGAGACCCTGCTGGACCTGGAGTCAGTCCTACATGGCTCCTGCCACAGGGAGCGGTTGATATCCACGAGAGCAGTGGCCCTCACGGACAACCTGCTCAAGATGACTCAAGAGCGGGACTAGCTCTAGGCAAAGGAGAATAAACTGTCGGGGGATGTCAGACTCCTGGAAACTTCGGTCGAAAAGTTGAACGAGCGCATCGAAGACCAAGCGCATCAGTTAGCCTAGAAAGAATCAGACATCATAGCGGTAGCTGATCGCTTGACTGACCTCGAGGAGGACGTGGCCCAGGCTCGATCAAAAGCTTTGGCCACCTCGGAGAGACTCAAGGGGGCCATGGAAGACCAGGATAAAATGTCTTTCGAAGTGGCTTAGCTGAGGATGGCCAAGGAGGCAGCCGAGGTCGAACTGCAAAATTACAAGGTTGTTGTGGCCTCCCGTTCGAAGGAGACTGAGGCGGAGTTCAAGGCCAAGTTTTTGGAGTCTGACGAGTTTGGCGATATTCTGGCCGGGCAGGTCATGAAGCGTCTGAAGCAGGGCTTCCATGGGGCCATCGATTATCTGCCGAAGGCCCAACTCTTGCCACCGAACATCGACCTGAGCTTCATGAGTGTAGGTCGTGTCTGGGAGGAGCTCCCGCCCGAAGACAAGGAGCTGTAGGAGCTTTCTCCCAGCAGGGGATACCCATCTCTCGCATGCTTCTTCTGTTCTGAACTCACAATGTAATCATCTAATGGAGAGGAATTTGCCTCAATTTGTTTCGGTCTTCTTGTAAATATTTTTGCCCTTTTTCCCCACGTGATCACCCTAAATTGAATGAAAACATATTTTGGCCTACTCGCTCTTGGAAGCCTTCTTTTCCTTTTTGGTACTTTGGCTTCTTATGCATTGTTTATCACTGACCCGAGGAGTAAGGAAGTTGAAGAGTAAGCATTCAGGAAGCTGAATAGTAAGCATACAACCTGAGGAGCAAGCGACCAAGAGGGAGGTCCCGGGTGAAGACGGGCATGCTGGGAAGAGCCGGCTGAGCCAAGCGTCAATCCAGAGGGAGGAGCTATAGTAGTTGCATCTCATATTTTACTTTGTTGCTTTAGCCCCCGCCAAGGACCAAGAGGTCACAAGCGCAGCGAGGGTGGCTTTCATCCCAAGAACCCTAGAACTTAGCAACTACAATGAACTACCAAGCAATACAAGTCATTGTCGGACGGCCACAAGGAAATGGCATGACAATAAAGGAGAGCCCGGACAAAGGAGTGACCCCTTTTCTTCAAGGTCCACTTATTGTATCCCCTACCTATACTTGTATTCCGTACTTTCTTGGGATGTTATTGACAATGTATCTCACTCAGAAGTAAAGAAGGAAGCTTATTACCTCTGTCATGTAAGTTCTTCTAGCACTGAACACATATCATATTTGCCTCTGGTATCTGATGGTGTCATTTCTAATCCGGTAAGATTATGGGTTGATTGTTGGTCGGGCATCCGCAGCACCCGGACCAAGCCTACTCACCTCGGGAATCCACAGCACTGCGAGGTAGTAGGGTTTTGACAGCTCTTGGTCGAGCATCCGCAGCACCCAGACTAAGCCTACTCACCTCGGGCATCGGCAGCACCGCGAGGTAGTGGGGTTTTGATAGCACTTGGTCCGGCATCCGTAGCACCCAGACCAAGCCTACTCACCTCGGGCATCCGCAACACCATGAGGTAGTAGGGTTTTGACAGCTCTTGGTCAGACATCCACAACTCCCAGACCAAGCCTACTCACCTCGGGCATCCGCAGCACCGCGAGGTAGTGGGGTTTTGACAACTCTTGGTTGGGCATCCACAACACACAGACCGAGCCTACTCACCTCGGGCATCCGCAGCACCGCGAGGTAGTGGGGTTTTGACAACTCTTGGATGTTGATGCAGTCTGACACTGATTGTTATTTTGGTGTTGACACCGATTTTAGTTTAGGTTAATGAGATGAGTCTGGTTTAAGTCCTGGTCAGGGACTGGGCACGACTTCTGGTGAGTGAGGCCGGGTGACTGAAACCCTGGTAAGTGAAGCCAGGTCCTAGCTTGGGAAGCTAGGTTGAATGAAATCCTGGTGAGTGAAGCCAGGTCCTAGCTTGGGAAGCTAGGTTGAATGAAACCCTGGTGAGTGAAGCCAGGTCCTAGCTTGGGAAGCTAGGTTGGATGAAACCCTGGTGAGTGAAGCCAAATCCTAGCTTGGGAAGCTAGGTTGAATGAAACCCTGGTGAGTGAAGTCAGGTCCTAGCTTGGGAAGCTAGGTTGACAGAAACTCTGGTGAGTGAAGCCAGGTCCTAGCTTGGGAAGCTAGGTTGAATGAAACCATGGTGAGTGAAGCCAGGTCCTAGCTTGGGAAGCTAGGTGGAATGAAGTCCCAGTGAGTGAAGCTGGGCACGGAGTCTCGGTCCGGGGGACTGAGCATGAGTCAGAGAAGGCTAAGGCGCCTGTTCTCTTGACTTATGGTAGAATTGGCCTTAGCTGGATCGATCAGGGAAGTTGGCACGAACTTCCGTTGTGGATCGGTCTGGTGATCAATCCAGAGATGTCTGATCGGTCTGGTGACCAATCAGGGAGAGAACAGAAACTTTGTTTGGCTTCTGTTCGACTCCTGATCGGTCTGGTGACCGATCAAGGAGAGAACAGAAGGCTTCTGTTCGGCTCCTGATCGGTCTGGTGACCGATCAGGGAGAGATCCTGATCGTTCTGGTGAATGATCAGAGGGATCTCAGAGTCCTTTTGTGAAGAATCGTGATCGGCCAGGCTGACCGATCAAACATCGCTAGCTCCTCCTTATGACCGATCAGGCTGGAGCCTGATCGGTCAGGGAGTGGCCTGATCGGTCACCAGACCGATCAGGGAACACCCTGATCGGTCAGGTGACCGATCAGTAGGTTCGGCCTGCTAAGATGGAAAAACCCTCAGCAAAGGGGTGGATCGGTCTGGTGACTGATCCACGACCTGGGATCGATCTGGTGATCGATCACGAGAAGTCGCAATCCCAGTTTTCTCCCTGGGGACCGATCATGTTGGAGCCTGATCGGACTGGGCCTATCCTGATCGGTCTGGTGACCGATCAGGGTTCACTCTGATCGGTCCGATGACGATTCCGGACCGATCAGAAGCTGAACTTTAATTCAAAATGCGCTGTCAGAGTTCTGATCGCGTTCTGATTTCCACTGATACACTACTGATATCTGTTCTGATCGTCTGATTATTGATTCTCTGTTGATTTGCTGTGCTAAACAACTGCTAAGTGTGCAGGTAACTCAGGATTACACAAGGAGAGTCAAACGGAGGCTTTCGCTACAGCAGGTTTGGCTGTTTGCTCTCGCAGGATACAACGTCTTCTGTCTTCTGGCGAACGGCTGGGAAGCTGACCTGAGGCTCGAATGGAGGGAGTCCAGAAGAGGTCAGGGGTACCTGGGCTGTTGTAGATGAGCAGCTGGTGAGCTGCAGAGGAGCGTCTGTGACCTGGGAAGAGGCTTATGAGCAGGTAGCGGAGAAGCTTCAGAAAATAACTTGGAATCACTTCTGCTTGAGCGACAACTTTCATTCATCAGACACCTTGAAGCATACTCTTGAGCATTCCTTGGAGCTACTGCATCCTGAGAGCTTTGAGCAAGAAAGAGAAGTTTTCCAAGCAGACACCGCGCGAGAAGGAGGAACTGGGTGAAGGCTCTTGCCAGGATCTTGTTGGGTTGTGAGTTGTGCATTGTATACTGTCTCTTTCGCACTTTGTAAGCTTTCTTAGTCTCTGTGCTATATGTCCATCATTTTCTTGAGACTATCTACTGTGGAGAGGTTTCTCCACCGAGAAGGAGGTGTTATCTTAT
Organism: Boesenbergia rotunda; assembly: GCA_024364735.1. Classification (NCBI taxonomy): domain Eukaryota; kingdom Viridiplantae; phylum Streptophyta; class Magnoliopsida; order Zingiberales; family Zingiberaceae; genus Boesenbergia; species Boesenbergia rotunda. The sequence goes on along the minus strand of JAGFNQ010004276.1, from coordinate 81,596 downwards.
CCGGATTTCCCGGGGCTTGATCTGCCGACGATCAAGGGATCACCCACCTCACGGGCACGCCAAGGAGTAGGGGCAAGTTATCCTCGAACCTTGTAAATCCTCCTTGTTAGCGTCTTGAGCTTGTGTTTAGTTTAGGGTTTTAGGTTCTGCAATTCTGTTTCTCTGTTTTGTATTGTTTCCGCTGCTGTTGCTAACCTTCAAGTGCAGAAAACCTAAAAGAGCAAGAAATTAGTGTCTGGCTACATTCACCCCCCCTCTCTAGCCATCCAAGCACCAACAAGTGGTATCATAGCTTGGGGCTCTGTTCAAGCGGCTTAACATCCGAGAGCTAACAACGATGGCTTTGAGAGAAGGATTTAGCACCACCCGACCTCCCTTCTTTGACGGATCCGATTTTCAATATTGGAGGTCTCGCATGGAGTACTACCTCAAGACCGATATTGGAATGTGGTTCTCCGTAAAGGAAGACTTCACCCCTCCAAGAGATGCAGAGGGAAAAGAGTTGGAGTCCTCGCGGTGGTCGGCTGAGCAAACGGCAAAGGAGAAGCCGATGCGAAGGCGGTGGTTACCTTGCAATGTGGAATGAACAAGGACCAACTAATCAAAGTTGGTCCCTTTACAAGCGCAAAGGATTTATGGAACAAGCTCATTGAACTCCATGAGGGCACCCGAGACTCGAGAATAGCCAAGAGGGACTTGTTTCTTAATCAACTACAAAATCTCTCCATGAAGGAGAGTGAAACGGTAAGTGACCTTCATAGTAGATTCAAAGAAGTTCTCAACGGTCTCCACTCCATTGACGAAAAGGTCGAGAACCGCGACCTTGTGAGGTACGTTTTAAAAGTTTTTCCAAGGAACGCCTTGTGGTCATCCATGGTGGATGCCTACAAGGTTTCTAAGGATTTGTCAATTGTCAAATTGGATGATTTATTTTGTGAAATGGAGCTCCATGAAATGGCTAACAAAGGCCCCAAGGAGAAGGGGATTGCACTTGTAGCAGGGGAAAAGACCAAGAAGAAGGAGAAGAAGAAGGAGAAGGAAATCTCTTCATCTTCATCCGAGTCTGAGTCCGAGTCTGAAGAGGATGGCAGCGAGTCTTCTTCCTCCGAGATGGTCAACTTCGTAAGGAGGATGATGAGGAAGAGCCGGCGCTACAAGGGCAAAGGTAACCCTAGTGAAGTTAAAATTGATAAATCTAATGTTACTTGCTTTGAGTGTAGCAAGAAAGGACATTACAAGAGTGAATGTCCAAAACTCAAGAAGAAGGAGGAGAAATCAAAGAAGAAGAAGAAGAAGGCTTTGAAGGCCACATGGGATGAATCATCCTCTAGTTCATCCGAAGAATAGAAGGAGGAGAAGAGTACACGCCATGTAGCTCTCATGGCTATTGAAGATGAGGAGAGCAGTGATGAATCCATGGACTCCTCAAACGTGGCTTCATCATCTTCGGATGATGAAGAGGTAATCTCTCCCGAATTGGACAAATGTTATAGAACCATTGCATGTTTAACCGAATTGTTAAAGAAGTCAAAAGAAAAGGTTAAATCATTAAATATAGAAGTAGAACAATTGAAATCCTCTAAGGTTGAGGATATTGATGATTTGCATGTAGAAGTGTTAGAAGATGAAAACTAAGCCTTGAAGGGTGAGGTTGAGAGACTCAAGAATATTCTTGAGAAATTCTCAACTAGCTCTAAGACTTTGGATATGATTTTAAATGCACAAAGGACGGTTTACAACAAGGCTGGTATAAGTTACCGACCTAAAGAACCGACTTTTGTTTCCTTGATGTCTAGGACTGATGTTAGACCACTTAAGACTCCTAGGGTTCAAAAGAAAGTAGTCAATGCATGGGTGCCTAAGTCTTGCATTGTGGGTGCTTTAGGTCCCAAGATTTGGGTATCTAAATCTTCTATCTTTCGTATTGTGTAGGTCGTGATTGAGGGGGAGCATCTATCAACTTGGTTCATTGATAGTGGGTGCTCCAAACATATGACTGGTGATAGATCCTTATTCACTACCCTTCAAAGAAAAAGTAGAGGTAATGATTCCTTTGATAACAATGGTAGTCTTAAGATTGTAGGGATAGGAGACATTCAAATATCCGAATGTCTTAGGATTAAGAATGCCCTTCTAGTCAAGGGGATGACATTTAATCTCCTAAGTGTCAGTCAATTGTGTTATGCGGGTTACACAATTGATTTCCATTCAAGTCAATGTATAGTTAGACAAAATGACACACTTGACACGGTACTAGTAGGCACAAGAATAGATAATATTTATCAAGTTTCTTTTAAAAGTGCTACTAATGCTTCTGTTAAGTGTTTCATGTCAAGAGAAGATGAGTCCACCCTTTGGCACCGGAGATTGGCACACGTAAACATGAAGAACATCCGGAAGTTGGCCAACAAGGGACTAGTTCGTGGCTTACCAAGCATCAAGTACGAAAGGAAAAGATTTGTGATGCATGTCAAATGGGTAAGCAAACGAAATCTTCACACAAAGGTAAAAGCACTGTAAGTACTTCTACCGCTTTGGATTTACTACACATGGACTTATTTGATTGTAGCACAATTATATCTTTGAATGGTAGTAGATATTGTTTTGTGATCATTGATGATTTTACTAGATATACTTGGACCTATTTTCTAAAATATAAGGATCAAACCTTAGATGTTTTTATTTCATTTTGTAGAAGAGTTGAAAATGAAAAATCATCAACAATTAAAACAATTAGGAGTGATCATGGAGGCGAATTTCAAAATCAAAGATTTTTAGAGTTTTGTCAAGAGAGAGGGTATAGACACGAGTTCTCTACTCCTAGAACACCACAACAAAATGGTGTTGTAGAGAGGAAGAACCGAGTCTTACAAGAGGCCGCACGAAGCATGCTCAATGAGTACTCCTTACCGAGTTACTTATGGGTTGAAGCTGTGAACACAGCTTGCTACGTGCAAAATCGAGTCCTCATACATAGATTTCTAGGGAAGACTCCTCACGAACTTTGGTTTGGAAAACCACCTACAGTTAAACATCTAAGGGTGTTTGGGTGTAAGGTGTTTATTCTAAACACCAAGGACCATCTTGGAAAGTTCACAGCAAAAGCTGATGAAGGGATACTGGTCGGGTACTCCCTCGTCAGCAAAGCTTACCGAGTCTATAACAAGAAGTCTAGATTAGTTGAAGAGTCTTCTGATGTTGTTTTTGAGGAAATCCCAAAAGCAATTGATCAATCAGGAGATGTAGAAGGAGTTCAATTCGAACTTAGGAAACTAGGTTTGGATGGAAGTCCGAGTGTTGTAGATGGTGGTGATGAATCTGATGACGGTGAGCCTAGACAACTCATAGATTAGCCGGATCCTGAGGCTGAGCTTGTGTCTAGTGACACCATCCAAGAAGCACCTCCAACACCAAGACAAACTAGGTTAGCCTCTAGTCATCCCCAAGACCAAATTGTTGGAGATATCCACCATGGGGTTAGGACTATATCATTCTTTAGGAATGAGGCTAATGAAGTTGCCCTAATTTTCGAAATTGAACCTAGGAAAATTGACGAAGCATTAAATGATCCCGATTGGATCATTGCTATGCAAGATGAACTAGGTCAATTCGAGAGAAGTCAAGTTTGGGATTTAGTCCCTAGACCTAAGAAGACCACCATTATTGGAATCAAATGGGTCTTCAAAAACAAATTGAACCATAAGGGAGAAATCGTAAGAAACAAGGCACGCTTAGTAGCCAAGGGCTACAGTCAAGTTGAATGCCTTGATTACGATGAGACATATGCTCCCGTGGCACGATTAGAATCCATCCGATTGATGCTTGCATTTGCAGCACATTGAGGTTTCAAGCTCCATCAAATGGATGTCAAATCGGCCTTCCAAAATGGTTTCATAAGAGAAGAGGTCTATGTCGAACAACCTCCGGGGTTTGAGAATTTCGAATTTCCAATCCACGTGTTCAAGCTCAAGAAGGCGCTTTACGGCCTTAAACAAGCACCCCGAGCTTGGTATGAGCGGTTGTCGATATTTCTAATTGAAAAAGGCTTCGTGAGAGGACAAATAGACCCTACACTATTTCTACGGAGAGATGGTGACAATATATTTGTAGCCCAAGTATATGTCGATGACATAATTTGTGGCTCCAACAACAAGGGCTATTTGAATGAATTTATTGGACACATGGAGAGTGAATTTGAGATGAGTCTAGTGGGAGAGTTGACTTTCTTCCTTGGACTCGAAATCAAACAAACTCGAGACGGAATCCATGTGCACTAATCAAAATACACTCAAGAGATGCTCCGAAAATTTAACATGAGTGTTTCTAAAGAGGCAACCACTCCCATGGCTACAAACACATGGTTAGACTACGATGAAAGTGGTAAACCAGTTGACCTAACTCAATACCGGAGCATGATAGGTAGTCTGCTATACCTCACAGCTAGTCGACCTGATATTCTTTTTGCTGTGGGTATGTGCGCTAGGTACCAAGTCTGTGCCAAGGAATCTCACTTAATTGCTGTTAAAAGAATTCTGAGATACCTTAAGGGCACAATTGGAGTTGGTCTTTGGTACCCCCGTACCGAGTCATTTGACCTAATTGGCTATACCGATTTCGACTATGCTGGGTGCAAGTTGGATCGGAAGAGCACAAGTGGGGGTTGCCAATTCTTAGGATCATTGTTAGTTAGTTGGTCAAGTCGGAAGCAACATTGTGTTGCTCTCTCCACGACCGAGGCAGAATATATCGCCATGGGAGAGAGTGTATCACAATTGTTGTGGATGATTCATACACTAGAGGACTATGGATTAACTTACAAGGGTGTGCAAGTGTTGTGTGACAACATTAGCACAATAAATCTAACAAAGAATCCAGTCTACCATTCTAGGACCAAGCACATTGAAGTGCAACACCACTTCATTCGGGATCATGTTGCTAGAGGAGATATTGCACTCTCACATGTAGAGTCCAAATCAAACCTAGCAGACATTTTCACTAAACTACTCCCCGAGAATGAATTTAGTTTCTTACGAAGGGAATTGGGAATGTGTCATGCTTCATAGGATTGAAAAAGCATACAAAACCCTTCATGATCATTTCAAAATTGTTGGGCAGCAATTGGGCAACTTGGGGACATCTCACACAAACTATAAGGTTTAACAAAATATTTTTGTTTGCTAGACATGGGGTGAGATGTTTGGATCAACCTAATTACTCAATATGTTAATGCATCCCTTGAGGAATTAGGTTGACGAGATAATAATCATTAAGTTGACCAAGTATGGGGAAAACCAATGCATAACATATGTGTATTTGACTCTATGATTATACTTGGACATTCCAATCAAGTAAACTTGATTGGAGACTTATTTTGATACAACCTTGCTTCAAATTGGTTGGATGTGTTGATTGAGTTTGCCTCCACTTGGTTGGAGCAAATTGATTTGTTGAATCATAAGGGCACAACTCTTGATTGCAAATATGGATGAGGGAACCCCTTAGGGGTCAGAGGAATCAATTCTGGTTGAATTAGGGGCTGTTAGGGTTGTTTAAAACAGGAATTTCTGATACATATCGGGAATTTCAGGTTCTTTTGATATCTGATCGGTCCACAGACCGATCAGGAGTGGGCTGATCGATCCACAGACCGATCAGGGACCTCCCTGATAAATACTATTTTATTGATTATTTGAGCTGCTTAAATCCAGGTTTGGCCTATATTTTTATTGCAAAAATTGTGAAATTGCCCTAGGTTTTAGAACTTACTCTTGTTTTGGACTAAATTGCAAATTCGCATTAAATTGAATTATTTGGCCACTAAATTCTTGATCTATTTTTGTAGGCATCAAAGGTTCAAGGACCTAGGGCATATTGGGTCAAACTTGAGTCGGAAGTGACCCGGATCGAATTATCAAGATTATGATTTAATCTGAGCCGTCCGATTCAAGAGCGGCTAGATCTGAGCCATCCGGGACGATCCGAAGCAATCCGAGCTAGGGCAAGGGTTGATCAAGCACCCTGATCAAGATCTGAAGATTTCATCCCAATCAAAGCTAAATCAACCGTTGGATCAAGCTTGGAGGGCTCTAGATCATCCATTCAAAGATTAGCTTGATCTGGACCATCCGTTGCATATCTGGAGGATCCGAGCTACCACGAGGTAGATCCTGACCCCAGATCATCATCATCAAAGTTTGGCTCAAATCAGAGCAAGATAAGCCGTTGGATTGAAGTGGATCAATCTGGACCGTCCATGCTTAAGTATTTAATCAAAAATTTCCTACCTACAGCCGTCGTCGCGTCTTCGCCAAGTTCTTCGCCGCAGCTCGATTTCTTCAATAGTTCTTCATCATCTCTTCTAGTTTTCTCCAATTCAAGGGCGCGACCACTCGATTTCTTCATTTGATCGGATTCTAGATCATCGGGATGAAGACTCTGTGAAGGTTCCAGCTCCAAACTGCCCAGAAACAGAGCTATAGTTGGATCGAATTGCAGAGTTTGATTGCCGGCAATCTGTGAAGCTTACGGGTTCGAGGCTTACTCTTGTGTGACGACAAGAAGAATCTGAGCTCAAGAAGGGATTGAGGATTAGTTTTTGTAGCTAGTTTCCTTAGTTTCATTTGTAATTCCATTTCTGAAATCTGCCGTTACTGAAATTCGTATCAGACGTTTGATCGTTTCTTTAAGTTGTTTCTGCTTAAGTTAGATTTAATTCCTACAAGTTAAGTAGATCTAGTGCTTGTTGAATGAACAATTGAATCAAATTCAGTTATCTCCTATTTAGTTTGCTTGCGTGCCGTTCCTTGTTCAGTCTATCCTGTTACGTGCCAGATTTCATTTCTGAAAGTCTTAGCTGTAGCATCTGTAGTTTGTTTCAAGTGAACTTTAGATCATTCTGAATCTCGTTTGAACATTAGAATTGTGACTTGATTCCAAATTGCTTGTTGTTTGTGTTTAATGGGTGTTTTCATTACCGAATTCTGTTTTATTTCAGCTTAGATAGCACTGCGTTTCTGAAAATCTGCTTTCATTTCTGCTTTTTGTGTTTCACAAGTCTCTGAATTCAGCTCTTAAATCCTTCACTTAGACTTGCATAGTTCATTCGTAGTAGCCTTATTTCCAAAATTTAATCAATCAAGTTGAGATCCTAAGCTGAAAATTGATACTTTGTGAAAGCAGTATTGGTTTTTGGCACACAAGGATCTCCCTTGCGTGCCAAGTTGCTTGGGGTATTAACTTGTATTAATTTTTCACTTGTTCTTTGGAGTAAAATAGCTTTTGAAATCTATTGATATCATGTTTAGCTATTACTGAATTTTGTTTGCATCGGTTAGTTTCCAAAAATCTGTAGCAAATCTGAGTTGATATGGTTGCTTGTTTAACTCCCAACTCCATTGGTCAGCACTTGTTTTAAGTTTAATCTGTTCACATGAAAACTCCTGTCACTACCTCTACTTAATTGTTTAGCATTCTCTTGTTTTTCGAATTCAGAAATTAGTTTCCAAAAATTTTGTAAGTGCTTGAGTAAGTTTCCATTAGGTTGAGTTCTTAAGTGTAAATTTCTTGTTTAGTGAACTAGTTTGATTTCTTTCATTTTCTTCTTGCACTGCCATTTTTGAATTACGAACAACCCAAACCCAAATTATTCACTTGAAACCCAAAACTCATAAACGACACACAAATACAAGTTCGAATCAAACACGACAACTAGCCCGAGAAAAATACGACCTGTGGCCCCTATATTACATTTCCATACTTTTGATTGTAAAAGAGTTTCCAGCTTTCATTTATAAATTCTAAATTTGAAGCCCACATTCGTGACACATAGTTTGGGCTTATCACTCCCTGATCGGTCATCGGACCGATCAGGAGTTGGCTTGATCGATCCAAATGACCGATCAAGCTATTTCGCGATAAACCATAGAAATTTCTCTTTATTGGACCTGATCGGTCCACCGAACGATCTGGCCACCTTGTTGATCAGTCGACCGACCGATCAGAAGGGTCACAGAAAATCTCGCAAACCTTCTGTTCGCTAATTGATCGATCGGCAGCTTCCCTGATCAGTCACCCGATCGATCAGGACCCAGCCAGACCGATCAAGCTGGAGCCTGATCGGTCTGGGTACTCCTGGATCGAACGGTCGATCGATTGATCGCATTAAATTTTGGTTGGTGGATCGGTCCACCAACCTATTAACTCTCTATTCCCTTCACCTCTAACCCTAGCCGATTGAATCATCTCTTTCTCCTACGCGTGAATCTTTTCTTCCTTCCTTTCCCTGCGCGTGAGCTCAAGCTCCCTGCGATTTGCCTATGAGAAGTGTGTGTTCTTGTGAGGTCTTGCAAGTGCACTGATGATCTCATCTACTTGCGCGGTCTCTTCTTGCGCGACTTCTCTGCGCAATCTGTGCCTTGTGCAAGGTCTTCAAGTTGTCGAGATCTTCTCCCTACACGAACCAGCCAAACGAATGGCACCTAAGTAAGATTTCTTCTATTTTACCTTGATTACTTCACGCTTCATACTTTTTGGTGACCTAACCATAGTGTTTCATTTTGTGGTTCGTTTTGGTGTGTGTCGTGACCTTGCCATGACCCGTAACCTTATCCTTGTGATCATTTACTTTGTGCCATTGATTATAACCTCACTGATCAACTTGTGTCGTGACCCTCAATTGATCACTGTTTGGCTGTGACTCTCATTATCATTTCAATTTGTTGTCATGATATTTATCCAACATTAGGAAATCTCCCAAGGGTAAAGAACCGGCTGGGGGTACCTCACGATCCAGGGCTCCCTCTTCATCTGCTAGACCCCAACCTCCTTCTGATGGCAGATTTCAAAATGCTCATTTCGCATTGGCCTTTCACAGTCGCACTTTCAAACTCCTACCTTGTCGAACTGTGGACCGAGCGTTTGTTTACGAACACTGTCCGTCAGTACGACAAATCATTGAGTTCTATGAACTGGGATCCATTCTTTTTCTTGAGCGGCCAATCAATTTTGATTTGGTTTCTGAGTTTTATAACAACCTTGTCAGTGGCGAAGGTACAGGGTATAGGACCCGAGTCGCCCGAACCAACCTTGAGTTTGATTTATCCTCTTTCACTACCTTTCTAGCCTGTCGACGATCAAATAATGATTTTCCGCTCTTCCCGTATTTTCAGAATCCTTTACCGACCCCTTTCGATGGAGTCACCCCTGACTCCATCTACGAGTATTTTTTCCACCATCCCAGGCCGGGGGGTCTTGGTGAGCCTGCCGGTGATTTCCCCACGTTTGCTGCTCTTAGCCTATCCCCATCTGATTATATTCTTTTCAAAATTATAATCAACTGTCTTGTGCCTATCACCTCGAAGCCCCTAGCAGAGATTCGTTCCTTTCACTGCTTGATGCTCTACGGGATGCATCGGCAGTTAGACTTTGATATCGTGACGACCATCTATTTCTCTATTATCTTCTATAGTCAGATCGACCGTCAGACCGTCTACATGCCTTTTGGGCACATCATTACTGACTGGCTTCATTCAGTTGGTATTGATGTGACCAAGGGCAGGATCGTGCCGATGGTTCGGTAGGACTGCAGACTTGGCCGACGCTCGTTCGTCAATTCTGGCATTGTTGTCGGACCTCATGGTCTTAGATGGAAGGATGGTCGGGGATTGGGGAGTTACCTAGAGTCGCACATATTCCAGGAGCTGCAGACCAGGCTGGACATCATGATGCTCCTGCTGCCGAGCGAGACTACTATGAGGCGGATCCTGACCTCCACTGGCAGATTGCTGAGCTGGAGCAGACTGTCCAACATGGACTTCATATTTCGGAGCTTTGGAGGCAGGATGTTAGGTCTGAGATCTCTGGGCTACGTGCCGATCAGCGGGCAACTGATGCACGGGTTTCTGCGATGCACGCCCAGCAACAGGCATGGTTCGAGGAATGGAGCGTGTGCAACTGGTCATCCTTACCAGCATACATTTCCTGGAGCTGCGCCCTCCAACAGCACTGCACTGGGGTCCTTCCTACCTGACGATGACACGACCTACGACCCCATGCAGGCTGATGACCCCCCCCCCCCCCCCCCCCGCGCCGAGGATTGATTGTGGCTGTACTCTGACTTTGATCTTGCCTCCATGATTTGTGATATGACTATTTTGACTTTGTGCTGTATTTGACTATGCTTTGATGCATTACTATGCATCTGACTATCTGACTATTTCGTGTATTACTTGCTATCTTATGTTGATTGCTAGTTCATGTTATTTTCTATTCCGTGTTCATATGATACGTATGATTGTTTTACCCTGCTTTACCTTTATCATATGTTTTCATATGCCTTCAAAATTAATCATATCGTGTTTGTTTTGGGAAAACCCTAAGTTTGAGGGGGAGGAATTTTTAAACTTAACGACCAGTCTACACCCTTTTCGGTGTTTGACAAAGGGGGAGAGTGTAATTAGTTAAGTTTAGAATGTAACTGTTGTAGGGAGAGGATCCTGATTCTCCTACGATAGTGAAATTTGACTACAATTGATTTCAAATTCCTAAACTTAATATCGGGTTGTCAAACAACAAAAAGGGGGAGATTGTTGATGCAGTCTAACCTTGATTGTTGTTTTGGTGTTGACACCAAGTTTAGTTTAGGTTAATGAGATGAGTCTGGTTTAAGTTCTGGTCGGGGACTGGGCACGACTTCCGGTGAGTGAGGTCGGGTGACTGAAACCCTAGTGAGTGAAGTCAGGTCCTAGCTTGGGAAGCTAGGTTGAATGAAACCCTGGTGAGTGAAGCCAGGTCCTAGATTGGGAAGCTAGGTTGGATGAAACCCTGGTGAGTGAAGCCAGGTCCTAGCTTGGGAAGCTAGGTTGGATGAAACCCTGGTGAGTGAAGCCAGGTCCTAGCTTGGGAAGCTAGGTTGGATGAAACCCTGGTGAGTGAAGTCAGGTCCTAGCTTGGGAAGCTAGGTTGAATGAAACCCTGGTGAGTGAAGCCAGGTCCTAGCTTGGGAAGCTAGGTGGAATGAAGTCCCGGTGAGTGAAGCTGGGCATGGAGTCTTGGTCCGGGGGACTGAGCATGAGTTAGAGAGGGCTAGGGAGCTCATTCTCTTGACTCATGGTGGAATTGGCTTTGGCTGGATCGGTCTGGTGACCGATCAGGGAAGTTGGCACGAACTTCCTTTGTGGATCGGTCTGGTGACCGATCCAGAGGAGGCTGATCGGTCTGGTGACCGATCAGGGAGAGAACAGAAACATGGGTTGGCTTCTATTCGGCTCCTGATCGTTCTGGTGAACGATCCGAGGGATTTCAGAAATCGCGAGCTTCTCACTATGACCGATCAGGATAGACCCTGATCGGTTAGAGAGTGGCATGATCGGTCACCAAACCAATCAGGGCACACCCTGATCGGTCTGGTGACCGATCAGGGGTTGTGGCAGAAAGAAGCTGGAGGAAACCCAGCTAGTGCTGGATCGGTCTGGTGACCGATCACTAGAAGTCGCTATCTCAGATTTCTCACCGTGGATCGATCAGGATGGAACCTGATCGGTCTGGGCTTACCCTGATCTGTCTGGTGACTGATCAGGGTCCTCTCTGATCGGTCGGTGACCGATCAGAAGCTGAACTTTAATTCAAAATGCGCTGTCAGAGTTCTGATCGCGTTTTGATTTCCACTGATACACTACGATATCTGCTCTGGTTTTCTCTGCTATTACTGATGCAAGTTTGATTTCATTTGCTAAACCTATGATTAAGTGTGCAGGTGACAGGGATGATTTCAAACATTGAAGGAGGGTCAACTGGGTTCTTTCCATGTATCAGGTTTGGCTGTTTCTCCTTCTCAGGTTTCAGCGGACGCTGGCGCTGCTGGCAACTAACCTGGGGCTCGACTGGGGCTCGACTGGAGAGGGTTCTAGGAGTCTAGGAGAGCTCAGTGGTAGCTGGGCAGTTGCAGATGGGCAGCTGGTGTGCTGCAGAGGAGCGTCTGGTGGCTGTGACCTGGCGATCAGTGGGCAGAGGCTTAAGAGCTTGGTAGCGAAGAAGCCTCAGCAGAACTTTGATCTCTTCATCTCTTGTTGCGACAACACTCATCAATCTGATCCTAAAGCATACTCTTGAGCGTTCTGTTGTTGCTGCGACTTGAGCACATGGAAGGTTTTGATAGCGTTGCAAGGCGATCAACAAGTAGACAAGGGAGAGCTGAGTGAAGGCTCTTACCGAGGTTGTGTTGGGTTGTGAGTATTGCATTCTAGACGTTTCTCCTTCTCTTGTGCTCTATAAGTTTGCTGTTTGTCTCCGTGCTTTCATTGTATATCTCTCTGTTGAGACATTGTGTGGAGAGGTTTCTCCGCCGAGAAGGAGGAATTGATATCCGAATTTTCCGGGGCTTGATCTGCCGACGATCAAGGGATCGCCCACCTTACGGGCACGCCAAGGAGTAGGGGCATGTTATCCCCGAACCTTGTATATCCTTGTGTTAGAGTTTTGGTTTGTTTTCTGGATCTCTGTTTTTCTATTTGTATTGTTTCCGCTGCTGTTGCTAACCTTCAAGTGCAGAAAACCTAAAAGAGTTTGAAAAATCTGTGTCTGGCTACATTCATCCCCCCTCTCTAGCCATCCAAGCACCAACACTCACCAAGTATCGAAATAAAAACAACTAAATCAAATGCGGAAATAACTCAACTTGAGGACTGGCAACTGGATCCTCTCCTGGCTCCAAGAAACGTAACTACCTGCTACCTAAAACAAAAATGGGAGGTAGCGGTGGTGAATCCGGGCGGACTTTGCGGGTATATGAGTAGACAATAAGCATGCATAATAAAGGAATACTAAGTAGAGAATCCAACAGGGTACAGTCCATAAGGAATATCGAAACCTAAACATGCATAACATGTATAGAACAACAGGTTATAAAAATCGAATAACAACTAAACAGGTGTAAAACAACGCAATAACAATAGAACCAAGAAATACATGCATGTCAATCAAGTGCAACAACCATAGCTCATATAAATGCAACAATCACAGGAAAATGCATAAAATGAAATACGTATGCACATGATGCAATGACATGTGTCTCCCCTGACGCCAGTCAAGCCACCAACACATCTCATCTGTGTGACCGAGTGGGTAGGGCTGTGACAACTGTATGCACTCCAACAACAAATACCACAGAAGGCGTGGTTGAGTGGACAGAATGCTGGGGAGCCTACACTCCAGACCCTGATACATAGGGGAGCTATCAACAGCTACAATATCCTTCGAAAAACAACGGTGAGGGTGTCACTGCTTGCCTACAAATGCAACATGTGTAGCATAACAGGACAGTTACTCGTACTCTAATAACTACCACGACAACAAGTGGTTGAGTGAATCGAGCAACAAAATGACTAACGACGGCTTAACCATATGGAAGCCTAACAGTCGTTAGTATGCAACGTGCAGATATGGTGCATGCTACAAGATGCACGAACAACCGTAGAAACAACGATGCAACAAAATCCAACAAGTAAACGATGCATCAATACATCCAACCAGAAATAAAAAACCAACGATTATGCACCTACACTACTAGGTAGGGTATTTCTAATGCCAAATAAACCTATCTGTGTTTAATGAACTTCTAAGTACTCGTGTACAAGCGGCACTTTACAGAACAGAAAACCAATAGAGGACTGTACGGATACAAATTTTGAATACTTGAAGATCAACGAAGAAAAAGTATCAATGACGATGTTAAAATAACAAACAACAAGGAATAAAGTCAAGCAATCTACTAGACATAAATTAGCCATGCTTTAAGGTAAAAGAAACTACTCGAGTACAAAGGAGAAGTACCCGCCTTTTATTGTAGAATATACCCGAAATAAGCTCTTCACGATCAACCGTGCGAGTCTAACTCAAGGTCCTGTGTCAAGGACTAACTTTAGCTATTTATAATATTAATAAAACAGCTAAATTAACTACTAAGCATAATTATGATACAACCCTAATTACTAAAATCCGTTTAATTAAATCTAAACAACAATGAGTTCCTTCTTAACATAATTTACCAAAATTAGGTGATAAGGTTAACCACTTGGTTATTAAGCCCAATATATGACAGTAGCTCATGGCAAGGAATCAACCACAAGTAATCATGCTAGGAATAACCAAGACTTAACACCTTTACTGCCACATGCATTAAGAAATTTTTTTTCCCATTCTTGTCGAATTCAATGCATGATCATTCTAACCAAGATTAACCCAATCCTACTTTGAGTAATCATCATGAGTAATCGGATGTGGTCTGACTCATGGAAAAATTCCAAACATCTCAGAATGAAATCCAAATCCTAATAAAAAACTCACGGCAACCATTACAAGATCTTAGAATCAAGAACTAAGCTACAACCAATCCTCAAGTATCAATTATATTTGAACAGAACACTTGCAAAATAGATCTTACCCAAACACTAAAATCTTGCAAAGCTCCTATTACTCCCAACAACTCCCAAGAGCACAGAACTATCTGAAACACGATCACTGTACAACAATAAATCTAACTTAGATTCCAATTCTACCAAAACATCTGATCACAATAACTTACCTTCTGTGATGCACTGGTCAAAATTACTGGCTGATCAGTGCCGGCGTGGTCACCTCTAACTCAGATTTGACATCCACACCCACCTACGGGATGCTCACAGAAACCCTAGAGGCTTGCCAGCTATGGATCTCGATAGAGAGGTGAACCAACGACTGCAATCTCGCAGCACCTCCACCAAACTTCAATCGCCTGTCTTAGTCCGAGAAGATGGTGTCTCACCGGAAGACAAGGGAGGAAGAAGCGGTGAAGAGAGTTCACCGTCTTGGTAGGCCGAAGTCGCGTGGAGGAAGGCCTGCGATCGGGCGAACTCGAGAAGGGAGGAAGAAACCGAGATCGCGTGCGGCGTCGGGCAGTTGGCTAGGGCTCGACGTCGAGGCAGAGAAGGAACGGGTGGTTTCAAAGGTTATCAGCGAGATGAGGGGAAATTAGGGCTTTTAAATAGATTTTTTAGCAATTTTACATAAAAGCCCTCCAAGTTTGGGAAATTACAACTAAGCCATTAATTATCGAAATTTTCTGTTTAACTCTAAATTTTTCAGTATTCAACAGGGAGTGAATCGTAGGTTTTGGAGGAGTGAACTCCAACTAAGTTTGTCCGAAGGGTTTTCGGTCGACCGTGCACGATCGACTGGACTAACGGATTCTGGTGAACCTAAGTACAAGTTTTGCATTACTACTATTATACTTGTAAGAGGGAGTAAGTGAGGTCGTGTCCCAGTTTGGGACAAAATCATAGGCGATGATCTGACCAAAGAAACCAATAGAGGATTCTAAGTCAAGATCATGACAGACCTATCTGTCTATTATATCATGCATATTCATATCTGTTATAACCTTGTTTTGCAGGTAAATATTATTTCTATGCTAACACTGCCTTGCAAGAAATATTGTTCCGTCGATGGATAAAGTGGTTCCGTCAATGGATCGAGATAAATGCAGAACTGCGAATTTCAAAACAGAACCCAAAACGAAAATGTGGTTCCGTCGACTAATCAATATGATCAGTCGACGGATCAAGGCAAAACCAGACCGGTTCAGGCTGTTTCAAGGAAGAAAAGAAAGGGGTGTTCCATCGACTGAATGATATGATTAGTCGATGAAACATTAATACTCTGACGCAACAACCAGCTCAGCTAGTTCAATTAGAAAAATAAAACTAGGGGTTCATCGATTGAAAGGGTTGTTCCGTCGACAGAACAAATGGATTTCAGATTACAAAACTGGATGCGAACCAAGGAAGAATCACAAAGGGTTCCATGGACGAATAAGAGGGATCAGTCGACGGAAAGATGATTTCCAGAATTGTTTGGTTTGATTTGGGTATAAAATGAGCCTCAAAGGTTCAATTAAAGTTAACTTTTCAACAACTCAAATTCTGCTCTTCTTCACGCTCTGCGCCAAGATCATCTTCAAGCAAGTCTCCGCGCCAAGAGCAACTCCGACAACAAGTTTCAAGTTTCATTATACATCTGTCGGTAAATTTAATATTGTACTCATTTCATTAGGAGATGTGTAAAGAATATTACACCCTCCTTCATTTGTATTTGACTTTTCCTTTCAAAGTTTCGAAAGAAAATTGTAGTGATTTCCCATTGAAAGCGATCAAGGATCGCGGACCTTGGAGTAGAGTCAATGAAGGCTCCAAACCAAGTAAAAATAACTCGTGTCCTTTACTTGTTTCCGCTGCTATATTACTTTGGGGTTTTAGAAGGAAATAGAAAAGTTTTAATGATTAAGATTCACCCTCCCCTCACGTTCTCAATGGTCCTACAGTTATGCCTTGATTTTTCTTTTTCTTTCTCCTTGCTTTTTAACTTTGGACAGTTATCCTTGATGTGCCCTTCCACTTGACAATTATAGCATCGAACCTTTCTTTTCCTTCCAAGTAGCGTTGTTGCTTGTAACTTATTAAAATTGTTAGTTTTAAGAAACTTTGAAAATTTCCTTATCATATACGCTTTTTGGTTCTAATTGAGTGATGTGTCCAAATCTGATTGGACTTTTAGGACTTTCAGTGCTAAATTCTTACTAGAATTCTTTTTCATTTCTCAATTATACACAACAAGTTTCATGTAATTCCAAGGTAGAAAATAAACTTTCTAAGGTACTTACCTCAAGATCCTTAGAGATGTAGTGGAAGTTGATGATTGAACTCCAATCCGGGGTCCTCGGGAAAACATTAAGAGCATATCTTAATGAGTCTCGATTGATTACCTTTTCTCCGAGGTTGGTAAGTCTAGTAATCAATTCTTTGATTTTTACGTGCAATTTAACAACTTTCTCTCCTTCTTCTCCATTACTTTCCTTAAGTGCTTTGAAATCATATTTTAAAGTTAGTAAAATATCGAAGTCGATTTTGAAATATACCTCCATTTTACGCTTTCAAAGAGCGAATTCCACCTCAAACTATGACGGGTGAATGCTCGATCTGGCCATTTATTTGTTGTTTCAAGAGGCGATTAGTCCTTCTAAAGTGACCTCGCTCTGATACCACTTATAGGAACACGCTGAGCCAGCTAGAGGGGGTGAATAACCCTACAAAGTTAAACTTAATCTTTTGTAAACTTCTTTAGCAAAGATAGAGATTAGTTAAGCATAAGTAAACATATCAATAACTAAAAGAAAAAGACGTTCTGAGTTTTACTTAGTTTGCAACCTAAGTGGTTTCTAATCTAAGACCTTGAAAGCTTTACTATCAAACTCCTTTAACGAAGGTGGAGAAGCCTCTTACACTCGTTGAAAGCACAAAATAAAATTAGAAAACTGAGTACAAGTTGTTATTCTAATTCTGAGCTAAAAGAGCTTTATTTATAGAGTTTGGAAAGGTTATCCTGTTGTTGACGTGGCATATCTTGGGTGCCTGTATGCAATGGGGGAGCCTGAGTTGGTTCAATACTTATCTGCGTCACAACGGTCGTAGAAACATCTATTTCTAGATAAAACAGTGTTCCCGGGCACCTATATCAACCCGGGCGCCCTGGATAACTTGGACTCCTGTATATCTGGGCGTCCATGTTGATATGGGCGCCTGGACTCTGGGTGCCCTGGATTGCTCCGGGATCCCGGATGGGTACTGGTCAACCTTCAATTGACCAACCTTCTAGCGTTTTTGGATAATTTTTGATCGTCCGAAGTTGAGCTAACCCGAACTCAACTTCTGACTTTCTCCTCAAGTAGTCTTCCTCTCCGGCTTCTCGTCTCTCGGACATTAAGCGTGTCCTTCTCACTCCACCAGTGTACTCTTCCACAACTTTTCATACCTCGGATACACTGAGTCCGTCATCTCCCTTCCCATGCACTCCTTCTTGCTCGTTGTGTCTTCAACTTCTTGTGCTCTTAAGTTCCTAAACACTTAGACATAAGCATCAAAACCTAACATGACCTAACTTGACTTGGTTGACCATATCAAAACTATCCCTGGATATTTACAACTTCCACTCAATGAAGAATTGGGATCAATAACGAATGCCAGTCGGTCTATGGGAACAAGAGTAAGTGACTTTTTTCTTATCTCTAGACTCCCTTTGTCTTCCTCATATTCTTACTCTTCACTTTATTTTCATTCGAAGACTTCTTACACAGGACAATATTTCACTTGATATTATGAACATGCTGTTTGATCCAATAAATTCCACAACTAATAATTTTTCCACACAATTTACATTTCAACTTTTTCAAATTTTTAGGATTCACCAAGTCTGTAAATTCCCATCTAATATCATTCGAATTATGTTTGAAAGGGTATCAATCACCAACATTAAATTAGATATTTCAAAAATATGGTACTTGATATTTTACTACACAAGTCAAAAAGTATCAATATCAATTTTGAAAAATCAGTTGCATTAAGCACAAGCATTCAAAAAATCAATTATCAATCCAAGCAATAACATACAAGATTTGATACCAAAGGCCCAAAAGCTATAAATTAACCCTAACACGCACAATTAGTGTGTCACACAAATATGAATTTTCAAGCAAAACAAATTTGAGCCATAGTTCGTAAAATTAAATATGAACTAAAAAAATAACAAATTTGAGCCTAATACAAAAAAAATTAACCTAAAAATCTATAATGAATAAATAAACTACAATTTTACCAATTAATTTGAAAATTAACATGTGATTAATTTGAAAAGTACCAGACTAGATTGATAATTTAACAACAAAAATACGTTGATTAATTTGATATGTATTATGGTGTTGAGAATAACTTCGATTAGAGTATTATTGGCTATCTCCACTCTATGAAATATGAAAATACATCAAATCGATGTAAATATGGATTTAGAAGAAAAAATCTACATGAAACAAACTAAAGGGTGTTCTTGTGTCAGAGTAGGAAAGTAAGATTTGTAGATTGATGAAATAGTTATATGACTTAGAAACAAGCACCAAAATAATGACATAAGAAATTTGATAATGTCATAAATGAAAGTGGATTTAAGATTAATAAATATGATAAATGTGTATATATGAAGGTCATAAAAAATGACTATGTGATCTTGTGCATCTATATAGATGACATACTTATCATTGAGAATAATGATAAAATAATCAAATTCATTAAAAATATGTGGAATTCAAGATTTGATATAAAAACATGAACCTAGCCGATGTGATTTTAGGTATTAAAATTCTTAGAACAACAAAAGACTTGTTACGAATATGCTTGCAATACTGTAATTTAATCCGAGGGTCAACTTTAATCAGTCTCATTAAATGGATAAGATTATTGAGAAATTCACTAAGGGTGATACTGTGTTGGCATGAACGTTGATAGATATAAGTCAACATTGATTGAAGAATCGAGGAGAAAGTATTTTTCAGATAGAGTACTCTCGAGTGATTAGAAGTTTGATGTAACTGATGAGTTATACACCACCAGACTTGGCCTACACAATATGTAAACTAATTAGATACATGAATAATCCCGATGTTAAGCATTGGAAAGGGATAATACGAGTATTTGAGATATACTCGTGAATATGAACTGCACTATATGAGATATCTTACTGTGATTGAAGGATACAACGATACAAATTAGATATTGGACATAAAGACTCAAAGTCTATAAGTAACTATGTATTCACTTTGGGAAATGTAGTTATTTTGTGGAAATCTTCTAAATAAATCGTAATAACTAAATTCTTAATGGAATTTAAATTTGTAACTCTTGACAAATGTGGTGAAGAGGTTGAATGACTACAACAAATCTTAGAAGATGTTCTAGATGGTTGAAATTAATGCCGACAATTTGTATATATTGCAATAGTCAATCAACAATTGATCCAGCAAAGAGTCATTTATATAATGGTAAGTCTAAATATATACATCGTAGACACAATATCATTAGTTAATTATTCTAAACAGGAGTTTTCATTGTTGACTATGTAAAGTCAAAGGATAATTTAACGGATCGACTAACTAAAAGGTTAAATAGATAGTTAGTTATAAGTTCATCGTGAGGAATATGCTTGATGTTGATGAGAAATATTGGTACAAAAGAAACATAACCTATGAAGACTAAAGATCCCAAGTATGTGAATCTAATTATACTAAGTGTGGGAACTATCCAATGAAAAGATGGAAGTTAAGCATATGAGTTTTAATGTTCAAGTGGAGTAATGTGGAATACTCTTAAGAGATCACGTAGGTAATAAAGAAGTGGGGCCGCTTTGAAGAGAATTGGAACATAATTCTTAGAACTTCTCACAGAATCAGACATGCTCATGGTCAAGAATGAACACACTCATAATAACTGAGTTGTATCAGAGAGGGTCTTAGGTGAAATATGTCAATACTTACACAAACGACATAACAGTTCAAAAATAGCATGTCTATTGTCAGCCAATAAATAAACAGATCTTCACAATGGAATATTCAAAGGGTAAAACTTATCTGTTTTATACTGGTTTAACTGCTAAATGTTATCACATACTCTATTTCCATTCACGTGAAGGATTGTTGGATATATATGAATGAAAAAGAGGCAGAGAAAAAAGAGACTCCATTGTGAATGAGACTTTAATCATATATTGGAAGTTTCAAAACATGTTGATTGGTTTATATTGATTCATAAACATAGATGTTGTGAAAAATCCATAGGGAGAGACTCTCTCTTAAGTAAGGGCCTGCAAGTAGGGTGCAAATTCAGGGGTCAGATTGCACTGAACCAAATTGACTTGTGTGTGAACACGACTTACACGTGTCGAATATCAGACCGATCGGGGCATAATTTGTTCAAGTGGAACAACCAAAATTTTGCCGCGTGAACAATTATTTTGCTTGCTATCGATACGAAATAGATGCATTAATGTGAGAATTTATAACTGTCGAGTGAAACGACCAGCCATCAATGGTCGGCTACTGAGATTTTGATCCAGGCGATAAATGACCTTTACTCGGCCATTTAACACTGCCAATGGTGGGTGCTGCTATATAAAGAGGTCGCAATCTTAGGCAAAGAAGAGAATAAAGCGAAAGCAATAGCAAAAGAAACTCCTCCACCTTCATTTCCAAGTTCTTTGTATATGTCATGCACTTGCAAGCCAACTCTATACGTGGTAGTGTTTAAGTACTCTCTCGATTCGTCATGAACAACTAATGTTTGATTGTTTACGTGATTTTTCCCATTGTATCCTGGGAAGTAGACTTCCAATGTAATCTCGAAGTACAACCAGAGGGAACGATTTTGTTTTAAGAAAATTACGTTGAACGTAGGCCTCGAAATCTCGTTTAGCAAGGTAGCTTGGCCTCAACAGCTCGACTTCAACAACTCAAACAAGGCAGCTCAGCTCAGCCATATAAAGCTGCCAGTCTTCTAGGTAGCTTAATTATTCCTAGCAGCTCCTTCTCTACTTGACGGCCTGAGATTATCAACTTAGATCATTTTGACAGATAAACTTGAAATTGAAATTTTATAAGTTTCAATTCAGTAAATACCCATAATATCTCTGGCGAAGATTGTCAAACACATTATTCGAAAATATAAAAGTTTAATATTTTTTGAATGAGTCCTAAGAATTCATTGGTTGTGTTAGTTAGTGAATATTATTGTCTTAGTTTTTATAATGATCTTGTGATATATTTTATCAATTTTTTTAAATTTAAAAATGTATTATTCTTAATTTATGTTACCTTATTATTTATTTCGTGAGTGTTTTAAGTTAATTATAGCTCAGATCATTGTTGCAAGATCATTCATAGAAATCAGGATTGAAACAACACGATATAATTCAAAAGTATAAACATATAAAATGCCTGCCATACTATACTGGTTATCATATTTGAAGGACAGGCAGTACTCTATCCCAGCGAGGCGTAATTTGATGATTTCAGTGTCAGCTTTGACTGCTTTTGATACCGAAATCGTGATTAAAGAAAGTCACCCATCTGTGGCGATATTCCACTAGTGATCATTTCTTGTACAACTCTCAGATTCCTTGTGCTTCTGCTGACATGCATGCATGCAGGTACGCAACAGGATCACAGCCAAACGCAATGAGAGCAATAATCATGGTATTTAGAGCTGCTTTGAGCTGTGCCTGTGCTGCATCATCATTTCATCTCCTGTATTTTACCAGACGTACGTAAAAATCTATATTTATCAAAAAAAAAAAAATATTTTATAATTTATTTTTATCAAAAAATACATATATAAAATTAACTCATTGCTCTGGTACCATTCCCGTCAATTACTTCTCTTCGTAATTCACTTTTCGTGACATCCGAATCATCATTTTATAATTTACTTTTAAAATAATAAATTATGATTCGAATATAGATATTTTTATGTTTTCTCATCCTATATATCTCTTTCTGCTTGTACAAATTGACTCATCCCTAACTTATTATTATATTTTACTGTGATTGTGAAAAAATTAAAAAATAATTAAAAAATTATCTTATAAATAAATAATAAATGATGATTATATATTTTTTAAAAATAATTTAAAATAGAATAAATATCAGGGTATGTTGGACTTAAAATTTCAGAATATCAGGCCAACGTGAGTCTGAAAATATCAAAACCATCTGATATTCAAAATCAAATTATTATTTTTTAAATAATTATAAATAATTGAAATAATAATATAAGTAGATATAATATAATATGAAAAAATATAAACAAAATAAAATAAAGAATGATATATAAAATATAAAAAATAGAGTTTTTAGAATTGTATATATTAGAAATATATAAATAGAAATTAAAATAAAATTTATATGTCAAAATTAAGACAGTAAAATAGATTAGATATTCTCGAAAAAATTATTAAAAATTGATTGGATTTGATTTCACTTGAATATTTGATTTCAGACCCAAAAAGGGTCTGAAATAATTTATTTCAGGCACAACAAGGGTTTGAAATAAATTCATTTCAGACCCTCTTTGGTCTTGAAAATATAAAATATAGAAAATAATAATAAACTAAAAATAAGAAATGATATATAAAATATATAGTTTTGATATATCGGACCCTCTTTAATTTTTTCTCTTTAGTTTTTCAATATCTGAAGTTAGGTTAGACACTAGCTTCATATATATAATTCAAAAAATGGTTAAAGTAAAATATAATAAAAGAGATTTAAATAAAGATATTATAAGAATAAAGAATAAAGTAAAATAAATAATATAAATACAAAAATATATAATACGAATAAATAATAAAGTAATAAATATAAAAGAGAGAAAGATAAAGTAAATATGTTAAGAGTTCGTAGAATTGTAGAATTGTACAAACACTATTTCTTTTATAAAAAAATAGAATTGATAGAATTTTATATTAGAAATATATAAAATAGAAATTAAAATAAAATTTATATGTGAAAATTAAGATAGATTATATATCATAGTAAAAAATATTAAAAATCAATTAAATTTGATTTCAAGCCTAAAAAGGGCCTGAAATTTATTCATTTCAGGTCCTTTTTTTTCCTAAATCAAATCTAATATAGAAAAATAATATAATTAAAAAATTATATAATACGAATAAAAAATAAAGTAATAAATATAAAAGAGATAAAGATAAAATAAATATGTAAAGAGATAAGAAAAATAATAAAGATATACATATAAAATATAAATATACTTAAACAATGAAAAAAGAAAGCATAAAATATAAATAAATAAATAGAGTTGTTATAGATTAAAAATATAAGAAAATAAATATAAAATAAAATAAATAAAAATATAAATGTGAAAAAATATTAAAATAGATAATAAGATATAAAGATAAAAAAAAGATAAAGATGTGAGATAAAAAAAAGATAGTCTAAATATGCTACAATCGCTACATACATTGTTCCATACCAAGTGGCACGATACAAGAAGAGCATTACCGGTGGTTAGGACTAGATTTTGACACCATAATTACCTTCTCCTAGCTCAACCCTATCTAATTATATCAAGTATTGAGAAATCTAAATATCCTAGGTCTATCAGTGGGTTTTGGAGAAAACTCACTAATTGACCTAGAAAAGTCACATTGCAACAATTTTAAATATTATGAGTTTATGGTGTTACAAAGACTCGATTTGTGCTATCCAATGTGTATTTAGGGGCTTTCCAAATGTTCTTCAATAGTACGATATATTTAAGCTTATTTAAAGGTAAATTGAATTTAATTGTATATCTCTATTGATATACTCTAAATACCCTAAGTGAATTAATTTCATTCCCTCTTTGGGTCTGAAATCAAATTTAATTAATTTTTAATAATTTTTTCTATATTATATATTCTATCTTAATTTTCACATATAAATTTTATTTTAATTTATATTTTATATTTTTCTAATATAAACAATTTTATAAACTCTATTTTTTAATAAAAAATACAATTGGTACAACTCTACACTTCTATTAACTCTTTAAATATTTATTTTATCTTTCTCTATTTTATATTTATTACTTTATTATTATTCATTATTATTATATATATTTATTATATATTATTTATTTTACTTTATTCTTTATTCTTAAATATCTTTATTTAAACCTCTATTTTATTATATTTTACACTTTTTAACTTTTTTTTTTTGGAATTTTACATTGAAGCTAGTGTCTAACCTAGCTTCAGATATTAAAAAACTAAAGAGCATCTGATATCTCAAAACTATTATATTTTATATATCTTTTTTATTTTTTTATATTTTACAATTTCAGGACCAAATAGGGTCTGAAATATTTTATTTCAAGCTAAAGAGGGCCTGAAATAAATTATTTCAGGTCCTTTTTGGG
Source organism: Boesenbergia rotunda (assembly GCA_024364735.1). Taxonomy (NCBI): domain Eukaryota; kingdom Viridiplantae; phylum Streptophyta; class Magnoliopsida; order Zingiberales; family Zingiberaceae; genus Boesenbergia; species Boesenbergia rotunda. Next base: position 56,775 of record JAGFNQ010004276.1, on the reverse strand, counting down.
TCTGAAATCAAATATTTAGGTGAAATCAAATCCAATCAATTTTTAATAATTTTTTTGAGGATATCTAATCTATCTTACTATCTTAATTTTGATATATAAATTTTATTTTAATTTCTATTTATATATTTCTAATATATACAATTCTACCGAACTCTATTTCTTTTATAATATTATTTTATACATTTACTTTATTGTTTATATTTTTTCAATATTTTATATTTCTATTTATATCCTTATTTCATTATTTATAAATGATTTGAAAAAAAATAATTTTATTTTGATATTCAAGGGTTTGATATTTTAGATTTCAGACTTACGTTACCTGATATTATGGGATTTTAGGCCCACTGCCTTGATATTTATCTATTTAAAAATATATTTTGAAAATATTATCATATTATTATATTTATTATAGGATACTTTTTTTAATTATTCATAATTTTTCACAATCGCAACAAAATATAATAAAGGTTAGGGATGAGTCAAGTTGTTGCAAGCAGGAAGAGATATATAGGATAAGAGAAGATGAGAATACTTACATCCGAATCATAATTTTATATTTTAAAATCATATTATGAAAAATGATTCGGATGTCTCGAAAGTGAACTACGAAAAAGAATAATTGACGGGAAGGGTATAGAGAAATGATCTGATTTTACATGCGCTTTTGTAAAAAATAAATCATAAGATTCTTTTTAATAAATATATATTTTTATGTACGTTTAGTCTAAAATGTCGATTCATCTGCCTGCAATCATCATGTTGCTATTCCCTTTGGGTTGAATGCTGGAGGCCATATATGCAGTGTGCAATCTTTTCTCGTGTTGATTGAGAGGGCGCAGAGTTAGAAGGAATGAGAAATTTTCAAAGTGCATCGCCATTAATCTGCTTATTGCATTTAGCTGTGTATCCCTTATCAGGGATGATCCAGTAAGAGATTAAGGGATAGGATGATTCAGCAATGCAATCACAGACAAGTCCTTTTGACCAATTGGATACAAGTCAGATTGGTCACTATAAAGTCTATCTTCGACAAGTCAGACTACAATCAAGTCGGGTTGGCTTCCTTCAGGTCAGATTTCAATTAAGTCAGCCCTTGTTGAGTTGGCTTCTCCATAGATCAACCTTCCCAATACCGAGTGATGTAGTGGAAGCTTTAGCCCTCCGAGTCTCTTATGGTCAAAAGTCGTGCTGAGCTGAGTAAAAGTCAAGGCGAGTCAGACGTAACCTAAAGGAATCAAACTCAAACTAGAAGAGACTCGGGTTTGATTGAACCTCCTCAGAGTCGGCATCCTTCTCAAAGTCGGGTAGATCTTGACCCAAAAGTCATGCTGAATAATTAGTCAAAAACGTATTGGACTTGGGTGTTGGATGTCGGAGGGGCGATCAATCAGTCTTCTCAGAGTCGAGCAGATCATCCCAATCCTTCTTCAGGTTTACGAACGCCA
>JAGFNQ010004276.1:21428-47837 GCA_024364735.1 Boesenbergia rotunda | reverse complement strand
TCCGATCACCGAGACCCTAGCTTGCCATACTCCTTCATCTTTCTCCAGCCGATCTTTGTTTCGTCGGCAGCTTCACTCGAGGAGGCCTCTACTCGCAGGGAAGAGGAGAGCTTAATCCAGTCCTTCCGTCTGAAGGATTCTTGTGCTACCTACTCAATCCGATCCCCCTTCTTCCCACAGCTACGGGCCACTGTTGGGCAAGCCGGCAAAAGGGAGAGATGACGGTAGCCACTAGGGTAAGGTTTTCTTTAGCTGATACATCTCCGATCATGTATACCATAACTGGGTCTGAGGTTGAGTCTGAATCGAACATTGCTGTGTGATAGCAGGTTGATTTCGAAAAGTTAACTGGACTTGGGATCTATTTTCCTCATCTCTTGTTGCTGTGAAGGCCTGCAAATCAAGGTAATGAGATGTTGGGGATGTAATGGTTTGATAGTGTGCCATGGTTTCTACCGTGAGTTGATTACTCGGAATTCTCTCATGGTGTTTGATGAGAAACTGTAGTGTTTCATTCAGAAATGGGGATTGGAATGGGAACCTAGCTTAGATACAAGTAATGCTTGGGTTTTATGGGAAATAAGGGGATAATCTGCGACACAAATCATTTAATTACATGGTTAATTAAATGATTATGGAATTGTGAATAAACTTAGAAATTTGAACCTAATCTTAATTACCACGGGTAATTAAATGGAAAAGGAAATAATTAGGTTAACCCTAGAACGGATTAGGGATTAAATTAGCTAGTTACTAGTTTTGTAATAGCTAATCAAAATGTGTCCTTTACACAGGGACTTGACTGGATTTATTACTGCCTATTTTGACGGGTGGTTCTGTCTCGATTGATATGGATTGCTACTCTTGAAGGCGGGTACCCTTTGACTTATCTTGTTGATATTGTCATATTGTTATGCATAGACTGTTATAGATAGCAGTAAGATTATACGCTATCCCTGTTGATTATGCTGTTCTGGATACTTGTTAGTTATCCCTGAGTTATTATGCATGTTCTGGATACTTGTTAGTTATCCCTGAGTTATTATGTCTGTTCTGGATACTTGTTAGTTATCCCTGAGTTATTATGCCTGTCCTGGATACTTGTTAGTTATCCCTGAGTTATTATGCCTGTCCTGGATACATGTGGGTTATCCCTGAGTTATTATGTTGTAGTTCCATACAGTCTCAGGTATTGCCATATCTATAGGTATGCTTAGAGATCGTGATGTATTTCTTGCATTTGACCTTGAGGGATCTATAGTTCCCGGCCAGTATACCTTGTAGGTTACCTGTATTTCCTGTTATAGGATTTCAGACTGAGACTTAGTATACTGAGGACTTGGGGAGGGAGGTATGTGTATCTATCATACACCATCCTTGCATTGTTGCATGCCGGCGATCAGCGACTCCCTTGTGGTTGAGTCCTAATCGTCTTCCGGCACATGATATGCACACACGGCCACTCATGGGTTAGTGGATACCGCTGGGTGTGTGCATTTGCTCTGTATTGCTCCGCTCGTCCGCTCAGGGGTAGTGGTTTCGAAGCGTGGTAGCAAGCAGGGATCCCTTCTCTTCCCATAGACCAGAGAAGATGAGAGAGATATCTCCCCCATCTATATATGGGGCGGAGCGATAGCTCCACCAGCATCCTGTCCTCTCGGTCACTCAGGAGCAGTGATGGTAGAGTACGGACAGTGTCACAGCTCTACCCACTCGGCCGACACAGTATCGCCTGTCTCGGTGGCTTGACTGGAGTTAGGGGGTGACCATGGCATTGCATCATGTGCATATTTTGCATCGTGCATTGTTTGCTGCACTTGATTTCTGCACTTGCTTGACATGCATATTCTAGAGACTGGTTATCTGAGATTATATGTCTATTGATATTCCCTGGGTACTTATTACCCTCTTTACAGGTTAGATGGATTCAGGTATGTATCTACCTCAGTATGTTCAGTACTAGTCTTTCCCTACTGTTGATATGAGACTGTATTAGCTTGAACTCTTATTGTTGGTATAACTTTCTATGCATATCTGTTGGGTATTCGCTGAGTTATGGACTCACCCCGTTGCCATACATTTTATTTCAGGTTGATGCCTGCCAGGAGATCCCTAGCAGCCAGTCCCCAGCTCCAGAGGAGCTCTGCTTGTTTTATTTTACGTTGTTTTGCTTATGGACCCTATGTTATATACTTTGCTTCCGTTGCCATGTTTCGAACATGTATTCATGTTTTATTCGATGGTATTGTACTTTTGAGTCCTATGTTGGACTTCGTGGGATTTCGGCTTTGTTCCTGCCCCCTGGCAGCTCAGGTGAGTTCGTAGATTTGTTTTACGACGGTTATGGTTATATACCTGTTATTTCTGCATGGATTTGAGGCCTGAGGCCATTTAACTGCGTGGTCGTGCAAATATATATATTGTGTGTGGTTAGATATTGTGTGTTTGTATAAATTGTCCGCCGGACAGGGGAGGTGCTGTCCGATTTTATATTGGAAAAGCGGCTCCTTGGGTCTCGGGGCGTGACACGAAGAGACCGACGTTTCAAAAGGAGAGGTAACACTAGTGAATTCAAGCTTGATAAGAATAATACATCTTGCTTTGAGTGTGGTAGGAAAGGGCATTTCAAGAATGAATGTCCGAAGCTTAAGAAGGAGGAGAAACCCAAAAGAAAAGAAGAGAAATCCAAGAGGAAGAAGAAAAGCTTTGAAGGCTTCTTGGGATGAGTCATCCTCTAGTTCATCCGATGATGAGAAGGAGGAGAAGAGCACAAGGCAAGTGACCCTCATGGCTCTTGGAGAGGAGAGCAGTGATGAATCTTCAAGCTCCTCAAACGCGGCTTCATCATCTTCGGATGATGAAGAGGTAACTTCTCCCGAGCTTGAAAAATGCTATAGAGCAATTGCATGTTTAACTAGTATGCTTAAGAAATCCAAAAACAAAGTTAAAGCATTGCAATTAAAAATTGATCAATTGAAAGCTTCTAGGGATGATAACATTGATGACTTGCATGTTGAATTACTAGAAGATGAAATTAAATCTTTGAAACAGGAGATTGTAAGCTTGAAATCCTCTAAGGTTGAGGAAATCAGTGATTTGCATGATAATGTGTTAGTGGAGGAAAACCAATCATTGAAGAATGAAGTTGAGAAGCTCAAGAATATTCTTGGAAAATTCTCAAATAGCTCTAAGACCCTAGACATAATCCTAAATGCCCAAAGAGCAGTTTACAATAGGGTCGGTATTGGTTACCGCCCTAAGGAGCCCTCATTTGTATCTCTCATGTCTAGGACTGACATGAGACAATCTAGGACACCCAAAATCCAAAAGAAAGTTGTCAAGGCATGGGTGCCTAAGTCATGTTTAGTTGATACTTTAGGTCCCAAGGTTTGGGTACCTAAGACTTCTATTTTTCGAATTGTGTAGGTTATGATTGAGGAAGCAGGAGGAACGCGATGAGGTCGCGAGAGAGGAGGTGGGATCTCGGCGTCGACCTAGGGTTCGCGAGTGTAGGAGAAGAGAAGGGAAGACGATGATGAAGGCGGCGTCTTCGGCTGTGGAGGAGTCGGGTGTGAAGAGATTAAGCCGATAGTGACTTAGGTCAAAGAATTTAAGTTGTGCCCTTTTTGCGTTTTGGTCCACAAGTTTGGCTTTAGCAATCTACTCCCCTAGGGTTTAGAATTTCGTATCCATTAAACCCTTAAACTTCATCTAGGAGCCCGGAAAACCCTAGGATCATTCCGAAAAATTTTCTGGAATAGGCAAATGTGTCAGATTTAACACTTCGCATCATCCTCCTTACAAAGTTGGCCATTTCGGAGGAAGAAGAGCCGCTGCCATCCTCCTCGGAATTGGATTCGGATCCGGAAGAAGATGAAGATGATGAGACCTCCTTCTCCTTCTTCTTCTCCTTCTTCTTCTTAGTGACTCGATCCCCTGCAACTAAGGTAATCCCCTTCTCCTTGGGGCCTTTGTTAGCCATTTCATGCAATTCCATCTCACAAAATAAATCATCTAATTTTACAATAGATAAATCCTTGGATACTTTGTAGGCATCCACCATGGATGACCACAAAGCATTCCTTGGAAATGCTTTCAAGACATACCTCACAAGGTCGCGATTCTCGACCTTTTCATCAATTGAATGAAGTCCATTAAGGACTTCCTTGAACCGGCTATGGAGCTCACTTACCGACTCATTCTCCTTCATGGAGAGATTTTGGAGTTGATTGAGGAACAAGTCCCTCTTGGCAATTCTAGAGTCTCGGGTGCCTTCATGGAGCTCAATGAGTTTGTTCCACAAGTCCTTTGCACTTGTGAAAGGACCAACCTTGATGAGTTGGTCTTTGTTCATGCCACATTGTAGAGTGACAACCGCCTTCGCGTCGGCTTCACTCTTCCTTGTTTGTTCGGCAGTCCACCTCCATGACTCAAGTTCTTTGCCTTCATCATCCTTAGGAGGAATGAATCCCTCCTTCACTGCGAACCAAGTGTGGATATCCATCTTCAAGTAGTATTCCATCTTTGATCTCCAATATTGAAAGTCGGCGCCATCAAAGAATGGAGGTCGGGTGGTGGAGAATCCTTCTCTCAAAGCCATCTTGTTGAGAACTCTCGGTTGTTAAGCCGTAAATAGAAAACCTCGCTCTGATACCACTTGTTGGGAACGAGATGGCTAGAGGGGGGGTGAATATAGCCAATCACTTCCTCTTTGAAGAGTTATCAAATTTCTGCACTTGAAGTTATTAATAGCACAGCGGAAGTATGGGAAAACAAAACTTGCAGAAACTTAAACCAAAACCTAACTAGCAAGATTAGTAAGATCGCTAACAAGGAGATTTTACAAGGTTCGGGGATAACTTGCCCCTACTCCTTGGCGTGCCCTTAAGGTGGGCGATCCCTTGATCGTCGGCAGATCAAGCCCCGGTGATCACCGGATATGAAGCAACCTCCTTCTCGGTGGAGAAACCTCCCCACAATGTGTTTCAAACAATGATATAGAATGAGCACAAAGAAACAACAAGAAGGATCTTACTCAAACACTTAGCAAGGACAAAAACACAGCAAGCTTCCCTGAGCTCCACCCAGTGGCGATCTCACGCAGAACCCTTCTCCGTGTCTTCCCACTGTCGGACTCCAAGCCTCTTGTTTTCTCCTTCAAGCGCTCAAGTATGATGATTGCTTTTCAATAGCTTGCTCAGAATGATTGAAGAACTCAAGAACAGCAAGCTTAATGTGGAGCAAAACAGAATGCTGGAACTCAAGAGCACAAGAATGAAGCGCCTTTGAACACTACCACTCTCGTTCCTTTTGTTTCTCCGCTAAGCAACAGATGATCTCATCTCTAGCAGCCTACAGCTGCCTCACTGCCAACGCGCCAGCTACACTGAACCCTAACTGAACTTCCTGAGCTCCCTCAGCCAAGCTTCAGTCAGCAGCTTCAGTCCTGCATCCAGCCGTTGCAACCTGTGTGGAGAAAGGGACAAACCTGCTCCAAGGAAAGCTCTCTTTGACTTCTCCTTGAGTGTTTGAATCCTCCCCTGTCACCTGAAACTTACTCAGAGTATTAGAGCAGCAAATCAACCAGCATATCAAATATCAGAGGAAAGTGGCAGCGAATCGGTTGTGTTCAGACGCGATCAGAGCGTCTGACAATGCAATTTGAATTAAAGTGATCGGTCACCGGACCGATCAAAGAGCCTCCTGATCGGTCACCAGACCGATCAGACTGGCTCCAGACCGATCAGGCTCCGTCCTGATCGATCCCCAACGCTCAATCAGAAATCGCGATTTCTTTGAGATTCTCCTGGACCGATCACCAGACCGATCCCAGGTCGTGGATCGTTCACCGGACCGATCCACCCTCATATTGGGCGATTTCTGAGTTTCGCAGGCTAAGCCTTCTGATCGGTCACGGAACCGATCAGGCAGCCTCCTGATCGGTCACCAGACCGATCAGGCTCCGTCCTGATCGATCATAGAGAGGAACCTGCGACGCTTGATCGTTCTCCGGAACGATCTGCACAGTAAACCTGATCGGTCATCAAACCGATCAGGAGCAGTTCAGCAAGAGAACTCAACCTCACTGCTCGCTCCCTGATCGGTCACCAGACCGATCAGGAGCCAGTCAATGGGTGAAACGCATACTCCCTGATCGGTCACCAGATCGATCAGGAGCAACACAGTAGGTTCCCAACCTCACTGTGTGCTCCCTGATCGGTCACCCGACCGATCAGTCATCGCTGGATCAGTCACTAGACCGATCCACGAAGGAGCAGCGTGCCAGAATCCCTGATCGATCACCAGACCGATCTAGGGACTCAAACTCAGCCCTCCAAGCTAAGTTTCCATCCACCTTAGCCCTCCAAGCTAAGGATTTTCCATCTAACTCTCCAAGTTAGGAATTTGCACCTAACTCTCCAAGTTAGGACTTTTCACCTAACCCTCCAAGCTAGGACTTTTCACCCAACCCTTCCGAGTTAGAACATCATCCAACCTAGCCCTCCAAGCTAGGCACCTGACCCTCCAAGCCAGGACTTTTTCACCTAATTCTCCAGGATGGGAATTTGCACCTAACCCTCCAAGTTAGGACTTTTCACCTAGCCCTCCAAGCTAGGACTTTTCACCCAACCCTTCCGAATTAGGACTTTTCCAACACCTAGCCCTCCAAGCTAGGACTTTTCAACACCTAACCCTCCAGGTTAGGACTTTGCAACACCTAGCCCTTCAGACTAGGATTTTCCATACCATGCCTGATCCCCGATCAGGACTTAATCATAATCAACATCATCAACCTAAACTAAAATCGATGTCAACACCAAAACAACAATCAGGGCCAGACTGCATCAACACAATTGACCAACCTTCTAGCGTTTTTGGATAATTTTTGATCGTCCGAAGTTGAGCTAACCCGAACTCAACTTCTGACTTTCTCCTCAAGTAGTCTTCCTCTCCGGCTTCTCGTCTCTCGGACATTAAGTGTGTCCTTCTCACTCCACCAGTGTACTCTTCCACAACTTTTCATACCTCGGATACACTGAGTCCGTCATCTCCCTTCCCATGCACTCCTTCTTGCTCGTTGTGTCTTCAACTTCTTGTGCTCTTAAGTTCCTAAACACTTAGACATAAGCATCAAAACCTAACATGACCTAACTTGACTTGGTTGACCATATCAAAACTATCCCTGGATATTTACAACTTCCACTCAATGAAGAATTGGGATCAATAACGAATGCTAGTCGGTCTATAGGAACAAGAGTAAGTGACTTTTTTCTTATCTCTAGACTCCCTTTGTCTTCCTCATATTCTTACTCTTCACTTTATTTTCATTCGAAGACTTCTTACACAGGACAATATTTCACTTGATATTATGAACATGCTGTTTGATCCAATAAATTCCACAACTAATAATTTTTCCACACAATTTACATTTCAACTTTTTCAAATTTTTAGGATTCACCAAGTCTGTAAATTCCCATCTAATATCATTCGAATTATGTTTGAAAGGGTATCAATCACCAACATTAAATTAGATATTTCAAAAATATGGTACCTGATATTTTACTACACAAGTCAAAAAGTATCAATATCAATTTTGAAAAATCAGTTGCATTAAGCACAAGCATTCAAAAAATCAATTATCAATCCAAGCAATAACATACAAGATTTGATACCAAAGGCCCAAAAGCTATAAATTAACCCTAACACGCACAATTAGTGTGTCACACAAATATGAATTTTCAAGCAAAACAAATTTGAGCCATAGTCCGTAAAATTAAATACGAACTAAAAAAATAACAAATTTGAGCCTAATACAAAAAAATTTACCTAAAAATCTATAATGAATAAATAATCTACAATTTTACCAATTAATTTGAAAATTAACATGTGATTAATTTGAAAAGTACCAGACTAGATTGATAATTTAACAACAAAAATACGTTGATTAATTTGATATGTATTATGGTGTTGAGAATAACTTCGATTAGAGTATTATTGGCTATCTCCACTCTATGAAATATGAAAATACATCAAATCGATGTAAATATGGATTTAGAAGAAAAAATCTACATGAAACAAACTAAAGGGTGTTCTTGTGTCAGAGTAGGAAAGTAAGATTTGTAGATTGATGAAATAGTTATATGACTTAGAAACAAGCACCAAAATAATGACATAAGAAATTTGATAATGTCATAAATGAAAGTGGATTTAAGATTAATAAATATGATAAATGTGTATATATGAAGGTCATAAAAAATGACTATGTGATCTTGTGCATCTATATAGATGACATACTTATCATTGAGAATAATGATAAAATAATCAAATTCATTAAAAATATGTTGAATTCAAGATTTGATATAAAAACATGAACCTAGCCGATGTGATTTTAGGTATTAAAATTCTTAGAACAACAAAAGACTTGTTACGAATAGGCTTGCAATACTGTAATTTAATTCGAGGGTCAACTTTAATCAGTCTCATTAAATGAATAAGATTATTGAGAAATTCACTAAGGGTGATACTGTGTTGGCATGAACGTTGATAGATATAAGTCAACATTGATTGAAGAATCGAGGAGAAAGTATTTTTCAGATAGAGTACTCTCGAGTGATTAGAAGTTTGATGTAACTAATGAGTTGTACACCACCAGACTTGGCCTACACAATATGTAAACTAATTAGATACATGAATAATCCCGATGTTAAGCACTGGAAAAGGATAATACGAGTATTTGAGATATACTCGTGAATATGAACTGCACTATATGAGATATCTTACTGTGATTGAAGGATACAACGATACAAATTAGATATTGGACATAAAGACTCAAAGTCTATAAGTAACTATGTATTCACTTTGGGAAATGTAGTTATTTTGTGGAAATCTTCTAAATAAATCGTAATAACTAAATTCTTAATGGAATTTAAATTTGTAACTCTTGACAAATGTGGTGAAGAGGTTGAATGACTACAACAAATCTTAGAAGATGTTCTAGATGGTTGAAATTAATGTCGACAATTTGTATATATTGCAATAGTCAATCAACAATCGATCCAGCAAAGAGTCATTTATGTAATGGTAAGTCTAAATATATACATCGTAGACACAATATCATTAGTCAATTATTCTAAACAGGAGTTTTCATTGTTGACTATGTAAAGTCAAAGGATAATTTAACGGATCGACTAACTAAAAGGTTAAATAGATAGTTAGTTATAAGTTCATCGTGAGGAATATGCTTGATGTTGATGAGAAATATTGGTACAAAAGAAACATAACCTATGCAAACTAAAGATCCCAAGTATGTGAATCTAATTGTACTAAGTGTGGGAACTATCCAATGAAAAGATGGAAGTTAAGCATATGAGTTTTAATGTTCAAGTGGAGTAATGTGGAATACTCTTAAGAGATCACGTAGGTAATAAAGAAGTGGGGTCGTTTTGAAGAGAATTGGAACACAATTCTTAGAACTTCTCACAGAATCAGACATGCTCATGGTCAAGAATGAACACACTCATAATAACTGAGTTGTATCAGAGAGGGTCTTAGGTGAAATATGTCAATGCTTACACAAACGACATAACAGTTCAAAAATAGCATGTCTATTGTCAGCCAATAAATAAACAGATCTTCACAATGGAATATTCAAAGGGTAAAACTTATCTGTTTTATACTGGATTCAACTGCTAAATGTTATCACATACTCTATTTCCATTCACGTGAAGGATTGTTGGATATATATGAAAGAAAAAGAGGCAGAGAAAAAAGAGACTCCATTGTGAATGAGACTTTAATCATATATTGGAAGTTTCAAGACATGTTGATTGGTTTATATTGATTCATAAACATAGATGTTGTGAAAAATCCATAGGGAGAGACTCTCTCTTAAGTAAGGGCCTGCAAGTAGGGTGCAAATTCAGGGGTCAGATTGCATTGAACCAAATTGACTTGTGTGTGAACACGACTTACACGTGTCGAATATCAGACCAATCGGAGCATAATTTGTTCAAGTGGAACAACCAAAATTTTGCCGCGTGAACAATTATTTTGCTTGCTATCGATGCGAAATAGATGCATTAATGTGAGAATTTATAACTGTCGAGTGAAACGACCAGCCATCAATGGTCGGCTACTGAGATTTTGATCCAGGCGATAAATGACCTTTACTCGGCCATTTAACACTGCCAATGGTGGGTGCTGCTATATAAAGAGGTCGCAATCTTAGGCAAAGAAGAGAATAAAGCGAAAGCAATAGCAAAAGAAACTCCTCCACCTTCATTTCCAAGTTCTTTGTATATGTCGTGCACTTGCAAGCCAACTCTATACGTGGTAGCGTTTAAGTACTCTCTCGATTCGTCATGAACAACTAATGTTTGGTTGTTTACGTGATTTTTCCCATTGTATCCTGGGAAGTAGACTTCCAATGTAATCTCGAAGTACAACCAGAGGGAATGATTTTGTTTTAAGAAAATTACGTTGAACGTAGGCCTCGAAATCTCTTTTAGCAAGGTAGCTTGGCCTCAACAGCTCGACTTCAACAACTCAAACAAGGCAGCTCAGCTCAGCCATATAAAGCTGCCAGTCTTCTAGGTAGCTCAATTATTCCTAGCAGCTCCTTCTCTACTTGACGGCCTGAGATTATCAACTTAGATCATTTTGACAGATAAACTTGAAATTGAAATTTTATAAGTTTCAATTCAGTAAATACCCATAATATCTCTGGCAAAGATTGTCAAACACATTATTCGAAAATATAAAAGTTTAATATTTTTTGAATGAGTCCTAAGAATTCATTGGTTGTGTTAGTTAGTGAATATTATTGTCTTAGTTTTTATAATGATCTTGTGATATATTTTATCAATTTTTTTAAATTTAAAAATGTATTATTCTTAATTTATGTTACCTTGTTATTTATTTCGTGAGTGTTTTAAGTTAATTATAGCTCAGATCATTGTTGCAAGATCATTCATAGAAATCAGGATTGAAACAACACAATATAATTCAAAAGTATAAACATATAAAATGCCTGCCATACTATACTGGTTATCATATTTGAAGGACAGGCAGTACTCTATCCCAGCGAGGCGTAATTTGATGATTTCAGTGTCAGCTTTGACTGCTTTTGATACTGAAATCGTGATTAAAGAAAGTCACCCATCTGTGGCGATATTCCACTAGTGATCATTTCTTGTACAACTCTCAGATTCCTTGTGCTTCTGCTGACATGCATGCATGCAGGTACGCAACAGGATCACAGCCAAACGCAATGAGAGCAATAATCATGGTATTTAGAGCTGCTTTGAGCTGTGCCTGTGCTGCATCATCATTTCATCTCCTGTATTTTATCAGACGTACGTAAAAATCTATATTTATCAAAAAAAAAAATTATAATTTATTTTTATCAAAAAATACATATATAAAATTAACTCATTGCTCTGGTACCATTCCCGTCAATTACTTCTCTTCGTAATTCACTTTTCGTGACATCCGAATCATCTTTTTATAATTTACTTTTAAAATAATAAATTATGATTCGAATATAGATATTTTTATATTTTCTCATCCTATATATCTCTTTCTGCTTGTACAAATTGACTCATCCCTAACTTATTATTATATTTTACTGTGATTGTGAAAAAATTAAAAAATATTTAAACATTATCTTATAAATAAATAATAAATGATGATTATATATTTTTTAAAAATAATTTAAAATAGAATAAATATCAGGGCACGTTGGACTTAAAATTTCAGAATATGACCAACGTGAGTCTGAAAATATCAAACCATCTGATATTCAAAATCAAAATTATTATTTTTTAAATAATTATAAATAATTGAAATAATAATATAAGTAGATATAATATAATATGAGAAAATATAAACAAAATAAAACAAAGAATGATATATAAAATATAAAAAATAGAGTTTTTAGAATTGTATATATTAGAAATATATAAAATAGAAATTAAAATAAAATTTATATGTCAAAATTAAGACAGTAAAATAGATTAGACATTCTCGAAAAAATTATTAAAAATTGATTGGATTTGATTTCACCTGAAATATTTGATTTCAGACCCAAAAAGGGTCTGAAATAATTTATTTCAGGCACAACAAGGGTTTGAAATAATTCATTTCAGACCCTCTTTGGTCCTGAAAATATAAAATATAGAAAAATAATAATAAACTAAAAATAAGAAATGATATATAAAATATAATAGTTTTGATATATCAGACCCTCTTTAATTTTTTCTCTTTAGTTTTTTCAATATCTGAAGCTAGGTTAGACACTAGCTTCATATATATAATTCAAAAAATGGTTAAAGTAAAATATAATAAAATAGAGATTTAAATAAAGATATTATAAGAATAAAGAATAAAGTAAAATAAATAATATAAATACAAAAATATATAATACGAATAAATAATAAAGTAATAAATATAAAAGAGAGAAAGATAAAGTAAATATGTTAAGAGTTCGTAGAATTGTAGAATTGTACAAACACTATTTCTTTTATAAAAAAATATTATAATTTTATATATTAGAAATATATAAAATAGAAATTAAAATAAAATTTATATGTGAAAATTAAGATAGATTATATATCATAGTAAAAAATATTAAAAATCAATTAAATTTGATTTCAAGCCTAAAAAGGGCCTGAAATTTATTCATTTCAGGTCCTTTTTTTTCCTAAAATCAAATCTAATATAGAAAAATAATATAATTAAAAAATTATATAATACGAATAAAAAATAAAGTAATAAATATAAAAGAGATAAAGATAAAATAAATATGTAAAGAGATAAGAAAAATAATAAAGATAAACATATAAAATATAAAAAAATACTTAAACAATGGAAAAAAAAGCATAAAATATAAATAAATAAATAGAGTTGTTATAGATTAAAAATATAAGAAGATAAATATAATATAAAATAAAATATAAATGTGAAAAAAATCAAAATAGATAATACGATATAAAGATAAAAAAAAGATAAAGATGTGAGATAAAAAAAGATAGTCTAAATATGCTACAACCGCTACATACATTGTTCCGTACTAAGTGGCATGATATAAGAAGAGCATTACCAGTGGCTAGGATTAGGTTTTGACAACATAATTACCTTCTTCTAGCTCAACCATAACTAATGATATCAAGTAATGAAAAAAATCTAAATATCCTAGATCGATCAGTGAGTTTTAGAGAAAACTCACTAATTGACCTAGAAAAGTCACATTGCAACAATTTTAAATATTATGAGTTTATGGTGTTACAAAGACTCGATTTGTGCTATCCAATGTGTATTTAGGGGCTTTCCAAATGTTCTTCAATAGTACGATATATTTAAGCTTATTTAAAGGTAAATTGAATTTAATTGTATATCTCTATTGAAATACCCTAAATGAATTAATTTCATTCCCTCTTTGGGTCTGAAATCAAATTTAATTAATTTTTAATAATTTTTTCTATATTATATATTCTATCTTAATTTTCACATATAAATTTTATTTTAATTTATATTTTATATTTTTCTAATATAAACAATTTTATAAACTCTATTTTTTAATAAAAAATACAATTGGTACAACTCTACACTTCTATTAACTCTTTAAATATTTATTTTATCTTTCTCTATTTTATATTTATTACTTTATTATTTATTCATATTATATATATTTTTATTTATATTATTTATTTTACTTTATTCTTTATTCTTATAATATCTTTATTTAAACCTCTATTTTATTATATTTTACTTTAACTTTTTTTTTGAATTTTACATATGAAGCTAGTGTCTAACCTAGCTTCAGATATTAAAAAACTAAAGAGCATCTGATATCTCAAAACTATTATATTTTATATATCTTTTTTATTTTTTTATATTTTACAATTTCAGGACCAAATAGGGTCTGAAATATTTTTATTTCAAGCCTAAAGAGGGCCTGAAATAAATTATTTCAGGTCCTTTTTGGGTCTGAAATCAAATATTTCAGGTGAAATCAAATCCAATCAATTTTTAATAATTTTTTTGAGGATATCTAATCTATCTTACTATCTTAATTTTGATATATAAATTTTATTTTAATTTCTATTTTATATATTTCTAATATATACAATTCTACCAACTCTATTTCTTTTTAATATATTTTATACATCTTACTTTATTTTATTTATATTTTTCAATATTTTATAATTTCTATTTATATCCTTATTTCAATTATTTATAAATAATTTGAAAAAAAATAATTTTTATTTTGAATATCAAAGGGTTTGATATTTTCAGATTTCAGACTCACGTTAAACCTGATATTATGGGATTTTAGGCCCAACATGCCTTGATATTTATCCTATTTTAAAAATATATTTTGAAAATATATAATCATCATTTATTATTTATTTATAGGATACTTTTTTAATTATTTCATAATTTTTCACAATCGCAACAAAATATAATAAAAGGTTAGGGATGAGTCAAGTTGTGCAAGCAGGAAGAGATATATAGGATAAGAGAAGATGAGAATACTTACATCCGAATCATAATTTATTATTTTAAAATCATATTATGAAAAAATGATTCGGATGTCTCGAAAAGTGAACTACGAAAAAGAATAATTGACGGGAAGGGTATAAGAGAAATGATCTGATTTTACATGCGCTCTTTGTAAAAAATAAATCATAAGATTCTTTTTAATAAATATATATTCTTACGTACGTTTAGTCTAAAATGTCGATTCATCTGCCTGCAATCATCATGTTGCTATTCCCTTTGGGTTGAATGCTGGAGGCCATATATGCAGTGTGCAATCTTTTCTCGTGTTGATTGAGAGGGCGCAGAGTTAGAAGGAATGAGAAATTTTCAAAGTGCATCGCCATTAATCTGCTTATTGCATTTAGCTGTGTATCCCTTATCAGGGATGATCCAGTAAGAGATTAAGGGATAGGATGATTCAGCAATGCAATCACAGACAAGTCCTTTTGACCAATTGGATACAAGTCAGATTGGTCACTATAAAGTCTATCTTCGACAAGTCAGACTACAATCAAGTCGGGTTGGCTTCCTTCAGGTCAGATTTCAATTAAGTCAGCTCTTGTTGAGTTGGCTTCTCCATAGATCAACCTTCCCAATACCGAGTGATGTAGTGGAAGCTTATAGCCCTCACGAGTCTCTTATGGTCAAAAGTCGTGCTGAGCTATCAGTCAAAGTCAAGGCGAGTCAGACGTAACCTAAAGGGAATCAAACTCAAACTAGAAGAGACTCGGGTTTGATTGAACCTCCTCAGAGTCGGACATCCTTCTCAAAGTCGGGTAGATCTTGACCCAAAAGTCATGCTGAATAATTAGTCAAAAACGTATTGGACTTGGTGTTGGATGTCGGAGGGGCGATCAATCAGTCTTCTCAGAGTCGGGCAGATCATCCCAATCCTTCTTCAGGTTTACGAACGCCAAGTCTCTCCCACGCGGGATGAGTCTTGAACGAAGGAACTGGCGAATTCTTCACTCGCTTGATAATCAGCAAGCTCAACCTTGACAGTCTCCATCTCTTAGGCCAGCTTTACTCCTTTTCCCTTCTCCTTAGCAAGAGGATGTTCCAATCATTGAAAAAACTAATGTACAAGTCATGTGCATTTAGCCCAAAGAACATGGTTGGAAATTATTTTTGAAAATTATTTCAAAACTATTTTGAAAAATCTTGATGATAATTATCTTTTGATAGAACTCATCATAAAATTAGTGCAAAATGGAGTGAAACATTGAAGTATTTCAATAGTTTACAATTTTATGTCAATATTTAAAAATGAAAGCTATTTTGATAGAAAATTATTTTTTCCATGATAATATATATCATAAATTATGTCTACACAAAATTTAACAATTTTGTAGAATTATTTAGGAGTTTCCGAAATTCGGTCTGAAATTATTTCCAGAAATCAGAAACTCTCAATCGATTAGGTGATCGATTGGGACATACATCAATCGATTGGTGAAGGTTTTCCGTGAGAATAGAAGCTCACGTAATTGATTGATTAAGATAGTCATAATCGATCAGGTGACCGATTAAGGTATGGTTTAATCATTAGGACTCAACACCAATCGATTGACACTACTATTTTTGACTGAAATTATCTGATTTCAATCCATTAACCCAATTTCTAAGTAATCTAATAATCCCTAACCCTCTATAATACTTTTATAAGTATATTAAGGTAATTTTCAGGATGAACACAAAAAGGGGAAAGATTTTGGTGAAAAATATAAGGTGAAAGAGAGGTTAGGGTTATAAATTGAATCTTTAAATATCATAAATTCGCTTTGAGCTTTCCTAAAAATTTAGGAACTCAAAAATCATTATTAGTGTAATGATAGAAGTTTAGAGTATGTTTTGAGAGGAAGGTCTTCCTTAAAGATATGATTTATTTTCTTTTGATAAAGATAAGGAGACAATGAGAATTGGGAACCTTCATTATGATAGATATATGCTTAGGATTGAGCGTAGGTTACAATGAAATGTATGAGATTTTCATCAAGTACCTTTGACCAAATTGACTATTGAGGAGAGAGTTTTTGATGTGTATCAAAGGGGAAGAAAATGTAGAATTAAATTAAGCTAAAAGATTAGTTTAACTTAAATATATTGTCAAACATAAAAAAAGGGTGATTGTTGGTGCAATTGCCTTTGGGTCAAGGTTGACCAGTTTGACCCAGCTCGAGTGGGTTTGAGTTTGAGTTTTGATATTTAACAAGATGTGTGTAATAAGTTAAGTGGGTCAAAGTTAACTAGAGACTTGACTGGTGAAGTTCTAACTCGAGGGTTAGGCAAAGGTGAAGTCCTAGTGGGACTAGGCGGACCTAATTGGGAACTAGGTTAAATCCAAGTGAATCTAGTGTTGATGCAGTCTGGCCCAGTTGTTGTTTTGGTGTTGACAATGATTAAGTTTTGGTTGAATGAGTTCGGGTAAAGTCCAAGTGGATTGGGAGATCGCACGCTGACATTGGAAAAGACCTAGTGGGACTAGGCACACCTAGTGGGACTAGGTGAAGTGGAAAAGACCTAGTGGGACTAGGCATACCTAGTGGGACTAGGTGGAAACCCTGGCTTAGGAAGCCAGGTCCTAGCTTGGAGGGCTAAGTTGGATGAAACCCTGGCTTGGAGGGCCAGGTCCTAGCTTGGAGGGCTAGGTTGGATGAAACCCTGGCTTGGAGGGCCAGGTCCTAGCTTGGGAAGCTAGGTTGGATGAAACCCTGGCTTAGAGGGCCAGGTCCTAGCTTGGAGGGCTAGGTTGGATGAAACCCTGGCTTGGAGGGCCAGGTCCTAGCTTGGGAAGCTAGGTTGGATGAAACCCTGGCTTGGAGGGCCAGGTCCTAGTTTGGGAAGCTAGGTTTGATGAAATCCTGGTGAGTGAAGCCAGGTCCTAGCTTGGGAAGCTAGGTTGAAGTCCCGGTGAGTGAGACTGGGCATGGAGCCTTGGTCCGGGGGATTGAGCACGAGTTAGAGAAGGCTGGGAGCCCATTCTCTTGACTTACAGTGGATTTTGCCTTGCCTGGATCGGTCTGGTGACCGATCAGGGAAGTTGGCACGGAGTTCCTTCGTGGATCGGTCTAGTGACCGATCCAGCGATGTCTGATCGGTCTGGTGACCGATCAGGGAGCATACAGTGACTTTGTTAGGCTACTGATCGTCTCCTAATCAGTCTGGTGACCGATCAGGGAGACTATTCAGATTGTTCTGGTGAACGATCAGAGGGAGAGCCAAATGCTACTAATCGGCTCCTGATCGTTCTGGTGAACGATCAGGGAGAGGTCAGTAGGCTTCAGGGAAAAACTTGGATCGGTTAGACTGACCGATCAATTATCACGAGCTTCTCACTATAACCGATTAGGCTGGAGCCTGATCGGTCAGGAGGTGCTCTGATTGGTCCCCAGACCGATCAGGCCACATCCTGATCGGTTTGGTGACCGATCAGTAGGCTTGGGCTAAGAAAGCTGGGGAATTCCTGCAATGCTGTGGATCGGTCCGGCGACCGATCCACGTTCTGTGATCGGTCAGGGTGACTGATCACAAGAAGGTCGCGATTCTTGGTTTCTCACCGTGGACCAATCAAGCTGGAGCCTGATCGGACTGGACCTGTCCTGATCGGTCTGGTGACCGATCAGTAGTTGATAGCTTTAATTCAAAAGCGCTGTCAGAGTTCTGATCACGTTCTGATTGCTACTGATACACTATTGATCTTTGTTCTGAGTCTTCTGATATTTGATCCTCTGTTGATTTGCTATGCTAATAACCAGCTAAGTGTGCAGATAACTCAGGTTCACTCAAGGGGAGTCAAACGGAGGCTTTTGCTTCATCAGGTTTGGCAGTTTGCCTTCTCAGGTTACAACGGACGCTGGGGCTGCTGGCAACAGACCTGGGGCTCGACTGAGGGGAGCTCAAGGAGTCCAGGAGAGGTCAGGGTAGCTGAGTAGTGGCAGATGAGCAGCTGGTGAGCTGCAGTGGAGCGTCTAGTGGCTGGCGATGTGAGCTGCAGAGGCCAGATGCTTAAAAGTCCTGAGAGGTGGAGAAGAAGTGAGAACTCTTCTTTGGTTACAACACTTATGCTCTTGCGACAACTTTGATCATCTCTTGAGCAAGCAACTGTAAATCTTGAGCAACATTCTGATACTTGAGCACTTGGAAGAAACAAGGAGCTTGGCGAGTCCATCAGCAAGAAGACACGGATAGCAGGGAGTTCTTATGTGAGATCTATGCTGAGTAGAGCTCGGTGAGGAGTTCGCTTGTGTTCTTGCTGTCCTAAGTGCTCTGTAACAAACCAATTTAACGTGGTTCAGAGAGAAAGCTCCGACTTCACGGCTGTCCGTAAGGTGAATGATCTTGCTCCGTTGGTGGATGACTCCCCGGAAAGCATCCGGCTAGCTCGTGTAGCTCCTTATGGGTGGAGAAATCTTGTCACAACTCGCAACACTCATCTGAGCACTTAGACAACTAATTGACCTTTAGCCAAAGCCAATTTCGTCAACTCTAGCCAGTCAAACCGAGCTCCCTTAAATAGAACTCGTGGCTGAACTAGCCATTACCAGTCGATTGGTGACTGGTTCCAACCGAATCCGAACGTTACAACCCAACATTCGACTTCCAGCCGACACCAGTCGACTGCACACAGAGGATCAGTCGACTGATCTTTCTGTGCCCAACACCAGTCGACTGCTCCAAACAGCTGTCAACTGCCCAAGCTCTAAACCTAGGGTTTCAACTTCGAGTATCTATATCCTGCATTCTCACAATGCAACATCAAATACAACAATAATCTTAACTTAAACCTTTGCCCAAACATCAAACCCAAGGTACTTTAATTGCTCCAACAATCTCTCCCTTTTTGTTGTTTGGCAACCCGTTTATGTTAGGGAAACAACAAAAAAGCAAATGATCAAAAAGTACTTGACCTTAGACTCCCCCTTTACCTTAGACTCCCCCTTTACCTAAACTCCCCTTTGAGTAGGTTTTTCTTGTAAAGGTACTTCTCCCCCTTTGCCAACAAAGACTCCCCCTTCACCTAAGCTCCCCCTTGAGCTTGGATTTCTTGCAAAGGTGTGTTGGTTTCCCACTTAAACCCAACACTTCTCCCCCTTTGCCAAACATCAAAAAGTGCTCCAATTATTAGATTCTTTAGATTTTGATGACCATAAACATTGTGTATTAACCCCCTATGAGGTTATACACAAGTTCAACATCATCAAAACACATTTCGACTTCGCTGAAAACAATTTCAGCTTGTATCAATCGACAATGATAGTTGCCAGTCAACTGACCTAGTCGAAAATCAATCCCACAGAATTATCAGTCGACTGCCCTCTGCATCAGTTGACTAATATCCTGATATCAGTCTATTTCTACATTTCTAACCCAATTTAAAAAATGCACCAGAAATTCCTCAAGTCTCCAAAATTTTCCAAATTTTGTGAAGAAATTTGTGGTATCCATGTCTACTTGGGAAAAATATATTAAAAAAATGTATATATCTCATATCCCAAGATTGACACAAAACCCAAAACTATCTAAATGGTTTAATAGAACCTTGACCTAAAGTCCTAGTTTTAGCTTCCTCTTGATGTATCTACCCATACCAAACCACAATGCATCCATAACATTGGTTTATATGACATTTATACATCAAAAACTAATTTTAATGGAATATGACCCCAATGTCATATTTTCATGCATGTAATATAAATCCAATGTGCCAAAACTTAAAAATTGAGACTCAAATCCTTCTCCAAACTCTTTGGCACACTCTATGGTCCATCTAAACTTCCGGAAGAAATTCTCCCAAGTTCCATTTACCATGAATTCCAATTTGACTCTTTGAGCTCCCATTAGAGCTCTTAACCTTAGCCACTTCCCTAGATAGCTCTTTTACAATCATTAGGTCACACCGGTGTACCTCCGGTGATTCTTGGCCTACAAATCTAACTTCATTAACCTTGGACACTTTGTCCTTGGTTAAATTATTTTTCCCCTTAAATTTAAATGGATTATCCTTGCCATTTTTGAATTTTCCATCCTTGGCATAGTTATATACTACCCTAGTATATTTCCTTTCCTTTGCCTTAGATGTACCCAATTTGACTTGGGGGTTTTGACTACCCAAACATATGTCAAGTCTCCCAAGTCCAATAATGAATCTATCTAGGACTCTCTCCATTTCCTCAAGTCTTGCCTTCAAGACTTGATTTTCCAATTCTAGGGTTCTAACTCTAGAGTCAGCATGTCCATCTTGGACATTTCTAGACCTACCCAACTTCCTAGGCATATGTCTCCCCTTCTTGAGATTAATGCCTTGATCAATAACTACCTTCCTCACCTTACGCATAGTAGTTTTGGTCTTATTAGGTCTAGTCTAGGATAATGATTTCCTAGTGATCCTATTCCTATCATTATACCTAAATATATGATTATACTTAGGTAAATAATCTACATTATTTTTAACAAGCATATAGCAATTTGAAATTGGATTAAATTTTAAATAAGGAATTATCTTCCCTTTAGCCTTTGAAGCTCCCCCTTAACTTGAGCTCCTCTTCTTCTCCAATTTTTTCAAATGCCCTAGCTTCTTGAGCTCTCCTTTCCTTGGGCATTTTGTGTGGTAGTGCCCCCGCTCGCCACACGTGAAGCAAATTATATGCTT
This sequence comes from Boesenbergia rotunda, assembly GCA_024364735.1. Lineage (NCBI taxonomy): Eukaryota > Viridiplantae > Streptophyta > Magnoliopsida > Zingiberales > Zingiberaceae > Boesenbergia > Boesenbergia rotunda. Next base: position 26,647 of record JAGFNQ010004276.1, on the reverse strand, counting down.
CTTCTCCTTCGCTCCCATCCCTACTACCCTCATTAGTTTTTAATTAAAATTTACCGGATTTAGGGTTTACCTCTTTTACCTTCTTGAGTGAAGGACACCTACTCCTATAGTGTCTCATTTCCCCACACTCAAAGCTTTTGATGTGGGATTTCCCACTCTTCTTAGTAGATGAGGTCGAGGGTTGAGCTTCCAAGATCTCCTCCACCTTGGATTACTTTTCTTCTTCCTCACTTGAGGATGTGGACGATTCCACTTCCTCCTCTTCGGATGTTGAACTCGATTCAACTTCCGATTGGTCCTTCTCCTTCTCTTGGACCAATGAACCCTTATCCTTGGACTCCTTCACTCTATGTCATTGTGTAGAATTTTCGTTTAGAGCTATCACCTTTCTCCATATCTCATAAGCATTCTTGTATTCACCTACACGGGACACAATATAATAAGGTAATAGATTTAACACAATTCTCGTTACCTCCTTATCCGACTCCGCTTCCTCCTTTTGATCCTTTGTCCAAAAATGAGGTTGGAGGTGTTTCTCCTTTTTGTCCGTTGGAGCTTCGAATGGAACCTCCAATGCGGTCCAATAGTTCCAATTCATTTGGAACAATTCTCCAACTGGTTCCTCCAATAATCGAAGTCGTCTCGATTATATGGAGGTGAGATCCTAATATCCCATCCTAGCAGACCTTCCGAATCCATCTTCCTCTAGCACTTTTGCTCTCCCGACGGTTAGTCCGTAAACGAGCGACCCAGGCTCCGATACCACTTGTTGGAGATCGGTGCACCGGCTAGAGGGGGTGAATAGCTTGTTGCCCCCAATTCAATCGTTTCTTCCTACACGGTTAGTTTGCGCAAGCGGTATAATATAAACTAAAACTAACGCAAAGGAAGACAAACCAATAAAACGTGGTTCAGAGATAATGCTCCTACTCCATGGCTATTTGTAAGGTAGACGATCCTGATCCGTAGGTGGATAACTCCCCGGAAAGCCTCCGGCTAGGTCGTGTAGCTCCTTGTGGGTGGAGAAACCTCTCTACAACCCACAACACTCACCTGAACACTTAGACTACTAATTGGCCTTTAACCAAAGTCAATTTCGTCAACCCTAGCTAGCCAAACCGAGCTCCCTTAAATAGAGCTCCCAACACCAATCGACTGATCCAACCGAATCCAAACGTTATAGCTTAATGGTCAAATTCCAGTCGACACCAGTCGACTGCACAGAGGATCAGTCGACTGATCTTTCTGTGCCCAACACCAGTCGACTGCTCCAAGCAGCAGTCGACTACCCAAGTCCTAAATCTAGGATTTCAACCCCGAGTATAGTCACTCAACACTCGTCCTCGCCTGACTAACCTAAACCTAGCCTTCTAGCCTCCTCCATCAGTCTTGCGTCCCTCGGATGCCTCTCCATCCTTCATGCCTTGCCTTCTGGAGCTTCCTTCGACCTCGGTCCTTGTTGTCGGGTCTTCCTTTGCCAAGATATCACTTGGACTTTTCTCCTTCGTACCTGTTAGTGATATGAGAAAAGTGTCCTAAGGCAATCGCCTTATGATTGTAATCATTTATTTTAATAAATGAATATTCACTATTTGAGTATACATGTTTATGTATTTGATTGAGATCTTAAACTTATTTACTGAATGTCCGCAATACAATTCACAGCATGAGAGAATTTGTGATGAATTCACAACTAGTGATTATCTCTACATGTGCAATTGTGAAGTATTGAAATTGTCCCTAGTCGATGAATTGATAAAAATGGACACTATTAATTCTGTTGAGACTAGCATGGGTTATTCTCTAATCAGCTGATTCTCACTGGCTGGTGACATTGGGATGTCCGGAGATAAACATGAATGCTAGTTAAGGGAACTAGTTCATTGGAGTGACTGGCTGTAAAACTTCATATGGTAGTCTAAATATAGACATGTCAGTGAAGTTCTTACTACAGCTTAAGTGCGATGTTCTTTGACTTGCGGTGTTCAAGTCATCTTGGTCATGGAGACTTATACTTTGACATCTTAAGCAAGCATCTCCAAGGAGATGTGGACCCAGGATGATTGGGTATAAGCCGAAGTGCCCGAAGATGTTTGAACAGCCTACAAAGGATTCACCACTCCTTGTGAGGAGATGTATACCCAAGGCCTATCGTCGGATTGTTACTCGAAGCCTCTGGCCAAAGCATGACATGTTCAGAATATGAATCTCTTAAATACATGAGAGTAATTAGAATCCGTAAGATGAGAAAACGTTACTTGGGCTAGGTGTGACGTAGTCAGCCTAGTGGGGACTGACACATATAGACCATGTCCTGAACCAAGTGGGTATAAGATGGTGAAGGGAATGGGGCACGATTCATTATAGCTGCTGAAGGGTTTCAGAATTGTTTCTGAGGTCAACCGTTGATCTTTCGATTAATTAGGGATCATGATGTACTACTAGGTGTCACTCATGATCGTTCTATAATTGGTTAATTATAGACGGCCAACATAAATCGAAAGCCTATTTAGTCACACGCACTACGAGTAATCTGAGGGATTTAAAACGAGTTGAAAATTGGATTTTCCAATCAAGAGAGATTGGGTTTGGTTGAGCCAAACGATAAGTCGAATCTGAATTTTTCAGAGACGCATCGGAAGCGTAAAATGGCTAAGTCTTTTGAAGACATAATAGATGAATTAAATGAGTTTAATTCATTGGGGCGTGGCCTAGATAGGCCGGCCAAAGAGGGTCCCCACCCTCTTTGCTTGGCCGGCCACAACAAAGGGAGGGAACCAAATTGTTTGGTTTAATTTATAAAATAAATCAAGTGTGGTTTGTTTTAAAAAATTATGGATGATAAAGAAATTTATATAAATAAATTTATATAAAGAAATTTATATAAAATTTATTTTTCATGGAAATTAAAATGAACCATGGATTGATTTATTTTATTTTATAAAATCAATCATGGATTGATTTACCATGATAAAGAAATTTATATAAAGAAATTTATATAAAGAAATTTATATAAAAAAATTTATTTTTCATGAAAATTAAAATGAACCATGGATTGGTTTATTTTATTTTATAAAATCAATTATGGATTGATTTACCATGATAAAAAAATTTATATAAAGAAATTTATATGATAAATTTCTTATGAAAATTTATTCCATAAGAAAAAAGAGACTTGGTTGATTTTTATCATGAATTAAAATATGATTTTAACCATGATATAAAATCAAGACTTGGCATGATGGAATAAGTCATAGAAAATTTATATGATAAATTTCTTATGAAAATTTATTCCATAAGAAAAAAGAGACTTGGCGGTTGAGAGACCACTATATAAAGTACCCAAGGCAAGGCTTGAAATTCATTCGAAATAATCCAAGTATTCTTGCTTGGGCTCTCTCCCTCTCCTCCCTTCTTCCTCTTGGCCGGTCATAAGCCTCTCCCCCTTTCTTCTTGCCGTGAGCACAAGGAGAAGCACCGAGGCGACGAAGTTCTTCCGTTGGGACGATCTTCCTCTCCGACCATCATCACCTTGGGATTGGGCGCAAGTCATCTTCCTCCTCGCCGGAATTGTGATTCCGGCCAACCTTGGTGGTGAGTTTTTCTGATATGATTACTTCTCTCTTGGTTTCTTGTAGCGTTCTCGAAGAATCTAGTAGTTCTCGAGAACACGAGACTCGTGGCTTTGCGAAGTCATCCCGAAGAAAACTCGGCGTGAACGTGAATAGAGGCGGAGCTTCCAAGGGACGCTTACAGCTCGTTCCTTTCTTCGAGTTACGCAAGGTAACAAGTAAATTAGTTTACGTTTCTGCAAAAGTTTAAATATATGATCATGTCTACACAACATAAGGTTGCATGCTTAGATGTGTAGTTAAATAATTTGAGAAATTATTTATGCTAAACCTTCCGCTGCACGTAATTAATTTTAAAATTACGAACCCGCATCCATGTCAACATGCACCCGGTCCCAACAGTGGTATCAGAGCCGGTTAGTGTTCGACATAATCATATAATTGTTTTGCGAAAAACATTGTCATGATCTCAATTTTGGAAAATTTATCAATTATGGAAACATTCCAATTATGGTAAATTTTAGATTTAGGAATTTCAATGTTTGGAAATCCTCATGAAATTTCGCAAACTTTTGAAATATCCCTGTTTCTGAAATTTTATGATAATTGTGAAAACTTTCTATTTTTGGAAACTTTTCAATTTTGGAAATTTTCCAATTTTGGAAATACGTAAGTTTTCTTTGTACCAGAAACTTAAAATTATTCTGAAAATTTTTAATTTTGGAAACTTTCCATTTATGGAAAGCTCGCAATTTTGGGCACTTTCTTTCAAGAAAGTCTAGACAAAATATAGGAATATTAATTGACATTTAAATTCATAATTGGAAATTAAATTATTTACAAAATTCTTTATTTTGGATTGAGCCTCGGGGAGCTGTCCAATTTAAAGTTAGTTGTTATAATTAAATTTCCTAAATTGAATTTAAATTGTCAAATGTTTAATTTGGATTGAGCCTCGGGGAGCCGTCCAAATTATATTATCAATAAATTCTTATTTTGGATTGAGCCTCGGGGAGCCGTCCAAATTAAGTTATTTATGATATTAATTTTTCATAAATAAAATATGTGATCAAATCTTGGAAATTTTGAGGTGATTCTCAAACGATAAGATTTATGAGGTGATGCTCTTACATATTATTGTCTCCAAAATTAATTAGGAAAATTGTTTCCTATAGAGTATATTTCCTTAAATAAGATTTTCATGAAAATAATATGTGGTTGAATTAAGGGAATCTGTCTCTTAATTTAATAAGATTTGATTTAGAGAAATCAAAGTCTTAAACATATTATTTCCGAAATTGATTATGACAATTTAGGAAATTGTTTCCCAAAATAATTCCTTGAATAAAGTGTGAAATTAGAATTAGAAAATCCGGTTCCTAATTCAATTAATGAGACTTGATAAATTAAGTCACATACATACTTTATTAAGGAAATCGTTAGAACATGACATATTTATATGTCACGAATGTGCTTAAAAGAAAAGGATGAGACCCAAAACCCCTTACAAAATATTAAGGCCAACATCTTCCATTAATATGGTTAGAACCGGAGTTTTGTTTCTCGTTTGGGTTGATGGACACATCTATGCCGGGCTTGAACCTCGACATGTTCAAACCATGGAATTAGTTTATGATTAATATAGTT
>JAGFNQ010004276.1:0-19062 GCA_024364735.1 Boesenbergia rotunda | reverse complement strand
AACGGTCAAACTCGGGTTTTGATGTATGACAAAGTGGTTAAAGTTAGGGTTGTGTGTGTTTAACCTATTTACTAAAGTGTGCAGGGTTGAAAGACTTAGGACCAGACACCAGGCTGAAGTCCAGGATGATTGAGTCCTGGCGGGAAGTCCAGTTGGGTCCGCGGACCTGACAACTGGCTGAAGACCAAGTTGGTTGAGACTTGGCAGGAAGACCAAGGTGGTTGAGACTTGGCAGGAAGTCCTGGTAGGGTCAAGAAGTCAAGTAGAGCTGCACAATAGGGTAAGTAAGGTAAGTCACTGGAGGAGCGACCCAGTGAGGACGAGTCCAATCTTGGACTTTAGGCGCGGTCCAACTTAGACCCATTTAGGTGATCTAAGTTGAGTCCTGGTTAGATCCTGGTCTGGGAGACAGGATCTAATTAACTTAGAATTGTATCTTATTTTAGTCCATATAAAATTGTGCTAGCCTTGTTTTGGACTAACCCTGGATGCAGGACCGAAAGACTATGTTGCTGCAGCTCAGAGAGCCTCAAAGGAGTGAGGCCGTAGCTGAGCAGGGCGCCCCGGGTGTGTCGGGCGCCCCAGAGTCAACCCAAGTCCGCGGAGAGGTAAACGCCCCGACAGCAGCGCTATTCGGGGCGCCCCGCTTGAATCGGGCGCCCCCTGTGCCACCTCACTGCCAGCTGCCGAAGCTCGCCCTCGCGAAGCCAGAAGATGGGATTTTGACCGGTCAAACGGGCGCCCCGCGCGCGTCGGGCGCCCCAGTCAAAAGCAATCCCGAAGTAGACGAGATTAGCTCTGACCGGAGCATCGCCGGATCTACAGCCACGTGGGGGGCGCCCCGAGCATGTCGGGCGCCCCCTGCCCTATATAAAGAGGGCCTCGACCCTCTTCAAAGAATAACATTTTTTTTTCAACGCTCCAAGTTCTTCTACGCTCGCGCCCTGCTCCAGAAACGCTACACTTCGAGCCGACGACGTCCCGCTGCCCCGAAAGAGTCGACCTACTCCGGACGTCGGTAAAAAGAAGAATTTCTTTTAATACTTTATTGCACTTAATTACTTGAAAGTGTGGGGTTGTCACACTTTCATTTCATTTGTACTCGCCTACTCTATCGGGGTTGACCGATAGAGAGTTTTAGTAGATTGCCCAACGGAAAGGTCCGAGGGACCTGGGCCTTCGAGTAGGAGTCGCCGAAGGCTCCGAACGAAGTAAAAAAATCGTTCGTGTTTGTGTGTTTTTCGTCTCTTTCATTTCCGCTGTGCACGCTTTTTAAAGCACTCTGATTTAATTTTTTTAAAGTCACGTGATTCACCCCCCCCTCTCACGTGCATCGATCCTACAAGTGGTATCAGAGCCTGGTACGCTCTGTATCGGTGCAACCACCATAAGAGCCGGGGGAAATCCAGTTTTTTTTCGAGTTTTGGTTTTTCGCTACACTTGATCTAAATTAGGTATTGTTGCCTAGATTTGGATTACTTTTTCCGTTCGTTTGATTTTACTTGAATCTGGTGCAACACCGTTCAAGTTGCTTTTTAGTTAGTTTATCATTTCCCGCACTGCTAATCCAAGACCCAGTCTTGGGATATTTTTTCTACTTTTATTTCGTGTGCACAGAAGTTAAATGGCCCAAGGTGAAGGCTATAGCACTGCTCGCCCTCCCCTCTTTAATGGGGAAGACTTTCCCTACTGGAAGAGAAGGATGGAGGTGTATCTGAAAACCGACATGGATCAGTGGTTTGCAGTTCAAACAGGCTACACACCGCCAATGGATGAGGGAAATAATGCTCCACTGAGGCCCGACAGATGGAACTCGGAGATGAAGAAAAAGGCTCAGACCGAGTTCAAAGCCCAGAACACCCTCCAGTGAGGACTTACCAAAGAGGAGCTAAACAGAATTGGACCAACCGACTCAGCAAAGGAGCTATGGGACAAATTAATTGAACTACATGAAGGCACCTCTGATGCCAAGGTAACAAAAAGGGATTTACTTTTGAATAAATTATTTAACATCAAAATGCAGGAAGGAGAATCTGCAAGCCAACTCCACGCCCGGATCAAGGACATACTGAATGGACTCCACATGATCGGGCACAAACAGGAGAACCGGGACATAATAAGGTACGCTTTAAATGCATTCCCTAGAAATTCACTATGGGCATCTATTATAGATGCCTATAAAATTTCTAGGAACCTTTCTAAAATTAATTTAGATGAATTGTTTTGTGAATTAGAACTGCACGAACAGACTAACGCCAAGGCCGAGAAAGGGCTAGCTTTATTTGCAGGTTCACCAAAGGAAGCCAAATCAAAGAGAAAAGTCCAAGAAGAACCTGAAGATGAGTCAGGCTCTGATGAAGAAGAACAACTGGTGAACTTGGTAAGAAAAATGTTCACCAGAAGGAAGAACAAACTTTCAAAGAAGGATATTCAAAAGGTGATGAAGCCCTACAGCACTGAAGGTAAAAGCAAAATGATCTGCTTCGGCTGTAACAGAAAAGGACACTTCAAACATGAATGCCCTTACAAGAAAGAGGACCAACCCACTAAGAACAAAAAGAAGAAGGCTCTTCAAGCCACGTGGGATGAAAGCTCGGACGATTCCGACGATGAACAACCGAAGAATGCAAGCTACCTCGCACTGATGGCAACCGGACCAGAATCGGACTCGGAGCAAGACGAGGATTCCGAATACGAGTCGAGTCAAGAGATCGGACTCTTTTCGGACGACTCGACTAAGGTATATTTAGATTCAGTAAATAAAAAGTTCTTTAAAATTATTTCTGTTTTAAATAAAAAATTGCTTGAATCTGAATCTAGAAATGACCAGCTTCTTAAGGAAAATCAAGACCTTAAGGAGCAATTAATTAATACCATAACATTAACTGAACAAACTAAAAATCAAAAATTAATTGAGCTTGAAACTGAAAACTTAACCCTAAAGGGTGAAGTCCTAAAACTTAAGGATCTACTAGCAACTTTCATAACCCGATCCAAGAACCTTGACCTTATTCTTGGATCACAAAAGGGCATGTACAACAAATCTGGGATTGGATATAAATTAAGATCGAACCAAAGATCTTTTATCTCCTTTATCCACCCCCGCAAAAATCAACGAAAAGCGTGGGTTCCGAAAGCTTATCTAACAAAGCAAGTAGGTCAGAATCAATTTTATGTCCCAAAAAGGGACATCCATTACATTGACCCTAAACACCCAGTCTACAATTTAGGGGGAGGCTCCAAACTAGTTGGCACCTTAAAATCAGCCTCTGCCCAGGTGGGCACTTAGGATTAGCTTCAAAGTTAATTTGAATCTTGTACTATTTAGTACCAAGGTTTTCAATGAGTAAGTTAAAAGTTCAACTTCTTTAAGCGGCTTTGCCTAGAAAATGGTTGTTGCTCCAATAAGGCTTCGGCCAAAGAAGGCCACTGTGCCTCGCCATGGCCTGGAAGCCAATTATTGAAGTGTACTTTTAAATTACTACTTGTTAAACTTGGATCTAACACAAGGTCAAGTTAACTTTTCTAATCAAACTCAAAATCATCTCACAAAATCATAAGACTCCATTGATTGATAACTTAGACCGAGTGAGATGAATAAGGATAACCAAATTCAAATTAAAATTCAAATTCAAATTCAAATTCAAATTCAAATTCAAATTAAAATTAAAATTAAAATTAAAATTCAAATTAAAATTAAAATTAAAATTAAAATTCAAATTCAAATTAAAATTCAAATTCAAATTCAAATTCAAATTCAAATTAAAATTCAAATTCAAATTCAAATTCAAATTAAAATTCAAATTCAAATTCAAATTCAAATTAAAATTAAAATTAAAATTAAAATTAAAATTCAAATTAAAATTAAAATTAAAATTAAAATTAAAATTCAAATTCAAATTCAAATTAAAATTAAAATTCAAATTCAAATTCAAATTAAAATTAAAATTAAAATTAAAATTAAAATTCAAATTCAAATTAAAATTAAAATTCAAATTCAAATTCAAATTAAAATTAAAATTCAAATTCAAATTCAAATTCAAATTCAAATTAAAATTAAAATTAAAATTCAAATTAAAATTCAAATTAAAATTCAAATTAACATAACTCAAATTCAAAATTCAAACTCAAGTTTTTAAATCTTCTTAGATTTTTTTTTTAAAAAAAAAAACTCAACCTAAGGTCTAAACCTTTTACTTAACTGTAGGAAAACAAATGGATTATTGACAGTGGATGCTCCAGACACATGACTGGGGATCCCACCAAATTTACAGAACTCAAGTACAAAAGACTAGGGACCGTTGCTTTTGGAAACAACGGTAAACTTAAGGTAATTGGCCTAGGCAATATTGAACTTGAGTCTGATTTCATAATAACAAATGTATTACTTGTTGAGAATTTTAACTTCAATTTACTAAGCATTAGCCAATTGTGTGACACTGGTTATAAGGTTAGGTTCCTATCAAATGAATGTCTGATCAAACACAATGACAACCCAAACATCACACTTAGAGGACTTAGGCACAATAACATTTATGAAATTAAGTTAACCTGTCCCTTAGAAAATTGCCTCTTAACCCATAAGGATGAGACTTGGCTCTGGCATAGGAGACTTTCACATACTCACTTCAGAAAACTACCTAAACTAAATGGTTTAGTTAGAGGCCTACCAAAGTTATCTAACCTTGAGTCAACCTTATGTAATGCTTGTCAACAAGGAAAACAAACTAGGTCAACCCACAAACCAACTAATCAAACTCAAACCAAGTCAATTCTGGAATTAATTCACCTAGACCTATTTGACTCACATGGGGTTAAATCAATTAATGGTAACCTATACTGCCTAGTAATTATAGATGACTATTCAAGATTTACCTGGGTAAAATTCTTAAAAAATAAAGATGAAACTTATGATATACTCACTCAATTTTGTAAATTAACAGAAAATGAAAAAGGGATTAAAATCAAAAGACTTAGGAGCGATAATGGCGGAGAATTCAAAAATCATAAATTTAATCAATTTTGTCTAGAAAAAGGCTACCATCACGAATTCTCTTGCCCTAAAACACCTCAACAAAATGGAATTGTAGAAAGAAAAAATAGAACACTACAAGAAGCAGCTAGAACAATGCTTAATGAATACAACTTACCTAAATACCTTTGGGCTGAGGCTGTTAGTACAGCTTGTTATGTACAAAATAGAATAACTCTAATTAAAAACCTAGGAAAGACCTCTTTTGAAATCTATTATAACAAACAACCAAACATTAAATACCTTAAAGTATTTGGATGTAAAGTCTATATCTTAAATACTAGAGAACACTTAGGAAAATTTACTTCTAAGGTTGAGGAAGGTATCTTTGTAGGTTATTCCCTAACCAGTAGAGCCTATAGAGTTTATAACAAAACTACCCTAAAAATTGAAGAAACTACAAATGTAAAATTTGATGAAAAATCTGACCCAAATAACTCTGATCAAACCACCTACCAACCAATTGACTTTGTTAGATCCAGTACTGACCCTGATGAAAGGCCAATTGAGGACCAAAACGATGATCTAACTGAACCCACACCTGAAACTGAACCTGACCAACCCAGAACTGTACGAGTTAACTCAGACCACCCAACTAATCAAATCTTAGGTAATCCAGAACTAAGGGTTCAGACTAGATCAGCGTTTAGGAACCTTAGTCAAATTGCATTGATTTCAAAAATTGAACCCAAGTCTATAGAAGAGTCCTTACTTGACCCTGATTGGATCATAGCCATGCAGGAAGAGTTAGCCCAATTTGAACGTAGTCAAGTCTGGGACTTAGTACCCTTACCTAAAGGCAAGAAATTTATTGAAACTAAATGGGTCTTTAGGAATAAACTTAACGAACAAGGAGAAACAATAAGGAATAAGGCTAGGCTAGTAGCTAAGGGGTTTAGCCAAGTAGAAGGTCTTGATTATGATGAAACCTATGCCCCTGTAGCCAGACTTGAATCCATTAGAATGCTCTTAAGTTATGCAGCCCATAAGGGATTTAAGCTTTATCAAATGGATGTTAAGTCAGCCTTCCTGAATGGCCTAATTAAAGAAGAGGTTTATGTAGGTCAACCTCCTGGTTTTGAAAGCTTAGAACACCCTGACTATGTCTAGACTTAAGAAAGCCTTATATGGACTTAAGCAAGCCCCTAGGGCCTGGTATGAAAGACTGTCTAACTACTTAGTTTCTAAAGGCTTTAACCAAGGCAAAATTGACCCAACACTATTTGTTAAAACCCTAAAAAATGATATTTTTGTAGCCCAAGTATATGTAGATGATATAGTATTTGGCTCAACCAACTCTGACTTTTTACAAGATTTCACAAAGATAATGGAAACTGAATTTGAAATGAGTTTAGTAGGTAAATTAACTTTCTTTTTAGGGCTACAAATAAAACAGACTAGTGAGGGTACTTTTGTCTATCAACAAAAATACACTAAAGAATTACTTAGAAAATTTGGAATGGATAGTGCTAAAGAAATTAAGACACCTATGGCTACCAATCAAACTATAGATAGTGACACAAATGGCAAACCTGTTGACTTTAAGTATTATAGAAGTGCTATAGGTAGCTTACTTTACCTAACTGCAAGTCGACCTGATATTCTCTTTGCAGTTAGTATGTGTGCTAGGTATCAAATATGTGCTAAAGAATCACATCTAACCCTAGTTAAAAGGATATTTAGGTATCTCAAAGGGACAGAAAGTTTAGGAATTTGGTACCCTAGAACAGCCCAGTTTGAACTTATTGGATATTCTGACTCAGATTATGCTGGCTGTAAATTAGACAGAAAAAGTACCAGTGGTGGATGCCAACTTCTAGGACCCTCACTAGTTAGTTGGTTTAGTAGAAAACAACACTGTGTTGCCCTATCCACCACTGAAGCTGAGTACATAGCAATGGGTGAATGTGTAGCCCAACTACTTTGGATGATGCATACCTTAAAAGATTTTAACTTAGATTTTAAGAAAGTCAAAATTTATATAGATAACCTAAGTTCAATCAATTTAACCAAAAATCCAATCCACCACTCTAGGACCAAACATATAGAAATCAAACACCATTTTGTCAGAGATCATGTAAATAAAGGAGAAATTGAACTTAACCATGTTGAATCTAAGTCTAACCTAGCTGATATATTTACCAAACCACTTCCTGAATCTGAATTTAGCAACTTAAGAAGGTTAATAGGAATGTGTGTTATAGACTAGGAATGACCTGATAAACTTAAGTTGAATTTTGGTTTTAAAAACATGAATTTTTTTTTCTGGTTTTTCAAAAGTTTATTGCTTTTCAAAATTAAACTTAAACACGAATTTTTCAAACTTGATTTTCAAGAACTTTATTGTATTTAAAAATTTGATTTTCAAAACTGGCAGACTTAGCCTAAGCTTGACCCCTAGAATTGCATGAACCTATAGATTTAGGTAGCCGCATCTCACAAAACACATTAAGATTACCTTGTTTATGTTTTCAAAAACATAGAACGGTTGTGAGATGCATAGGACTCTGCCTGGACTTCCGAATGCTTAAGTCAGTGCATCACAGTAAGTCTGGGCGTAAAATACCAACATTACAGTGATCAAGTCAAGTAGTCTTGCACTAAAATCTGAGCTAGACATTATTACCTGACTTGACTAACTCAGTGAACACTACTATCATCTAGATAGTTAGTCAGTAACTAGAGTTAGACATATGAAAAAGGACCACAATCATTAATTGGTCCAGGGGGAGCTGAGGTCAAAATATTTTCAAAATATCATTTTTAACAAAACACATTTGAAAATTTTGATAAAAGTTTTAAACCATAAACCCTTAAAACATTTTTTTGTTATATTTTCTGAAAAAAAAAATTTTTTAAAGCTAAGTTAATAAATTTAAGACTAGTTCTTTTTCTAACACTTAGCCTATATTTCTACTCCTTTAAAAGTTATTATGCTTATAAATAGTTCCTTGCAATTCCTATTTAGCATTGAAAAATCCGTATTTTTGGGTCTTGCAAATCTCCTTTTTCAAATTAACTTTAAAATAAAAACACTTATGTTTTTTGAAAATCCACTATTAGCTTATTCTTATACTAGAAAGTATCAAAATATTTTGATTGATTTACTTCCAAAAATGATTCTTTTGAAATATTTTTATTTGTAGTTTGGATATCCCTAAGACATAATAGAATGTTTACCTTGCCATTGACAAGGAATTCTAAGGGCTTGTCAAGTTAAGGGGGAGTTCAAACTAACTTGGAAAATTAATTTTAAGAATAGTTGGAAAATTAACTTGGAAAACTAACTTTGAAAATATTTCTAATTCATTTGAAAAATAATGTTGTTGAAAACTAATTGTTAGTTTTGAAAGCTAAGTTAATTGATTTAGGGGGAGTTCCTTTTTTTTACTTAGGCTATTTATCTTACTTAATCTATTTTGCCTAAGTCTAGTTTTCCCTATCACTTAGCTTTGGATCCTACTCTCCGTAACTTGATATACGTATGTTTTTTTGATGAATGACAAAGGGGGAGAGTAGGGTTAAAGCTTAGAAAATTCTATTTGCTACTTAATCTTGCACCATGTACTTTCATGCTTATCTTTTATTTACTTACATGTATCTGCTAGTTTTTCTCTAACTTTAACCTGAGTTGTCAATACATCAAAAAGGGGGAGATTGTTGGTGCAGTTTGCACTAACGGTCAAACTCGGGTTTTGATGTATGACAAAGTGGTTAAAGTTAGGGTTGTGTGTGTTTAACCTATTTACTAAAGTGTGCAGGGTTGAAAGACTTAGGACCAGACACCAGGCTGAAGTCCAGGATGATTGAGTCCTGGCGGGAAGTCCAGTTGGGTCCGCGGGACCTGACAACTGGCTGAAGACCAAGTTGGTTGAGACTTGGCAGGAAGACCAAGGTGGTTGAGACTTGGCAGGAAGTCCTGGTAGGGTCAAGAAGTCAAGTAGAGCTGCACAATAGGGTAAGTAAGGTAAGTCACTGGAGGAGCGACCCAGTGAGGACGAGTCCAATCTTGGACTTTAGGCGCGGTCCAACTTAGACCCATTTAGGTGATCTAAGTTGAGTCCTGGTTAGATCCTGGTCTGGGAGACAGGATCTAATTAACTTAGAATTGTATCTTATTTTAGTCCATATAAAATTGTGCTAGCCTTGTTTTGGACTAACCCTGGATGCAGGACCGAAGACTATGTTGCTGCAGCTCAGAGAGCCTCAAAGGAGTGAGGCCGTAGCTGAGCAGGGCGCCCCGGGTGTGTCGGGCGCCCCAGAGTCAACCCAAGTCCGCGGAGAGGTAAACGCCCCGACAGCAGCGCTATTCGGGGCGCCCCGCTTGAATCGGGCGCCCCCTGTGCCACCTCACTGCCAGCTGCCGAAGCTCGCCCTCGCGAAGCCAGAAGATGGGATTTTGACCGGTCAAACGGGCGCCCCGCGCGCGTCGGGCGCCCCAGTCAAAAGCAATCCCGAAGTAGACGAGATTAGCTCTGACCGGAGCATCGCCAGATCTACAGCCACGTGGGGGGCGCCCCGAGCATGTCGGGCGCCCCCTGCCCTATATAAAGAGGGCCTCGACCCTCTTCAAAGCACAACATTTTTTTTCAACGCTCCAAGTTCTTCTACGCTCGCGCCCTGCTCCAGAAACGCTACACTTCGAGCCGACGACGTCCCGCTGCCCCGAAAGAGTCGACCTACTCCGGACGTCGGTAAAAAGAAGAATTTCTTTTAATACTTTATTGCACTTAATTACTTGAAAGTGTGGGGTTGTCACACTTTCATTTCATTTGTACTCGCCTACTCTATCGGGGTTGACCGATAGAGAGTTTTAGTAGATTGCCCAACGGAAAGGTCCGAGGGACCTGGGCCTTCGAGTAGGAGTCGCCGAAGGCTCCGAACGAAGTAAAAAAATCGTTCGTGTTTGTGTGTTTTTCGTCTCTTTCATTTCCGCTGTGCACGCTTTTTAAAGCACTCTGATTTAATTTTTTTTTAAAGTCACGTGATTCACCCCCCCTCTCACGTGCATCGATCCTACATACTCAACTTGTAATTATTTTACGAAATATAGAATTGCCCGTTGTAAACGGTTAAGGACCGTGGGTCTTGGAGTAGGAGCCGACTGCGACTCCGAACCAAGTAAAAACAAAAGTGTTAGTGATCGTTTTTTCTTTTTCGCTACACAATTACTCTTAGTATTTCCGAAAATTTATCGATCGATATTCACCCCCCCCCCACTCTATCGATTCAAACCGATCCCACACCCACTCCACGGCAGTCCGTAAGGTGGACGATCCTGATCCATCGGTGGATGAGTCCCCGGAAAGCCTCCGGCTAACTCGTGTCTCTCCTTGTGGGTGAAGAAACCTCACCACAACTCCAACAACACACCTGAGTACTTGTAGACTACTAATAGGCTTTACCCAAGCTTATTTCGTCAACCTTTACCCAACCAAACCAAACTCTCTTAAATAGAGCTCGTTACCGTTCCAACAGTTACCAGTCGACTGGTGCCAACACCAGTCGACTGGTCCACTTGGATTCGAACGTTACAGCCCAACATTCAAATTCCAACCGACACCAGTCAACTGATCAGATGATCAGTCGACTAATCTTTCTAGGCATTCCATCAGTCGACTGATCCAAGCATCAGTCAACTGTCCAAACCCTAAACCTAGGTTTCAGCCCCTAGTGCAATCACTCAGTACTCGTCCTCGCCCGACCAACCTAGACCTAGCCTTCTAGTCTCCTCCATCAGCCTTGCATCCCTCGGATGCCTCTCCATCCTTTACGCCTTGCCTTCTGGAGCTTCCTTCGGCCGTGGTCGTTGTTGTCGGGTATTCCTTTACCAAGATGTCACTTGGACTTTTCTCCTTCGTACCTGTATCCTGCATTCTCACAATGCATATCAAATACAACAATAAATCTAACTTAAACCTTTACCTGAACATCAAAACCCAAGGTACCTAGATTGCTCCAACAATCTCCCCTTTTTTGATGTTTGGCAACCCGTTTAAGTTAGCGAAACAACAATAAAGCAAATGATCATGCATAAATCATGGAACCTAACCTTAAGCTCCCTCTTTTCCTAAACTCCCCCTTGAGTAGGTTTTCCTTGCAAAGGTACTTCTCCCCACCCCCCCCCCCCCCTTGACAACACATGTTCCCCCTTCACCTAAGCTCCCCCTTGAGCTTGGATTTCTTGCAAAGGTATGTTGGTTTCATACTTAAACCCAACACTTCTCCCCCTTTGCCACACATCAAAAAAGAGCTCCAATAATATCTCAATTATTGGATTTTTTTAACCTCTAATGATTATAAATATTGTGTATTAACCCCCCCCCATAAGATTATATACATGTTTGACAATCATTTAAACACTTTTCGACTGCTAAAAATAGTTTCAACACTTATCAGTCGACTGATCCCTATCGAAAAACCATACAGTAGCTAGTCTCTCTCTAGACAGAACTATTACCAGTCGACTGCCCCTGCACTAGTCGATTGATACTCTGATAACTGCATTTTCAGCATTCTGAACCTAAATACAGAAATGCACCAAAAATTTCATAAATCTCCAAAAATTCTCAAATTTTGTGGAGTGATTTGTGGTACCCGTGTCCACTTGGAAAAAATACATTTAAAAATGTATATGTCTTGGATCCCAAAATTGACACAAAATTCAAAACTATCTAAATGACTCAATTGAACTTTGACCTAAAGTTCTAGTTTTGGCATCCTCTTGATGTATCTGTCTATATCAAACCATAATGCATCCCTAGTGTTCCGGAAGGAGTCATCGGTGATGGCCAGTCGCTGAGGCTCAACCCCTATGGAAGTTACCGCGCCGTGGAGGAACTTGGGGTCCTGCAAGGTTAACACGAGCGTTAGGGGGCACGCCGGCAGGGGTCCGGCGGAGTCCACTCCGATGCTCAAGTTAGTAGGTTATCCGATGTGTAATCGTAGTGAGAAAAAAAGACAGTATGTAAAACAAGATATTGTAACCCCCTTACCGGAAGGGTTGAACTACCTTTTATACAGACGACGAAGGGATAGACGTGTCCCTCGATTAGTGCCACATCTTCGATCCATAAACCACGTCCTCCTCCTCTTTCGGTGGTTATGGAATATCCTTTGAAGCAATCTGCGCCGTTATCGGCTTCTGCCCGTTTCTAGGTTCATGGGTCGGGCCGCCCTTTCACGACGAGGGTGCTTATCTATACCGTGAGGGATAGGCCAACCGATGCATTCTCGGGACCCCACTTCCCAGGGTGCCCCGAGGAGGATTTTTCAGCTGCCCTTCCCGGGCGCCTCACCCTCGGGGATTTCCCGAGACCCGGGACAGGGTTCGCCACCGCTTTCCATTGTTATGTCGGGCAGTCTCTTCCTCCTTTGTCCTACTCTTAGGACCCACCCTCTTGAGCCCGGGGGTCTTTTGGCCGACTGTCCTGAGTGGCTCTCGGGAGAAGATCCCCGAGCCCGGGCGGGAGCATCTTCTCGATTCGAAGTGTCCTATCCCTTGGCTTCTCCATCTCACGTGCCTGCCATGGGCTTATTCAACCCTATCACAAGTCTCTTCCTTCAAGTCTGATCGAAGGAAGTGTGGCTGACTGATCGGACTATAGTGATGATGGAGAAGTTGGGCCCCGTCATTCCTCCCCCTTTTTTTGACTGGGCTTTCGGACATATCCCACGAGTCTCTCAACTTGGATTGCTTTTTTGAATGTGTCCTTTTACTCCTACAATCTTTGCGGTAGCCAGGGTGACGCGCCTGCCCAGCGGATGCAACGACGCCACGTGTCTTGTTCCTCGCTTTGCGGCGTACTGCGGGTCATACGAGGCGACGGCAATTGAAGGAGTCATTGCCGATCCCCCAGACAGCCTATTAATACCCTCGACATTCTGACCCTCGATCGCTTCGGGCGGAAGTGTCACATCCCTATAAAAGTGGGTGCAACGGTGCCCTGCAACAACCTTACCCTTGCTGTCGTCCCCAGTTCTCCTCATTTGCTTGTCCTCCTCGTTAGCATTCTTCCGTCAGGAGTACTTTCTCCTTTGTTCTGTCCGCTCCTCCTTCCTTCTCCCTGGACCCGATGGAGAGGACAAAGAAATCTTCAGGTGCGGATGAATGCTCTTTGAAAGAACTAGGATTTCGCCCCGAGTGGTATGAGACCATCTCCTCCAAGGTGAAATCGGATTCTCTTCAGGCTGCTTGTCAAAGATATGGCCTTTCGGCAGATTGGGAGGTAAAGGTCCCCACCGCGGGTCAACTGTCGGTAACCACCGGGGAGGATTTTTACACCTTCTTCTTGGAGCAACTGGAACTAGGGCTTCGTTTCCCTGTCCACCCCTACTTCATGAATGTTGCCCATTATTTCCGCATCCCACTCCAGCAGTTGGCCCCGAATGTTTTCGCCCAGATGAGCGGGGCTCTCATTCTCTTCAAACTTTTCGGCATTCCTTTGACTCCCCGATTCTTTCATTTCTTTTTCGCCCCTGTTGGATCTCACGGGGTGTTTGGCTTCACTACTCGGGGTGGTCATAAATTTTTGGGAGGCCTTCCCTCCTCTCACAAGGAGTGGAAGGAAAAGTTTTTCTATATTCGACTTCCTGAGCGCCCTTTCAGCAACATCCATTGGACGGAGAACTTACCTCATGTCCCCGACTTGGGTGATTTCCAACAGGACGCGGGATATCAAAGGGCTAAGAGCATCTTGGCTGGGATGGAATTCAATGGGCTCCAATTGGTGCAATGCGAGGAGCTTCTCTATCGGGCGGAGATTAGTCCGAAGATTGTCCCCCTCAGCTCTAACCTACGTGAGTTACTTCGCACCCAGCATAACGCTCAGTTGGTACTTGCTGACGCCCTCCTATCTTTTACCCTGCAGGCGACATCCTGCTTCCTCTAGCAAGGAATAAGTTTCTGAAGTGGGACCAGGCCCATGAATAAGCCTTGATCCCCGGGTTAGTATCTTTGACTCCCGCAGGAATTCCCTCCCAGGGTGGCGAAGGGGAGGGAGAGCTGCCAGCGGTCCCCGCAGTGCCGGAGGTCCCCCATGGTGGTGACATCTCGGCCCCGCCCCTGATCCCTCAAGGGGAGCTCCCAGTCACCCTTCCAGAGGCTTCACAGGGAAAAGAGGCATCTTCTTCGTCTGGCGTGCCCACTGTTGTCCCTGTGTCTGGGAAGAAACGGCACGAACGACGATCCCAACGGGATCGCCCCCTAAAACGATTGAAGAAAGGCTTGCGCCCAACTACCTCCGAGGATGCGACCTCTCATTTTCCCGTCGTCGGGGCCGGCCCCCCCTCATCCGTCATTGCTATGTCTCCTCCCGTTAAGAATGCCACATCCCCTACGACCGACCTTCCTCGCGGCAAGGAGGTACCCGCGGGACCGCTTCGCTCCCACCGGAAGGTTCCCTCAACAACGAAGAAGACTATCAACAGTTCCCAGTCTATTCGTATAGAGGGAGTTAGCATGGAGGCCTCACCGAGCGGTTCTAGTTTGGAGGAAGACGTTCCCCACCCTAGTGACAGCCCTAGCTCCTCCGCTCCCCCTACTGTGAGGGCTCCCAGTCTGCCGTGGCGAGTAGCCGGATCAGCCCAATACCTGGGCATGTTGCATCAATCCTTACTGGCGGTAAATATCTCGCGCGTGCTCTTCACTTCCTCTCAGCATCCTTTTACTGACTATCTTTATTCACCCCCCCAGGTTGCTTTGAACTGCGCGGCTACGAGCCGTCTATTGCATTCAGGAGGGGTTACTGAGAATCTCCTACAGCGGGTGGCGGATGCTGAGGCAGAAGCAGGCCGTGCTCGTGAGGCCGACCTCCTGCAACTGGAGTTCAGCCGGGTCCTCCGAGAGAAACCTGATCATTACCTATCCGCCTTAATAGTGGCCGAGGATACCCTGCAGGGTACAAACTCCGGGAGCGCTTGGGGTCCTAGAAGAACCAGGCCCGGGGTAGAAACAGTGTAGGGTCTATTTGACCTCTAACAAAGCCCTTTTCAATCAAGAATGTCGACAACCGCTCATACCAAGCCCGGGGTGCTTGTTTAAGGCCATAGAGTGCCTTTTTGAGCTTGAACACGTGGTTTGGAAACTCGGTACTCTCAAACCCCGGAGGTTGTTTGACATAGACCTCTTCTTTAATCAAACCATTTAGGAAGGCCGATTTGACATCCATTTGAAATAATTTGAAGCCACGGTGTGCTGCAAATGCAAGCATCAATCGGATGGACTCTAATCGTGCCACGGGAGCATAAGTCTCATCATAATCAAGGCCTTCAACTTGACTGTAGCCTTTGGCTACCAAGCGTGCCTTGTTTCTAATGATTTCCCCCTTATGGTTCAATTTGTTTTTGAAGACCCATTTGGTTCCAATAATGGTGGTCTTCTTGGGTCTAGGGACTAAGTCCCAAACTTGACTTCTTTCAAATTGACCTAGTTCAGCTTGCATCGCGATAATCCAATCGGGATCATTCAATGCTTCATCAATTTTTCTAGGTTCAATTTCGGAAATTAAAGCAACTTCATTAGCCTCATTCCGGAAGAATGATCTAGTTCTAACCCCTTGATGAATATCTCCAACGATTTGGTCTTGGGGATGACTAGAGGCTAATCTAGTTTGCCTTGGTGTTGGTGGTGCTTCTTGAACAGGTTCACTAGACACAAGTTCAGCCTCAGGATCCGGCTGATCAATGGGTTGTCTAGGCTCACCGTCATCAGACTCATCACCTTCAACAACACTTGGAGGTTCATTCAAACTTAGTCCCCTAAGTTCGAGTTGAACTCCTTCTTCATTTTCTGATAGGTCAATTGTTTTTGGAACTTCTTCAAAGACCACATCAGAAGACTCTTCAACTAATCTAGTTTTCTTGTTGTAGACTCGGTAGGCTTTACTAACGAGGGAGTATCCGACTAGTATCCCTTCATCAGCCTTTGCCGTGAACTTTCCAAGGTGATCCTTGGTGTTTAGGATGAACACCTTACAACCAAACACCCTAAGGTGTTTAACCGTAGGTGGTTTCCCAAACCAAATTTCATGAGGAGTCTTTCCTAAAAACCTATGGATGAGAACTCGATTCTGCACATAGCAAGCTGTATTTACAACTTCGGCCCATAAGTAACTCGGAAGTGAGTACTCATTGAGCATGCTTCGTGCAGCCTCTTGAAGTACACGGTTCTTCCTCTCTACAACACCATTTTGTTGTGGTGTTCTAGGAGTAGAGAACTCATGTCTATAACCTTTATCTTGACAAAATTCTAGAAACCTTTGGTTTTGAAATTCACCTCCATAATCACTTCTGATTGTCTTAATTGTTGATGGTTTTTCATTTTCAATTCTTCTACAAAAAGAAATAAAAATATCTAAGGTTTGGTCCTTATGTTTTAAAAAGAAAGTCCATGTATATCTAGTGAAATCATCAATGATAACAAAACAATATCTACTTCCATTCAATGATATGATAGAGCTACAATCAAATAGATCCATGTGAAGTAAATCTAATGCATTGGAAGTACTTACAGTGTTTTTACCTTTATGTGCAGATTTTGTTTGCTTACCCATTTGACACACATCACATAATTTATCTTTTCCATACTTGATGCTCGGTAAGCCTCGAACTAGTCTCTTGTTGGCCAACTTCCGGATGTTCTTCATGTTCACATGTGCTAGCCTCCGGTGCCAAAGTGTGGACTCTTCTTCTTTTGACATGAGACACTTAGCAAAAGCATTAGTAGCACTTTTAAATGAAACTTGATAGATATTGTCTACTCTTGCTCCTACTAGTACCGTGTCCAAGGTGTCATTTTGTCTAACTAGACATTGACTTGGTTGGAAGTCAATTGTGTAACCCGTGTCACACAATTGACTGACACTTAGGAGATTAAACTTCATCCCCTTGACTAGAAGGACATTCGAGATTCTAAGACATTCGGATATTTGAATGTCTCCTATTCCTATGACCTTAAGACTACCATTGTTACCAAATGATACATTACCTCTACTCTTCTTGTGAAATGTGGTAAACAATGATCTATCCCCGGTCATGTGTTTGGAGCATCCACTATCAACAAACCACGTTGATAGGTGCTCTCCCTCAATCATAACCTACACAATTCGAAAAATAGAAGTCTTAGGTACCCAAACCTTGGGACCTAAAGTATCAACTAAACATGACTTAGGCACCCATGCCTTAACAACTTTCTTTTGAGTTTTGGGTGTCCTAGATTGTCTCATGTCAGTCCTAGACATGAGAGATACAAATGAGGGTTCCTTAGGGCGGTAACCAATACCGGCCCTATTGTAGACTGCCCTTTGGGCATTGAGGATCATATCTAGGGTCTTAAAGCTATTTGAGAATTTCCCAAGAATATTCTTGAGCTTCTCAACTTCACTCTTCAATGATTGGTTTTCCTCTACTAACACGTTATCATGCATATCACTGATTTCCTCAACCTTAGAGGATTTCAAGCTTACAATCTTATGTTTCAAAGATTTAATTTCATCTTCTAGTAATTCAACATGCAAGTCATCAATGTTATCATCCCTAGAGGCTTTCAATTGATCAACTTCTAATTGCAATGCTTTAACTTTGTTTTTGGATTTCTTAAGCATACTTGTTAAACATGCAATTGCTCTATAGCATTTTTCAAGCTCGGGAAAAGTTACCTCTTCATCATCCGAAGATGATGAAGCCGTGTTTGCGGAGCTTGAAGATTCATCACTGCTCTCCTCTCCAAGAGCCATGAGAGCCACTTGCCTTGTGCTCTTCTCCTCCTTTTCATCATCGGATGAACTAGAGGATGACTCATCCCAAGAAGCCTTCAGAGCTTTCTTCTTCTTCTTGGATCTTTCTTCTTTCCTTTTGGATTTTTCTTCCTTCTTCTTAAGCTTTGGACACTCATTCTTAAAATGCCCTTTCCTACCACATTCAAAACAAGATGCATTATTCTTATCAAGTTTGGATTCACTAGTGTTACCTCTACTTTTGAAACGTCGATCTCTTCGCATCATCCTCCTCACAAAGTTGGCCATTTCGGATGAAGAAGAGTCGCTGCCATCTTCCTCGGAATTGGATTCGGATTCGAAAGAAGATGAGGATGATGAGACCTCCTTCTCCTTCTTCTTCTCCTTCTTCTTCTTAGTGGTCCGGTCCCCTGCAACTAAGGCAATCCCCTTCTCCTTGGGGCCTTTGTTAGCCATCTCATGCAATTCCATCTCACAAAATAAATCATCTAATTTCACAATAGATAAATCCTTGGATACTTTGTAGGCATCCACCATGGATGACCACAAAGCATTCCTCGGAAATGCTTTCAAGACATACCTCACAAGGTCGCGATTCTCGACCTTTTCATCAATTGAATGAAGTCCATTAAGGACTTCCTTGAACCGGCTATGGAGCTCACTTACCGACTCATTCTCCTTCATGGAGAGATTTTGGAGTTGATTGAGGAACAAGTCCCTCTTGGAAATTCTAGAGTCTCGGGTGCCTTCATGGAGCTCTATGAGTTTGTTCCACAAGTCTTTTGTACTTGTGAAAGGACCAACCTTGATGAGTTGGTCTTTGTTCATGCCACATTGTAGAGTGACAACCGCCTTCGCGTCGGCTTCACTCTTCCTTGTTTGTTTGGCAGTCCACCTCCATGACTCAAGTTCTTTGCCTTCATCATCCTTAGGAGGAATGAATCCTTCCTTCACTGCGAACTATGTATGGATATCCATCTTCAAATAGTATTCCATTTTTGATCTCCAATATTGGAAGTCGGCGCCATCAAAGAATGGAGGTCGGGTGGTGGAGAATCCTTCTCTCAAAGCCATCTTGTTGAGAACTCTCGGTTGTTAAGCCGTAAACAGAGCACCCAGCTCTGATACCACTTGTTGGGTACGAGATGGCTAGAGAGGGGGGGTGAATATAGCCAACACTTTTCCTTTGAAGAGCTTAGCAATATTTCTGCACTCAAACTATCAGCAGCACAACGGAAGAAGCAAGAAAATAGCAGAGCAATGCAGTAAACAAAAACAGAGATGAAAATAACAGTC
>JAGFNQ010004275.1:84297-231084 GCA_024364735.1 Boesenbergia rotunda | reverse complement strand
TTTTATGTTTGTTAATTTATTATTTTGATTCCGAATCATGATGAATAATTTATTAACTGGACCTCGACCATAAACACAAAAGCCGGCGATCGACTCGTCGCCTTTTCCGCGGTCGAATGATCGAGCAAATTATAAGGCCGATTTTGGTAATTGGCTAAGTTGTAATTTGGATCGTTCGATACGACACGAGATGGTTGATGGGAGACGGGTCTCCATTTGGATTAATTTTTAATCCGTAGACATGGAGAGGTCTCTCGGATTGACGGAGTATTCGCTAAGGAAACCCGCCAAGCCATACCCAACAACTGGTATCAGAGCTGAGGTTTCCGACTTTGTGTGTTTAGGATTGATTAATTTTTGCATTTTCATACATTTTATTTTGCTGGATGATGCGTGGATGATGTGTGGATCTGCATAGGCTAACTTTGTGTTGCAGGCATGAGATTCCAACTTCATGGCCAAATAATGATTGTGTGATGGTTATGCATATTTTTGTAATTAATTAATCCTCGGGGTTGATGAGGCTAGGTATTTAATTTTTGTAATTAAATACGGTACATGTTTAGCCGAGCTTTTTAGTTTACTTTCGATCTAGAATTCATGTACACTCCTTTGTGGAGTAAAGGATCGATGATGTAAATAATTAGCTAGTCATTTCGGCTCGGAGATCCCTCAAGGTTGCTTGCACAGAAGGAAGGGAGGAGTGGAGGAAGTGACGACACGACTGGAGGTGCATTAGAGACCAAGGGCCATGAAAGTTGAAAAATCTATGATTTTCTTTATTTTTCATATTATTGGTTATGTGCTTGGTTGAGTGGTTGTGCTAGTAAAATTCCTCGAGATAAATTACTAAGTGGGAGAGGGACCCTAAGGGTCCCGCAGCTTCCATTACAATTCGACAAGTTATGCGAACAAGTCTGCGCATCGGCTCTGAGTGCCTTCCTCCCCATCGGATGGACTTGTTCTGCGGATCACTGGGTCGAAAAAGACTAAAGAAAATTATTAAAGAGCATGTGTACTTCTCTATCGGAAGGCACATAATCAGAAATAATTTTCTTAGTGTCGTGTAATGGTGTACACTTACATGTGAATAATAGTATCCTCCCCATCAGAGTCACTGTTATTATTTCGCAGAGCCGAAGTGAACCAACTATCTATCTTACTTGTCAAAAAGTCAGGTTGACAAGATAGTAAGATTGATGGGTAAAACCTCCTCTTACGAATGTAGGGATTCGTATACGTCCACACCATCGTGGCATGCAAATTTCTTGGTGTATAGGTGTGTTGGTTGATTTTGAAAATTAATTGTTTTGAGGAATCAATTTATTTTCAATTTCTAAAGTAGTGCATGTTGTGATTCTCAGATTTTTCATAATAACCTTTACCCCACTAGCAACAATTCTTAAAGACAATAAACTTACTGGCCCAAACTACATAGATTGGAAGAGGAACCATGACATTATCCTCACTGCTGAGGAGTACAAATTTGTACTCTTCGAGGAATGCACGGAAAGGCCTAGAGAGGACTCTGGTGAAGAGTTGAGGGAGCGTTACAAGAAGTAGAAAAAGGTAGATGAGATGGCGCGGTGCTACATTCTGGCATCTATTTTGAATGTGCTGCAACATCAGCATCAGACCATGGCCACTACTAGTGACATGATGCTGAACCTTAAAGATCTCTTCGGGCACCAAGGTCGAGCTGATAGGCAAACTGCGATGAAGAGTCTGATGTCGACCACTATGGTCCTAAAGATGATGGCTCACCTCAATGAGATTGAGGTACTGGGAGCACAGATCGACGGGGAATCCCATGTCGATATTATACTCCAGTCTCTGCCAAGGAGTTTTGAGCAGTTCAAGGTCAACTATAATATGAACAAAAGGGATTATACGTTGGGTGAATTGCTAGGAGAACTCCAAGCGGCAGAGGGCCTCTTTCGTCAGAACTCACAGGCCTTAGTGACTCAAAGGATTTCTTCTTCTGAGCCAAAAGGTAGGAAGAGGAAGAAACGAGGAGGGTTCAAGAAGGCAGCAACATCGTAAGGACCCCAGACTGGCGTGAAGAAGTCGAAAGGCAAGTGCTTCACGTGTAAGTAAACTGGGCACTGGAAGGCGGACTGTCCCCATCGTCAGAGCAAAGGTATTTCTTCAGCCTTAGTCGTTGAAACATGTTTAGCGATGCTATCTACTAGTACCTGGTGTGAAGATACGGAAGTCACTGACCATGTTTGCAATACTCTGCAGGGGTTTCAGGAAACCCGACGGCTAGCGGATGAAGAAATCGTGGTCTACATGGGCGATGCTACAAAGGTGGCAGCAGTTGTAGTGGGAGTTTTCTATTTATCTTTTGAAAGATATAAAGTATTAGTTCTGAGAGATTGTCTTTTTGTACCCTCGTTTAGAAAGAATCTGATTTCGGTTTCTAAGTTAATAAAGAATGTATATTCTGTTGCTTTTAATAATAAAGTTGTTATTAAAAGAAATAGAGAGATTATCTGTTCGGATACAATGGCTGACAATCTGTATACTCTAGAACCAATGACTCCCACGATGCATACTGAAGTAAATAGCTCATCATCTAACTTGAATAAGAGAAAGGAGCCTTCTAAGATGAATCAGACATATCTTTGGCACCTTAGGCTTGGTCATATTAACCTTAGTAGGATTCAGAGGTTGATAGCTGATGGACCCCTGGGTTCATTGGTGGTGGAGGATCTCCCGACCTGTGAGTCTTTCTTGGAAGGTAAGATGACCAAGATGCCTTTCAAGGCTAAGGGGTATAGGGCCAAAGATGTGCTAGAACTGATTCATTCTGATTTGTGTGGTCTTATGTCAATCCAGGCTAGAGGTGACTTTGAATATTTCGTCACTTTTATTGATGATTATTCAAGGTATGGGTACATTTACCTGATGCGCCGCAAGTCTGAATGCTTTGAAAAGTTCAAAGAATTCAAGGCTAATGTGGAGAAACATCGAGATAAAAGTATCAAGACACTGCGATCAGATCGTGGTGGCGAGTACCTCTTTGGAGAGTTTTGGACAGAGTTGAGATTCAATCCTAGCTAACTGCACCCGGTACACCCCAACATAACAGAGTTGCAGAAAGAAGGAATATGAATCTTATGGGAATGGTTAGGTCAATGATGAGCTATTCAGACTTACCTGATTCGTTCTGGGGATACGCTCTGAAAACGACAGCGTGCATACTAAACTTAGTTCCATCTAAGTCAGTCCCTCATACTCCCACAGAACTGTGGACTGGGCGCAAGCCCAGTTTAGGACATGTTCGGATTTGGGGTAGTCCAGCACATGTGCTAATGGGAGATACTGATAAGTTGAAATCTCGTACGGAGGTACGTGTTGGATCGGAGTAAATCGATAGAGGGAGAATATCGATGTTAAAATTTTTCGGATAAGTAGAGCGATTACGCAGCGGAAAATAAGAAAACAATCGCTAACACAAGTTCTTTTTACTTGGTTCGGAGTCGCGGTTGACTCTTACTCCAAGGCCCACGGTCCTTGATCGTTTACGTTGGGAAATTCTATATTCGTAAAGATCTTTTACAGGTTTGAGTACAGATATAGAATTGAAATTGAAAGTACAACACTTTTCGTAATTTAAATGTTACCGACACCCGAGGTGGATGGAAGTTCGGAGCAGCGGGTTATCGTCAGCGCTTGAATCGTGAGGTCGGAGCTTGTCGGAGCGTAGCGCTTGAACGAAAGTGTTGACAGCAATGTGAGTGAGAGTGTTTGAAGCCTTGGGGGTGAACCCCTATTTATAGCAACCATAGGGGCGCCTGTATTGATGGGGGCGCCTGACACGTGGCCTCTCCTGCGAGAACTCCAATCCGCAGGCTCGGTCAGCGCTTATCCCCTTCAATGAGGCGCTCGAGCTGACTGGGGCACCTGTGTTAACACATGCGCCTAGGTTAACTTGGTCCAGAGGCTTCGTGGCAGTTTTCTTCGATGTTTTTGATTTAGCCTTGCACTGGGGCGCCTGTATCCTTACAGGCACCTAACCTAGTGAGGCGCCTCCTTCCAATGAGGCACCTGAGCTACAAAAACACCGTCCATTCATTTCCTACAACCAGGATAAGCTCCAAAACACAAGAAGAAAATATGTTAGACATTATTTACAACCTATGATGTCTTGGTTTTGACTTTGGGTCTCCCAAATAGAACCCTAGGTCGAACTGATGCCTAATATTCCCTCTACGGGGAGCGCGTCCTCACCTACTCCTCTCGGGAGAATTTACCTTTTTCGCCGGTTTCGGCTCCACCGGTTGGACTTTTACCCAGCTTCACTCACCAGGTCTTCGGTTCCCAGTCCTCGACCAGGTCTTCGTGCCTAGCTTCACTCACTAGGTCTTCGGTGCCCAGTCCTTGACCAGGTCTTTGTACCCAGCTTTAATTACCAGGTCTTAGTGCCAAGCTTCACTCACCAGGTCATATTGCCCAACCTTAGGTCAGGACTTAGTTGCCCAGCCCGCGGCCAAGACTTAGTGCCCAATTCAATGAACCAGGACTTAGTGCCTAGTGTACCTAGGACTTTCCTGCATACTTAATCAACTTGTTAGATCACAAACAAATCTTATCTTCTGAACCCTTTGCCATTATCAAAACAAAGGTTTGACTTTGGTGCTTCCGACACCAACAATCTCCCCCGTTTTTATTTATGGCAACACGGTTCAAAAAGTTAAGTTAAAAACATATTATTGCAATCTAACAATACTAATAACAAAATTTTAACTCCCCCTGAATTTCATATTCCCCCCCTGAAATTTTCAGTATCATGTGGGTTTTGTAAACTTTCTAAGTGCTAAGTGTTTTTCAAGTTTTGACAAAAATCTTTAAGTTTTTTGACAAAGTGTTTTTCGAAAAAAAACAATTGTACTTCAAAACACTTAGACAATTTTTGAAAAGGTTTTGTAAGCCCAATTTTTGTTTCGATATTGGAAAGATTACTTAGGCAAAACAAGTTTAAAAAAAACTGATTTTCCTTGCAAAGTTTTAATTTTGAAAAATTTCTCAGCTTAGAAAAATTTACTTAAAAGTATTTTCACCAAGAGGAATTTGTTTTTAAAAAAAACTTAGCACATTTGCCAACAAATTTTTGAAGAATAGTTTAGCTCAGGCAAATTTGTTTACTAAGAAAGAATTTCTTTAGAAATGTTTTTCAAAATACATAGAAATTTTGTAGCCTTTTTAAAGTAGAAAAAGTTTGAAGCACGTGATACATACTTAGAAAAATTTTAAATCCTTTTTAAGTATTTAAAAGATTTAGAATAAATTTAAAATACTCAAAATAGTTTGAAAACATTTTTTTAAATACTTGAAATCTTAGCACTCAGAACTTTATACTTTACTTTTTGAAAAAGAGATAGAAAATTTTGAAATATTTGAGAAATTTGAAAAATTTTCCCCCTCTTCTTTTGTTCTCTCCCCCTTTGCCATATATATAAAAAAATTATACTAATTACAGCAAATAAAATTAGGGCTAGTAAGAGATTGAAATTCTGTATCGAATCAACTCTAATAAAAAACTGGACCAAACCAAATTAAACCATTCTTGTTTGGGTCCTGTCTAACTATGTTATCTACTAACTAACTGTGATAAACAATAGCTTTTGTTAGGGTTAGTCAAGATAAGTGATCTGATCAAGTTTGATTTTCTAAGCTTGACATATAACCTGATTGTTGTTCAATTTGTATTTATTGCCCCAATTACTGCAGATACACTGACTTAAAGCATCTTGAATCAAGACATAGGCCTAAACATCTCAACCCAGTCTAGGTTATCACTCAAAAGTACCCTAAGGTGCTTGTGAGATGTTGGCTTCTAGATCTGTAGGTGCATGCAGTTCTAGGGTTAGGGCCTAAGCTAAGTCCATTTGCGAAAAAACCTTAGTTTTGAATGGGGTAGTTTTTGAAATAAATCTAAGTCGGAAAATAATTTTCAAATTTCAAAAACTTGAAAAAATGATAAATTTTCAAAATTTTCAAAAAATTGGAAAAGTTTTTAGGAAAACAATATAAATCAGTCCTATTCTAATAATCACAACCCTAACTGCCTTCTTAGTGAGCTAAACTCAGACTCAGGTAAGGGTTTGGTAAAGATATTGGCTAAATTGGATTTTGAGTCCACATGTTTAAGTACTATTTCGCCCCTTGCTACATGATCCTTTACAAAATGATGTTTAACTTCTCTTTGTTTTGTTCGGGAATGTTGAATTGGGTTTTTAGTCAAGTTGATTGAACTAATGTTATCAATATAGACTTGGATTTGGGTGTAGTCAAGCTGGAAGTCCTTAAGAGTGTGCATCATCGACAGAAGTTGTGCTACACATTCTCCTATGGCAACATATTCTACTTCTGTTGTGGACAAGGCTACGCAGTGTTGCTTTCTGCTACACCAGCTGACTAGGCTATGTCCCAATAGTTGGCAACTTCCACTTATACTTTTTCTATCTAACTTGCACCCAGCATAGTCAGAGTCAGAATATCCTGACAATTCAAAAGTGGAAGTCCTAGGATACCAAATCCCTACATTTAGGGTACCCTTAATGTACCTAAGTACTCTTTTTAGGGCTGCTAAGTAGGATTCCTTAGCACAAGTTTGGTACCTAGCACACATTCCTATAGAAAATCGGATATCAGATCTGCTATCTATTAAGTAAAGTAGACTGTCAATCATACTTCAGTATAGTTTAAGATCAACAGGCTTACCTTCAGAGTCACTATCAATTTTGACATTTGTGGCCATAGGGGTACTTATGCTTTTGGAGTTATCCATTTTAAATTTTTTTATTAACTCTTTAGCATACCTAGATTGGTGAACATAATTACCGTCTCTAGTTTGTTTAATTTGTAATCTTAAGAAAAAGTTGAGCTCACCTACCAAGCTCATTTCGAATTCACTTTCCATTTTTTTTACAAATTCTTTTAAAAGTTAGAGTTGGTGGATCCGAAAATTATATCGTCAACATAAGTTTGGGCAATAAAAATGTCATTTTCTAAGGTTTTAACAAATAGGGTGGAGTCTATTTGACCTTGGTTAATTTTCTTAAAAATAAGGTAAGTTGATAAGCGTTCATACCATGCCCTAGGTGCTTGTTTTAACCCATAAAGTGATTTTCTAAGTTTAAAGACATACTCGGGTTTTTCTAAGTCCTCAAATCCTGGGGGTTGTCCTACATAGACGTCTTCTTTGATAAACCCATTTAAAAAGGCAGACTTAACGCTCATTTGGTATAGCTTGAACCCTCTATGGGCTGCAAAGGCTAATAACATTCTAATTGACTCAAGTCTGGCTACTGGGGCATAGGTTTCGTCATAGTCTAACCCTTCGACCTGACTAAACCCTTTAGCTACTAAACGGGCTTTATTTCTAACTATTTCCCCTTGATCATTCAATTTGATTCTGAACACCCACTTAGTATCTATAACAGATTTACCTTCAGGTTTATGTACTAGTTCCCAGACTTGATTTCTTTTAAATTGAGCTAACTCCTCCTGCATCGCTATGATCCAATCAGGGTCAGGTAGGGCTTCTTCTATAGTCTTAGGTTCAATTTTTGAAATTAACGCGATTTGACTAAGATTTCTATAAGCAGACCTAGTTCTGACTCCTGAGGTTGGATCACCCATAATTTGATCAGAAGGGTGACTAAGTCTGGGTTTCTTGGTTCTTCTAGAAATTGGTTCAGCCTCAGGTTCGGCTGGACGGTTCGGTTCAGTGTTTAGTTTAACTACTTGAGTCGGTTAAGTTATAGGTTCAATTGAGACCTCAGTAGTTGGTTCAAGATTTAGTTCATTTATGTTGATGCAGTCTGGCCCGATTGTTATTTTGGTGTTGACAATGATTTAAGTTTGGTTGAATGAATTTGGATTAAGTCCTGGTGGATCTGGGAGATCGCACGCTGGCATGGGAAAAGACCTAGTGGGACTAGGCACACCTAGTGGGACTAGGTGAAGTCGAGGTGGATCTGGGAGATCGCACGCTGGCATGGGAAAAGACCTAGTGGGACTAGGTAAAGTCCAGGTGGATCTGGGAGATCGCACGCTGGCATGGAAAAAGTCCTAGTGGGACTAGGTGAAATCCTGGTGAGTGAAGCCAGGTCCTAGCTTGGGAAGCTAGGTGATGGAAATCCTAGTGAGTGAAGCTAGGTTGAAATCCCGGTGAGTGAAGCCGGGTCCTAGTGAGTGAAGCCAGGTGATTGAAATCCTAGTGAGTCAAGCTAGGTTGAAATCCCGGGATAGTGAAGCCAGGTGATTGAAATCCTAGTGAGTGAAGCTAGGTTGAAATCACGGTGAGTGAAGCTGGGTCCCGGTGAGTGAAGCCGGGTGACTGAAATCCTGGTGATTGAAGCCAGGTCCTAGCTTGGGAAGCTAGGTTGAACGAAGTCCCGGTGAGTGAAGCTGGGCACGGAGTCTTGGTCCGGGGGACTGAGCACGAGTCAGAGAAGGCTAGAGTGTAACGCCCCAAAATTCCCATTTTTAGTTCTTAAAGTCCTTAGAATTATTTTAAAATGGTTTAGAAATATTCTAGATATTTTTAGGGATTTTTAGAATATTTTTATGGAATTTTCCGAGTTCGTTTAGTATTTTAAAAAGGAAGAAAAAAAAAGAAAAAGGAAAAAAATCGTTAAGGGCAGCCGGTGGTTCGAACCCGCGACCAGCGGGAGACAAGGCAAGCGCGCGACCAGCCAGGCTAGGGTATCAAGCACAACAAGGGACGGAGAGAAGTGTATTTAAGGTATAGTTAGGTTGGTCCGCCCCTTAAGTATAAATAGGTAATTAAAGAGAGAAGTTTTATTTCTCTCCTCTCCAAACCCTCACGCCGACCTCCTCTCCTCTCTTGGGCGACGCCGACCAACACCAAACCATAGAGGGCCGGCCAAAGCTCTCCTCCGAGAGATATTCCTATATTCGGGATCCCCGCGACGAGAGGAACGCGTAGGCGTGAAGAATTCTCCGAGATCTCAAGTTTCTCCCGAGCTCTAGACGTCAATCTTGGTTGTAAGTCCAAGATATCAATGTAAGTACTGCTCACCTGCAGTAAGAGGCGATTTTTCCGCAAGAATTTCCCTTAAAAATTTTTTAAAAAAGAGATATTTACTTCTTGTTAAGATTTTTACATGTGATCTTAGTTCATTATATGCTTATATTTTATTGAGTGCCCTATATGAGGTTAGGGTCCAAGAAAAGCTATGAGAAAAGAAAAGAAAAGATAAAGATAAGAAAAGAGAAGGCCAAGGCCTTAAGAAATCCCCAAAAGTCAAGACTTAGGGATTTTAGCACGCAAGGTGCTCCAGAAAATGCCAAGGCATTTACAGATAAGAAAGAAAAGAAAGAAAAGCTATTTTATTTTCTAAGGCCAGTACCCGGCGTCCAAGGGCGTCGTTAAAGAAATCCAGGTGTCCAATTCCAAGGTCTTGGCCCTGGTAGACCAAGGTCTGCTCTATTAGGATTGGTGGCTCGCTACCCCAACCTTTTAGGGAACGCGCATCAGATGGTTCTTACGTCTTCAGTGGATCCAAGTGATTATTATTTTCAAGTATATGCTTTAGCAAAGTTTCGAAAGTTAAGAAAGTTTTCAAAGGTTAAAGAATAGCTAAAGTTTCAAGTTGAGCCAAGAAAAGTAAATTGAGATTTATTATTGCTTGAGTATGCATGTTTTGAGTTATACATGTTCTTAGTTTTCTTTCAAGCATATTAGTATCTTATATGATTTCAGTTTGATCTAGAAGCATGTTTGCACATTTCGAGATTTTGTGAGCTAGATAGTACTTACTAAGCTTTTTGCTTACTAGTTGCATTTCCTCTTATTGCAGATAAAGGTAAAGGCAAGCAATTCTGAAGGAAGGCGACGAGGCGGTGCTGAGAAAAGTGTGTGTGGTGGCTGATTATGGAGAGATCTTTGGCACAAGACAATTTAGTTATTTAATTCACAATGTTATAGTTCATTTGAGTTTCAAGTTCTTGTTTTATGGAGTTTA
This sequence comes from Boesenbergia rotunda, assembly GCA_024364735.1. Taxonomy (NCBI): domain Eukaryota; kingdom Viridiplantae; phylum Streptophyta; class Magnoliopsida; order Zingiberales; family Zingiberaceae; genus Boesenbergia; species Boesenbergia rotunda. Next base: position 221,083 of record JAGFNQ010004275.1, on the reverse strand, counting down.
GCGAACATTTAAGTTTTGGATAGTTTTACATACTCAATTTCTTAGAGTAAAGATTCCATGTCATTTCTTTTAGCCTATATATTCTTATGATTGCATTGGATAAGTAGAAATGTGAGTAGTTGGAGATATTGATACTTTGTTAGAGAAATAGATGCATGTGCCAAGATAGTACCAATTTCTTCTTTGAATTAAGTTTCATTGCTTAAATATGTTTAGAAAAGTTGCATTCACATTTCATAATGCTTTAGCAAGGTCATAGAACATGTATTTGGTGTTATGAATGTATAGAAGTCAAGATTGGTACAAACTTTAGTGTTTAAGTTCATATAACTTGAATAGTTTATTTTCTTCCGCAAAAGTCCAAATTTCAAGTTTATGGATTCGTTTTGATTGGCTAAACTCATTTGAAAACTGTCATAGAGTGTAGAAATGGTGTCATGATTCCATATGGCTCGAAATTATAGGTTTGGAGGAGCTGTGAAGCAACTGCCGAAACCTGAGTTTTCTGAATTCAGGCCTATCAGTCGACTGATGCAGTATCAGTCGACTGATACCCGATTGTGGTGTTGGGCGAGGCAAGCTTCAAAGTGTACCATTTGCGAGCTTTTGAGATAGAAAGTGTGATATGTTATTATGCATGATTGCTTAAGTTAGAATATAATTGTTAGATGAAAAAAAAAAAGAATTCCGCATTTTTAGTCATGTATCAAAAGTCGAGAAGTAGAGAAAAGTAACGATCCGTCTGAAGCAGAGAAGGCGGGTCGCTACAGGTGGTATCAGAGCAGTTCCCATTCTCCAGCATCACACACACATCAGCATCAACCTTGCCGTCTTCAAGTAAGAAAGCTTTAAGTTTCAGTTTTTCTATTGCTCCTTTATTTAATTGCAGTACAGAGAAATGCTTAAGTACTACTCACATGTGCATAGAACAAGGAAGCATGTTTAATCCCTTAGTATCACGGAATCATGTTTAATCCCTAGTATGGATATCAGATTTTTAAGTAAGAAGACAAGTTTATACCTAGAGATGTAGTAGTGATTTCTTGTTCCTTTATGCATTATTAGATGGCAAGAAGAGGCCGAGCTCCTAATGCTAATAACAGAACTCCAGTTCCAGATAACAATGAGCCTGGCACAGAACAGCCAAACCTGATGGCAGTCATTGCTCAAATGCAAGCTCAGATTACAGAACAACAGAAGACCATCGCCACACTGATGGCGAACCAGCACCCAGTGCCCCTACACCACCCACAGCAGGAGTGGGAACTCCAGTGGTAGCTGAAGTTCCACCAGTCGCACAGGAGACCCCTGCCGTGAACCGAAGACAAGAAGCATACCTCGTCCAGTGGCAGAGGCTGAAACCCGAAAGCTTCTCAGGCACGACTGAGCCCTGGGATGCCCAGGCGTGGTTCAAGACTTTAGAGAGCACAATGGAGCTTCTTGATTGGCCAGAGGTTGAGAAGGTCAAATGTGCCTCCTTCTGCTTAACTGGAGATGCTCGTATGTGGTGGGAGCGAGTCAAGAGTAAGAAGATAGTCAACCAGATGAGCTGGGCAGATTTTGAGCACGAGTTCTATGAGGAATTTTTCCACATGAAGGTTACCAACAAGCACTTCGAGGACTTCATGGAGTTCAGACAGGGTAGCCTACCAGTGGGAGAAGCAGTCGCAAAGTTCAACAGACTAGCTCGCCTCTGCCCAGAGCTAGTCAGCACAGAGAAGGAGCAAGTCAGACTGATGCTCCGCANACTATTTGAGTATACATGTTTGTGTATTTGATTGGGATCTTAAACTCATTTACTGAATGTCCGCAATACGATTCACAGCATGTGAGAATTTGTGATGGAATCACAACTAGTGATTATCTCTACATGTGCAATTGTGAAGTATTGAAAATATCCCTAATCGATGAATTGATAAATACGAACGCTGTCAATTCTGTTGAGACTAGCATGGGTTATTCTCTAATCAGCTGATTTTCACTGGCTGGTGACATTGAGATGTCCGGAGATAAACATGGATGCTAGTTAAGGGAACTAGTTCATTGGAGTGACTAACTGTAAAACTTCATATGGTAATCTACATATAGATATGTCAATGAAAGTTATTACTGCAGCTTAAGTGCGATGTTCCTTTGACTTGCGGTGTTCAAGTCATCTTGGTCATGGAGACTTATACTTTAACATCTTAAGCAAGCATCTCCAAGGAGGTGTGGACCCAGGATGGTTGGGTATAAGCCGAAGTGCCCGAAGATGTTTGAACAGCCTACAAAGGATTCACCACTCCTTGCGAGGAGTTGTATACCCAGGTCTATCGTCGGATTGTTACTCAAAGCCTCTGGCCAGAGCATGACATGTTTAGAGTATGAGTCTCTTCAATACATGAGAGTAATTAGAAATCCAAAGGACGAGAGAAAGTTACTTGGGCTAGGTGTGACGTAGTCAGCCTAGTGGGGACTGACACACACAGACCATGTCCTGAACCAAGTGGGTATAAGATGGTGAAGGGAAATGAGACACAATTCATTAGAGCTGCTGAAGGGTTTCAGAATTATATCTGAGGTCAACCGTTGATCTTTCGATTAATTGGGAGTCATGATGTACTACTAGGTGCCACTCATGATCGTTCTATAATTGGTTGATTATAGACGGCCAACATAAATCGAAAGCCTATTTAGTCACACGCACTACGAGTAATCCGAGGGATTTAAAACGAGTTGAAAATTAGATTTTCCAATCAAGAGAAATTAGTTGAATATGAATTTATCAGAGGCGCATCGAAAGCTTAAAATGGCTAAGTCTTTTGAAGGTTTATTGGGCGAATTAAATGCGTTTAATTCGCGACGGAAGGGCTTGGTGTGGCCGGCCATAATAAAAGAGAGAAAACCAATTTAATTGGTTTAAATTATAAAATAAATCAAGCGCGATTTGTTTTATAAAATTATGGATAAATAAATTAATTTATATAAAGAAATTTATATAAAGAAAATTGTAGAAATTTATTCTTTTCTTGGAAATTAAAATGAACCATGAATTGGTTTAATTTTAATTTATAAAATCAATTATGAATTGATTTTTCCATGATAAGAAAATTTCATACAAATTTTATTCCATAATTAAAAGGAGAGATGTATTTGTTTTATTATAAAGTTAGTTATAATAAAACTTGGAATAACGGAATAATTCATAAGTGAATTTATGAGATAAATTTTTTATGAAAATTTATTCCGTTAATTCCGTTAAAAGGGAGACTTAGCAATAGAGAGGCTACTATATAAAGGAACCAAAGGCAAGCCTTGAATTCCAATTAATCAAGAGATTAAGAAGCTCTCTCTCTCCCTTATTCTCTCTCTCTCTCTCTAGGGCCGGCGTAACCCCTCTCTCTCTCTATGGCCGGCGCAACCCCCTAGGGCCGGCGCCATCTTCCCTAGCCGTGAGCCACCACCAAGACGAAGCGGGACGCGCCTCCTTCCTTCCTTTCCTCGGAATCTTGATTACGTTACTTGGTGGTTAGTTTCCATCTTTCTCTCTTGATATTCTAGTTGTGCTTTTGGAGAATCTAGTAGTTCTCGTCGGCACAAAACTCGTGGCTTTGCGAAGTCATCCCGAAGAGAACTCGGCGTGGACGCGAATAGAGGCGGAGCTTCCAAGGGACGCTACGGTTGGATCTCGTCCCTTTATTCGAGTTACGCGAGGTACAAAGTAAATTAGTTTACTTTTCGCAAAATTTTAATTTATGATCATGTCCACACATCATAAGGTCGCATGCTAGATACGTGGTTAAAAATTAATTTGAGAAATTATTTATGCAAATTCTTCTGCTGCACGTAAATATTTTAAAATTTACGAACCCGTATCCTTGTCAACATGCACCCGGTCCTAACAGTGGTATCAGAGCCGGTTAGTGTTCGACATAATCATATAATTGTTTTGCGGAAAACAATGTCATGATCTCAATTTTGGAAAATTTTCCAATTATGGAAACTTTCCAATTATGATAAATTTTAGATTTAGGAATTTCAAAGTTTGGAAATCCTCATGAAATTTCGCAAACTTTTGAAATATCCTAGTTTCTGAAATTTTATGATAATTGTGAAAACTTCTCATTTTTGGAAACTTTCAAATTTTGGAAATTTCCTATTTTGGAAATTTTTTAATTTTAGAAATATGTAAGTTTTCTTTATACCAGAAACTTACAATTATTCTGAAAACTTATTACGAAATCTCGCAATTTTGGGCACTTTCTTTCATGAAAGTCTAGACAAATTTATGGATTATTAATTGACAATTAAATTCAAATTAGTTTTAAATTATTAACAAAATTCTTTATATTGGATTAAGCATCGGGGAGCCGTCCAATTGAAAGTTAGTTGTTGTAATTTAATTTCCTAATTTTGAATAAATTTGTCATGTTTAATTTGGTTACGCCTCGGGGAGCGGACCAAATTAGATTTACAACAAATTTCTTTTTTTTGGGTATCTGAGCCTCGGGGAGCCACCCAAAGAAAATAATTTGTTGAAATTAATAAATCCATAAATAAAATATGTAATCAAATATTGGAAATTTTGAGGTGATTCTCAAACGATAATTTCCTTATTTGATTTAAGAGGTGATGCTCTTACATATTGTTGTCTCCAAAATTAATTAGGAAAATGGTTTCCTATAGAGTTTTCTTAAATAAGATTTTCATGAAAATAATATGTGGTTGAATTAAGGGAATCTGTCTCTTAATTTAATAAGATTTGATTTAGAGAAATTAAAGTCTTAAACATATTATTTCCAAAATTGATTATGACAATTTAAGAAATTATTTCCCAAAATAATTCCTTGAATAAAGTATGAAATTAGAATTAGGAAATCCGGTTCCTAATTCAATTAATGAGACTTGATAAATTAAGTCACATACATTCTTTATTAAGGAAATCGTTAGTGCATGACATAATTATATGTCATGAATGTGCTTAGAAAAGAAAGGATGAGACCCAAAACCCCTTACAAAATATTAAGGCCAACATCTTCCATTAATATGGTTAGAACCAGAGTTTTGTTTCTCGTTTGGGTTGATGGACACATCTATGCCCGGCTTGAACCTCAACATGTTTAAACCACGGAATTAGTTTATGATTAATATAGTTGGAGTCAGAGGTCAATCCTTAGTTTTGGTTGTTGGACACATCCAAGCCTGACTAAACGGTTGAATGAGCTCCAATCATATTAAAACTATTTCTTGATTAATGGGTCAGCCTTAAGCTTGGAGCATCGATTTGTTGTGCCACAGCCAAGGTCGATGTAAAGAGAGGTGCAGTTGGGTGCTATGTATAATGTTGCATACTTGTTAATGAGTTAACAACCTAATGATTTATGCAAACATTCAATTAGTTGATAGCATAAAGTGATAGTTACATATATGTGATATGTAATCGGTATAATTACCTACCTTCATAGCTAAGAATAACTTGATGGCCACAGCCATGGTTGTTCTTATCTATGGTTGGATATCAACCTATTTGGAGATGTTCCTACGATCTTCCGAATTGATAAAAAAGGGTTATTCAATTCAAAAAATAAATAGGATTTAATTAATGTATATTGATGTATTCTTTATCATTCTTCTCACATAAGCTCAATTTGTATTTCTAGGATAATCACCTGATCATGTCTTCTCTGAATTTGCGTTCCATTTTGGACACCAATAAGCTGACTGGGCCAAACTTCATGGACTGGCTTAGAAACCTGAGGATAGTCCTCAAGGCAGAAAAGCTTGCTTATGTCCTTGAAGAACAACCTCCCAACCGTCCTCCTGAAGATGCAACTCCAGACCAGTTTCCTGAGTTGCTCAACCTGCTGAAGACTGTAGAGCCTTCTGTAAAGCAGGATCAGAAGACGATACTGTTAGTTGGTTCCTCAAAGAAAGGTTCTAAGAGGAAGCCCAAAGAACAAAATAAGGGAAGGAAGAAAAAGGCCAAAAAGACTGAAAAGGCACCAAAAGACACTTGCCATCACTGTGGCAAGGAGGGCCACTGGCGAAGAAATTGTAAGGTTTATCTTGAGTCCTTGAAGAGGAAGGCATCCGATGCCCCATCCTCTTCAGGTATCTTCGTTATTGAATGTCACTCTATTTCCTCGTACACCTGGGTACTGGATACTGGGTGTAGCTCACATATATGTAATGACATAAAGGGGCTAAGGAATAGAAGAAGACTCGTCAAGGGAGAAGCGAATTTGCGAGTTGGAAATGGAGCAAAGATTGCTGCTGTTTCCATTGGAACATATTTGCTAAAGCTCCCTACTGGACTTGTCTTAGAATTAGATAATTGTTATTTTGTTCCTTCGTTGATAAAGAACATTGTATCTATTTCATGCTTGAATAAAAAGGGTTATCATTTAACTTTTAGTAACAATTGTTGTTACATAACTTTAAATGGTGTTCTTTATGGGACCGGAACTTTGTGCAATGGTATCTACATATTAGATTTATCCGGTGACATTTTCAATATCGAAGTTAGCAACAAACGTGCTCGAATAGATAATCAAATAGACTCCTATACGTGGCATTGTCGTCTTGGCCATATAAGTAAGAAACGCATGACCAAATTACACCGATGTGGAATTCTGGAATCATTTGAACCTGGTTCATTTGATACATGCGAATCATGCTTAAAAGGCAAGATGACCAAATTACCCTTTTCCGGAAAAGGTAATCTAGTGGGAGAATTGCTTGGTCTAATACATACTGATGTATGTGGACCAATGTCAACTCTTGCACAAGGAGGCTATAGCTACTTCATTACCTTTATCGATGATTACTCACGATTCGGGTATGTGTTCTTGATGAAACACAAATCTGAAGCTTTTGAGAAATTCAAAGAGTTCAAAAATGAAGTAGAGAAACAGCTTGGCAAAGTATTAAGATATTTCGATCCGATCGGGGTGGTGAATACTTCAATCAAGAGTTTCAAGATTATCTTAGGGACAATGGGATATTGTCTCAATGGACTCCGCCATATACACCACAGCATAATGGTGTATCTGAGAGGCGTAACCGAACCTTGATGGACATGGTTAGATCTATGATGAACCATGCAACTCTTCCAAAATCCTTTTGGGGCTATGCACTTAAGACAGCTGTTTACTTGCTAAACAGAGTCCCGACCAAGGTAGTCTCTACTACTCCATATGAAATGTGGAATAGTAAGAAACCTCACTTAACTCACCTTAAGATATGGGTTGTCCTGCTTATGTGAAGCGGACTGTATCAGACAAATTGGATGCTAAGTCTGATAAATGTCTATTTATTGGATACCCTAAGGAAACGAAGGGTTACCAATTCTATCATCCCTTGGAACAAAAGGTGTTTGTTTCAAGGCATGCTGTGTTTCTGGAAAAAGAATTTCTTTTACAAGAAAACAGTGGGAGTGGCATTGAACTTGATGAAGTTCAAGAAACTCCAATAGACATTACAGAGACACCTAGTCTAGACCCACAACCAACAACTCATAATGATGAGCTATCAGTTGAACATAAAACAACACCACCTCTTCGTAGGTCTGATAGGACACGCAATATTCCAGAGAGATACGAATTTCTCATAAGTGAATCGAACGACTATTACTCATAAGCGATGACGAACCTATCAGTTATGAAGATGTTCTGAAAAGTTCAGAAAGGGACAAGTGGCTTGAAGCCATGAAGTCGGAAATGAATTCCATGTACGAAAATCAAGTATGGGACTTGGTTAACCCACCTGAAGGGATTAAGCCCATAGGGTGCAAGTGGGTTTTCAAGAAGAAAACCGACATGGAAGGTAATGTTGTTACCTTTAAGGCTAGATTAGTGGCAAAAGGATATCGTCAGAAACAAGGAATTGATTATGACGAAACCTATTCGCCAGTAGCTATGCTTAAATCCATTCGGATGCTTCTGGCCATAGCAGCTCATTATGATTATGAGATATGGCAAATGGATGTGAAAACAACTTTCCTTAATGGAAACCTGCTTGAGGATGTATACATGATACAACCTGAAGGTTTCACATCGGTTGATAAAACCAAAATATGCAAGCTTCGACGATCCATATATGGACTGAAGCAAGCATCCAGGAGCTGGAACATCCGTTTTGATGAGACAATCAAAGAGTTTGATTTCTCACAAAATCCTGACGAACCTTGTGTGTACAAAAAGGTTAGTGGGAGTGCAGTCGTATTCCTAGTATTATATGTCGATGACATATTGCTTATAGGAAACGATATATCAGTCTTACAGTCGGTTAAAATTTGGTTGTCCAAAACTTTCTCCATGAAAGACCTGGGAGAAGCAACCTATATCCTTGGGATTAGAATCTATAGAGATAGATCAAAACGGTTGCTTGGTCTTTCGCAGTCTACATATATAGACCGAGTGCTAAAAAGGTTTAGCATGTCGGAATCCAAGAAAGGTTACCTTCCCATTAGGCATGGGATCAACCTTTCAAAGTCTATGTGTCCGCGCACAGAAGACGAGAGGATTTGCATGAATAAGATTCCTTATGCATCCGCGATAGGATCTATCATGTATGCTATGTTATGTACTAGGCCCGATGTATCGTATGCTCTGAGCGTCACGAGCAGATACCAGTCTGATCCAGGAATGGATCATTGGGCGGCTGTCAAGACAATCCTTAAGTACTTAAGAAGAACTAAGGATGTGTTCCTAATATATGGAGAAGGAGATATGGTAATACGTGGGTATACAGATGCCAGTTTCCAGACAGATAAGGATGACTCCAAATCTCAGTCTGGATACGCATTTACTTTGAATGGAGGCGCAATAAGTTGGAAGAGTTCCAAACAAGACACCGTAGCGGATTCTACCACGGAAGCGGAATATATCGCAGCTTCGGAAGCAGCAAAGGAAGCAGTCTGGATCAAGAAGTTTGTCTCTGAACTTGGTGTGGTTCCAACCATTGATGAAGCAGTGCCGGTTTACTACGACAACAATGGAGCTATTGCACAAGCAAAGGAACCAAGGTCTCATCAGCGTTCCAAACACGTGCTTCGCCGCTATCATATGATCAGAGAGATTATAAGTAGGAATGATATACAAATTGAGAAAATTCCCACTGAAAGGAATTTAGCGGATCCTTTAACTAAGGCCTTGCCTCAGAGCAAGTTTGAGGGTCATGTTAGAGCCTGTGGTATTGGATACCGTAGCGATTGGCATTAGGCCAAGTGGGAGTTTGTTAGTGATATAAGAGAAGTGTCCTAAGGCAATCGCCTTATGATTGTAAACATTTATTTCAATAAATGAAAATTCACTATTTGAGTATACATGTTTGTGTATTTGATTGGGATCTTAAACTCATTTACTGAATGTCCGCAATACAATTCACAGCATGTGAGAATTTGTGATGGAATCACAACTAGTGATTATCTCTACATGTGCAATTGTGAAGTATTGAAAATATCCCTAGTCGATGAATTGATAAATACGGACGCTGTCAATTCTGTTGAGACTTGCATGGGTTATTCTCTAATCAGCTGATTCTCACTGGCTAGTGACATTGGGATGTCCGGAGATAAACATGGATGCTAGTTAAGGGAACTAGTTCATTGGAGTGACTAACTGTAAAACTTCATATGGTAATCTACATATAGATATGTCAATGAAAGTTATTACTGCAGCTTAAGTGCGATGTTCCTTTGACTTGCGGTGTTCAAGTCATCTTGGTCATGGAGACTTATACTTTAACATCTTAAGCAAGCATCTCCAAGGAGGTGTGGACCCAGGATGGTTGGGTATAAGCCGAAGTGCCCGAAGATGTTTGAACAGCCTACAAAGGATTCACCACTCCTTGTGAGGAGATGTATTCCCAGGCCTATCGTCGGATTGTTACTCAAAGCCTCTGGCCAGAGCATGACATGTTTAGAGTATGAGTCTCTTCAATACATGAGAGTAATTAGAAATCCAAAGGACGAGAGAAAGTTACTTGGGCTAGGTGTGACGTAGTCAGCCTAGTGGGGACTGACACACACAGACCATGTCCTGAACCAAGTGGGTATAAGATGGTGAAGGGAATGAGGCACGATTCATTAGAGCTGCTGAAGGGTTTCAGAATTATATCTGAGGTCAACCGTTGATCTTTCGATTAATTGGGGGTCATGATGTACTACTAGGTGTCACTCATGATCGTTCTATAATTGGTTGATTATAGACGGCCAACATAAATCGAAAGCCTATTTAGTCACACGCACTACGAGTAATCCGAGAGATTTAAAACGAGTTGAAAATTAGATTTTCCAATCAAGAGAAATAAGTCGAATCTGAATTTATCAGAGGCGCATCGGAAGCTTAAAATGGCTAAGTCTTTTGAAGGCTTATTGGGCGAATTAAATGCGTTTAATTCGCGAGGGAAGGGCTTGGTGTGGCCGGCCAAAGAGGGTGCCCACCCTCTTTGGTTTGGCCGGCCACAATAAAAGAGAGAAAACCAATTTAATTGGTTTAAATTATAAAATAAATCAAGCGCGATTTGTTTTATAACATTATGGATAAATAAATTAATTTATATAAAGAAATTTATATAAAGAAAATTGTAGAAATTTATTCTTTTCTTGGAAATTAAAATGAACCATGAATTGGTTTAATTTTAATTTATAAAATCAATTATGAATTGATTTTTCCATGATAAGAAAATTTCATACAAATTTTATTCCATAATTAAAAGGAGATATGTATTTGTTTTATTATAAAGTTAGTTATAATAAAACTTGGAATAACGGAATAATTCATAAGAGAATTTATGAGATAAATTTCTTATGAAAATTTATTCCGTTAATTCCGTTAAAAGGGAGACTTAGCAATAGAGAGGCTACTATATAAAGGAACCAAAGGCAAGCCTTGAATTCCAATTAATCAAGAGATTAAGAAGCTCTCTCTCTCCCTTATTCTCTCTCTCTCTCTCTAGGGCCGGCGCAACCCCTCTCTCTCTCTAGGGCCGGTGCAACCCCCTAGGGCCGGCGCCATCTTCCCTACCCGTGAGCCACCACCAAGACGAAGCGGGACGCGTCTCCTTCCTTCCTTTCCTCGGAATCTTGATTCCGTTACTTGGTGGTTAGTTTCCATCTTTCTCTCTTGATATTCTAGTTGTGCTTTTGGAGAATCTAGTAGGTTCTCGTCGGCACAAAACTCGTGGCTTTGCGAAGTCATCCCGAAGAGAACTCGGCGTGGACGCGAATAGAGGCGGAGCTTCCAAGGGACGCTACGGTTGGATCTCGTCCCTTTCTTCGAGTTACGCGAGGTACAAAGTAAATTAGTTTACTTTTCGCAAAATTTTAATTTATGATCATGTCCACACATCATAAGGTCGCATGCTAGATACGTGGTTAAAAATTAATTTGAGAAATTATTTATGCAAATTCTTCCGCTGCACGTAAATATTTTAAAATTTACGAACCCGTATCCTTGTCAACATGCACCCGGTCCCAACATTTACATCCTTATGAAGAGGCCTTGGAATGTGTTTTGTGAAGTATAGGATGAACTTTGAGATATTAGCTTTGAAAAAGGGTGCTTGATCCATTAGGGTTATACATTTGGTTCACTTGTGCTTGTGGCACATTGTTGAACCATTAGAAGTATCAAAATATGAAAACTAGACCAACTATTGGGGAAGGCAAGTGTTTAATCAATGGATACTTTGCCCAAAGATCATAGTTGGACATTTTAAAACTTTGGAAACCATTTTATGCTTTGCCATTCTTTTCAAAGTTATATGATTGCAAGATTAGATTGTAAGTTTGATACATGCAAAATGTAGTGGTTTTCAAGGTTTTCAGATTTTTATCAAAAGTCATGCATATTTAAAATTTTATATGGACTAATATTTTTCCTAGATAGAGTATATCATTTCAAACATGTCTGCAAAATTTTACAATTGTTGAAATTTTCTGGATTTTTCTGGAAGTTTCTGAAATTCGACAGAAAAGTTGAAAATTCTGACTGATAGCGTATCATGGGCAGTTGACTGGCACGCCTGTTTTCAGATTCTGAGATTTTCTTTCTGAAATCCAACTTTCTTTCATTTGATGCCATAGGATTGGGTTGCTTGGGGCAATCATTTTGATGGTGTCAAAGGGGGAGAATGAGTGGTTTAAGTTAGAATTTTAACTTGGAATGGATGGTTTAAGGTTTTATTTCTCACTTAGGCCTTGAATGATTAAAAATGGGGAGAAGACATGGATTAAGGGGGAGGTTACCTCTTAGGTTTTAATATGTCTTACATTTTTTAATGATGTTTAGTGTTAAGTGGAGACTTAACTTGGATTATGATTAGAATTGAAAATGGGAGAAGACATGGATTAAGGGGGAGGTTACCTCTTAGGGTTACTATGTCTTATGTTTTCAATTGCTATCTATTGCTATTGCTATTATTGGCTGTTATTTATCTCTAAACTTAAACATATTGTCACACATCAAAAAGGGGGAGATTGTTGAGGCAATCGACTCTTAAATGATTGGAAGATCATGGTTTTGATGTGTGTGTGTGTGAATATATTTAAGGTTAGAGTGTTATGTTGTATTTGATGATGTGTGATTGAGTTTGCAGGACTTGGACAATCACACATGGTAGACATATTCAAGGTACGAGAGCCGAGGGAGGAGAGCTCCAAGCGCAAGCTGGGAAGTGGACTTCAAGGGCACACGTGAAGGGTGGCATGGAGGCAAGCCAAGAGAAGGCTTGTGTGCGCATCCGAGGGACGATAGCCAGAGGAAGAGGACTTCAAGAGGCAAGCCATGGGAGTAGACCTGAAGGCATACGTGAAGGAGAAGGTTCGGAGTGGCTAGGACAAAGCTGAGTGGTAGGGCAGTCGACTGCCCCAGAGATAGTCGACTGCCAAAACTCACAGAGAGTTTTCGGCCTCGGACCAGTCGACTGCCTCAGGGGCAGTCGGCTGGTATACCCCAAAAACTAACCGTTGGCTAGCCGTTGGCTAGCAATTAATGCTAGACCAGTCGACTGCCCCAGGGGCAGTCGACTGGTGCGGGGCTGGACAGACTGCGAGTTTGTCCTGTTCTCCTATAAAAGGAGGACCTTTTTGCACGTGAGCGGTATGGTTCCGTACAGTAACGAAGTGCTGCTCGACTGAAAAGTGTTCCTTGCTTCCTCTCACTCATTCTACTTCATTCTGTAAAGAGGAAGATCACCACTGTAATGGTTTCTCCACCTGAAGGAGGTTTTTCATAGTGAAAGTGGTGCTCGTGCGTGGATCCTTGGATTAGTCACCCATCTGGGTGGATACCAAGTAAAGTATTGTTGTTAGCATTGTTATTGTATTTTCTTTACATATTATTGTTCCGCTGTGCTAACGACATTATAGAGATCAAAACGAAAAGTGCTATTCACCCCCCCTCTAGCACGCCAAGACGATCCATCTGGAACGACCGAGTATTCACATAGGAAACCCGCCAAGCCATACCCAACCATTGGTATCAGAGCTGAGGTTTCCGGCTTTGTGTGTTTAGGATAGGTTAATTTTTGCATTTTACATACATTATATTTTGTCGGATGATATGTGGATGTGCGTAGGCTAACTTTGTGTTGCAGGCACGAGATTCCAACTTGTCATGGCCAAATATTTGTTCTGTGAGGGTTGTGCAAATTAGTGTAACTAATTAATCCTCGAGGTTGACGAGGCTAGGTATTTAATTTTTGTAATTAAATACGACACATGTTTAGCCAAGCTATTTATTTTACTTTCGATCTAGTTTTCATGTACACTCCTTCACGGAGTATAGGATCGATGATGTAAATAATTAGCTAGTCATTTCGGCTCGGAGATCCCTCAAGGTAGCTTGCTTAGAAGGAAGGGAGGAGCGGACGAAGTGACGACACGACTGGAGGTGCATTGGAGACCAAGGGCCATGAAAGTTGGAAAATCTAGGATTTTATGTAATTTTCATATATTGGTTATGTGCTTGGTTGTGTGGTTGTGCTAGTAAAATTCCTCGACATAAATTACTAAGTGGGAGAGGGACCCTAAGGGTCCCACGACTTCCATTACAATCCGATAAGTGATGCGAACAAGTCTGCGTGTCGGCTCTGAGTGCTTTCCTCCCTATTGGATGGACTTGTTCTACAGATCACTGGGTCGGAAAAGACTATAGAAAATTATTAAAGAGCATGTGTACTTCCCTATCGGAAGACACATAATCGGAAATAATTTTCATAGTGTTGTGTGATAGTGCACACTTAGATGCGAATAATAGTATCCTCCCCATCAGAGTCAGTGCTATTATTTTGCAGAGCCGAAGTGAACCAACTATTGATCTTACTTGACAAAAGTTAGGTTGACAAGATAGTAAGATTAATGGGTAAAACTTCCTCTTACGAATGTAGGAATTCGTATACGTCCAGACCATCGTGATATACGAATTTCTCGGTGTATAAGGGTGTTGGTTGATTTCGAAAATTTATTGTTTTGAGGAATCAATTTATTTTCGAATTCTAAAGTAGTGTATGTTGTGATTCTTAGGATTTTCAAAATAGTCTTTAACCCACTAGTGACAATACTTAAGGAAAATAAACTTAGAGGCCCCAATTACATAGACTGGGAAAAAAACCTAGACATTGTCCTTACTGTGGAAGAGTACAAATATGTGCTCTTCGAGGTATGCCCTGAAGATGATGACCCATCTCAATGAGATTGAGGTTCTTGGAGGATAAATCGACGGGGAAACCCAGGTCGATATAATACTCCAATCTCTGCCTAGAAGTTTTTAGCAGTTTCGGCTCAACTATAACATGAATAAGCATGAGTATACGTTGGGGGAACTCCTGGGAGAACTCCAGGCAGTAGAGGGGCTGTTTCGTTAAAATTCGCAGGCCTTGGTCACTCAGAAGGTTTCTACTTCTGTGCCGAAAGGTAGGAAGAAGAAGAAACAAGGTGGGTACAAGAAGGCAGCTGGATCGCAGGGACCTCAGGTTGGTGTGAAGAAGCTGAAAGGCAAGTGCTTCACGAGCCAGAAGACTGGACATTGGAAGGCGAACTGTCCCCATCGTCAAGAGAAAGGTATATCTTTTTCTTTTGTCATTGTAACATGTTTAGCGGAGTTATCTATCGATACCTAGTGGGTAGATACGGATGCCACTAAACATGTCTGCAATTCTTTGCAGGGGTTTCAGGAAGCCCAACGACTAGCTGAGGAAAAGATTACCGTCTACATGGGATATGCTACGGAGGTGGCTACTATTGCAGTGGGAGTTATTTATTTGTCTTTAGATAGAAAAATAAAGTTTTTGGTTTTAAGAAGATTGCTTTTATGTACCTAATTTTAGAAAGAACTCTAGTTCAGTTTCAAAAATAATGGATATTCTATTGCTTTTTGTTATGAAAAGTGGAATAGAAAGATTATCTGTTTAGGAACATGGATAAGCAATTTAAGAAATTAGAACCAAAGTCTCGCCATGATGCAAATAGTAGTTAATAGCTCATCATCTATTCAAAATAAGAGAAAAGTTCCTTCCAAGATGAACCAAACATGTCTTTGGCATCTAAGGCTTGGTCATATAAACCTTAGTAGGATTCAAAGGTCGATAGCCAATGGGCTCTCGGGTTCATTGGTGGTGGGAGACTTCCCAACCTTTGAATCTTACTTGAAAGGTAAGATGACCAAGAGGCCTTATCAAGGCCGAGGGGAATTGAGCCAAAGATATGTTAGAATTGGTTCATTCTGATTTGTGTGGTCCTATGCCTTTCCAGGAAAGAGGTAGCTTTGAATACTTCGTGAGACGAATATTCAAAGGTATGGATATGTTTACATGATGGCCACAAGTCTGAATCTTTGATTAGTTCAAAGAATTCAAGACTGTTGTGGAGAAACATCAAGGTAAAAGCATCAAGACACTACGATCGGATTGTGGTGGTGGGTACCTCTTGGGAATGTTTAGGACTTACTTATCAGAGACTGGGATTCAATCCCAATTGACTGCACCCGGTATACCCCAACAGAACGGTGCAGCAGAGCGAAGGAAAAGAGCTCTTATGGAAATGGTTAGGACAATGATGAATTGCTCCGAGTTGCCTGATTTGTTCTGGAGATATGCTCTGGAAACGTCAGCGTACATACTTGATACCATCTAGGTCAGTGCCTTCTACTCCCGTAGAAGTGTGGATTTGGTGAAAGCCAAGTCTAAGACATATTTGGACATGGGATAGCTCGGCATATGTAATGAGAGGGGATACTGATAAGATTGGAATCTCATGCGCTTGTTCGTAGGTTATCCTAGGGGAACGAAAGATGGTTCTGTAGTCCTAAGGATCAGAGGGTAATCGATGGCACGAATACCCGATTCTTAGAAGAAGACTATGTGATGAACCACAAGCCCATGAGTAGATTAGTTCTTGAAGAAATTAAGAGGGATGTTCTGACCTTACTACCAACTGTACAAGAGGATACACCACAAGTCACTGCACCGCATGTCACAGATGATACACAGGTGGTACCTCATCGTAGTGGGAGGGTTGTTAGTCAACCAGAAGGATTCATGTTCTTGGGAGAGTCTTCGACTCGATCTCTGGCGACCATGAATCAAGATCCCTGGACCTATGACGAGGAACATCTGCTTTGAAGAGATAATCTAGTCATATGGATTTGTTCAAATGATGAATGAGATTTGTGTATGTAAGAAATGTGACAGATACGTAGTGGTGTTCTTGTACTATACGTAGATAATATTTTGTTAGTTGACAACAATAATAAAGTACTATCAGACGTAAGGGTATGGTTGTCCAAACAGATGATATGAAGGACTTAGGAGAAGCAGGACACATCCTTGGCGATCAAAGTTCTAAGGGATCAACAGAGAAGGATGTTGTACTTATCCCAAGCTTCATATAGTGACACTGTCTTAACTCATTTTAGCTTGGAAACCTCCAAGAAAAGTTTTGAACTTTTCAGCTGTGGAGCTACTCTGTCTAAGGAGATATGTTTAGATTATCAAAGGAGATAGAACAGCTAATGGCGGTTCCTTTAGCATCGGCTATAGGAAGTCTCATGTATGCTAAAAACGAGACCGGATATCCACTTTGTCGTGGGCATGGTTAACAGATATCAGAGTAACCCAGGTCAAGGAAATTGGATTGCGATAAAAGCTTATATTAGTGCCTAAGAAGGAATATGGATTATAAGCTGGTTTACCGGGCAGACCAATTCCCTATGGGTTATATGGATACAGACTTCAAGTCGGATAGGGGCAAATATAAGTATTCCTCGGGGTTTTGTGTTTACTTTTAGGAGGTAGAACCATAGTTTGGAGGAGTGTCGCACAGCGGCTGCGTGATGGACTCCACCATGGAAGCTGAGTATATGGCAGCCTCTGAGGCAGCCAAGTAAGCTACATGGTTCAGGAACCTCAAGATGGACTTCGATGTGATTCCTGGTTTGCTCAGAGCTATCACATTTTGTTATGATAAACAAATGGTGCAGTTGCAAACTCGAAGGAATCATGAGCCCATAAGGCGAGTAAACACATAGAGCACAAGTACCACCCAGGAGAGGAAAAGCTGTTGTTGCCTAGATTACATCAGAGGACAACCTGAGAGATCTTTTCACTTAGGCCTTGATAGCGAGAGCTTTAGATATGTGGAGGATCAGGGAGTCAGATGTATGACATTTTGAGAACAGCAAAGTCTTTACGTATAAGTGGGAGATTGTAAGATGTGTATACTGAATGACAAGATTTCGTTATATAAACATCTTCATTTTGAAAAGAGAATCACAACTACACTAGGTGCCTGTTTACATTAGTACATGCATAAAGTCCAATTACTTTGCATTGTAGATAACATGGTGTGTGGTGTCACACGGAAGATTATATTATCAGTTCCTTGCTTAGTATAAATAAAGGCCCACAACCGAGATGAAATTGGACAACCCATCGGGATGGTTGTAGTGTAATTAGGTGTAGTTGGTCTTGACATAGAATTACATTAGTGTGCTTTGAGTACATTGGGTAGGACCAAAACCCGAGGTTATCCAATTTGTACTGACTCGATAATTGGATAGGACCTCAAGATATTATTATGGAGTACGATCCCTTAATCCCGATATAATAATGAGCATATATTATTAATTATTATTTCTTTGATTTACCAATGGGCGAAACCTATTCTGTTAGATCGATAGGCCCGGTATGTTGGGAGATAATATTAATAATATGATGTGCTATTGATTATTGACGGAATCCGTGTCCTGGTGAGTCAGGTTGATGATGCCCCCTTGATGAGCTCGAAAGGTTCATCATTCTAAACCATGCAGGTCGATTTGATCCGGCATGATGATAAGGTCGAGTGGTACTAGTCAAGGATCCAGAGGTTAATTAATTTGAATTGTTAGTAATTTAAATTAATTAATAGGCATTCGATATCTTAAACATGGGGGGATGGACGACTCGTAATAAGTGGAGCCCATATGTAAATATGGGGGTTGGTGAGGTAATTCAATAAGAGTCCTTTAGTGGAAATGATGCTTATTAATGTTTCGGGTTTGGATTCATTAGCAGGTCAAGATCGAACTCCTCCTCATGGTGGCCCTATATTTACCCCATGGTGGCATGAATCCAAGAGTTTTTATCGATCCAGATAATTAATCCAAGAGAATACTAGGAAACCATAATCTATTCTCTTCTCTTTCTCTCTCCCTCTCTCCCTCCCGGTTCAACGGCACCGAACAGCAAATACTGTTGTCTTCTTCCTATTACATGGGTGTGGCGCCAACCTTGGATTGCTTCAAGCAGTTTCTTTCTTCCAAGGAGAAGGGAAGGTTGCTCAACCTTCCTTGGAGAAGAAAACTTGCCCACGCAAGTTTTCTGATTGAGCAGATTTCATGAGGAAGAAAACTTGCTCACACATGTTTTCTTGGTGGAAGCTCACACCAGTTTTCTTGGAAGAGGAAGAAGCTCGCTCACACAATCTTTGGTGGAGAGGAGGAAGACTGCTCACACAAGCTTCGGTGGAGAGGAGAAGGTTGCTGTTCAGGCGCAACCTCTGGTGGAGAGAAAGAAGCCTTCGGGTGTAACCTCCAGCTGAGGAGAAGTTGCTGACGGCTGTGGTAAAGTTGCTCGCAACTTTGCTCAGGGAGCAAAGCTCAGGCGCCGGAGGTGGAGGAGAAAAGCAGGGTTTTGTGTTTTGGATTATCTTCTTCCTTGGAGTGGCCGACGTCATCCCTTTGGTTAGGGCATGGTTGCCGCAAGGAGAAGGGATCGACTTGGTGACCACGGGTCTTGGTAGATCATTGCCCACATGACGTCCAAGAGGGGAGGGGCATACGGTAGAAGATCATAAGGTAATGGAAGGTATAATTCTTCCTTGGCTCCTTCGTTCTTATTTGTGCCTTATTCGTTTGCCTTGTCAATTTATGTTAGTTAGTTTATTATTTTGATTTTGTATCATAGCCAATAATTTACTAACTGGACCCCGACCATAAACACAAAAGCCAGCGATCCACTCATCGCCTTTTCCGCGGTCGAACGGTCAAGCAAATTACAAGGCCGATTTTTGTAATTGGCCGAGTTATAATTTGGATCGTTCGATACGGCATGGGATGGTCGTTGGGAGACGGGTCTCCATTTGGATTAATTTTTAATCCGTAGACATGGAGAGATCTCTCGGAACGACCGAGCATTCGCTTTGGAAACCCACTAAGCCATACCCAACTGATGCCCCCTTGATGAGCTCAAAAGGATCGTCATGTGAAATCTTGCAAGTGGACTATGGTCCGACTGATGAAAACGTTGAGTGGTACTAGTCATGGATCAAGAAGATAAATAATTAAAATTATCAGTAATTTAAATTAATTATCAGACATTTGATATCTTAAACACGGGGAGATGGATGAGTCATAATAGGTGGAGCTCATATGAAAATATGGGGGTTGGTGAGGATGTTTATTGGGGATCCTTTAGTAGAATGGATCCTCATTAATGGATCTTGTTTGGATCCATTAGCGGGCCAAGACCCAACTCCTCCTCATGGTCCCTACCTTAGCCCTATAAATACCCCATAGGAGTCATGATACAAGGCTAATGAATTAATCATCCAACACATAACCTGTTGGGACCGGGTGCATGTTGACATGGATACGGGTTCGTAATTTTAAAGTTTAATTACGTGCAGCGGAAGGTTTAGCATAAATAATTTCTTAAATTATTTTAACTACGTATCTAGCATGCAACCTTAAGTTGTGGAGACATGATCATAAATTAAAATTTTGCAGAAAGTAAACTAATTTACTTAATACCTCGCGTAACTCGTAGAAAGGGATGAGATCCAACCGTAGCGTCCCTTGGAAGCTCTGCCTCTATTCACGTCCACGCCGAGTTCTCTTCGGGATGACTTCGCAAAGCCACGAGTTTCGTGCCGACAAGAACTACTAGATTCTCCAAAGGCACGACAAGAATATCAAGAGAGGGAGATGGAAGACTAACCACCAAGTATCGGAATCAAGATTCCGGGGGAAGGAAGGAGTCGCGACCCGCTTCTTCTTCTTCTTCGGCACCTTCTTGGTGGAGATGGCTCACGGCAACCCTAGGAGGTCCCTCTAGGGCAGGCGCCCACTAGAGGAGGGAGAGGGAGAGAAGGAGAGGAAGAGAGGCTTTCTACTTGATCTCTTAGATTGGAATTCAAAGCCTTGCCTTGGTTCCTTTATATAGTAGCCTCTCCTTTGCCAAGTCTCCCCTTTAACGGAATAAATTTTCATAAGAAATTTATCTTATAAATTTTCCTTTGAATTATTCCGTTATGCCTTGTTTTATTATAACTAAATTTATAATAAAACAAACACATCTCCCCTTTTATTATGGAATAAATTTTCACAAGAAATTTATTATATAAATTTTTCTTATCATGGAAAAATCAATTCATAATTGATTTTATAAAATAAAATAAACCAATCCAAGGTTTATTTTAATTTACATGAAAATAAATCTCTTTATATAAATTTCTTTATATAAATTTATTTATCCATAATTTTATAAAACAAATCGCGCTTGATTTATTTTATAATTCAAACCAAATAAATTAGTTTCCCTCCTTGTTGTGGCCGGCCAAACCAAAGAGGGTGGGGACCCTCTTTGGCCGGCCAAACCAAGCCGTCTCCTTACGAATTAAACTCATTTAATTCGTCCAATAAGCCTTCAAAAGACTTATCCATTTTAAGCTTCCGGTGCGCCTCTGATAAATTCAGATTCGACTTATTTCTCTTGATCGGAAAATCCAATTTTCAACTCGTTTTAAATCCCTCGGATTACTCGTAGTGCGTGTGACTAAATAGGCTTTCGATTTATGTTGGCCGTCTATAATTAACCAATTATAGAACGATCATGAGTGGCACCTAGTAGTACATCATGATCCCCAATTAATCGAAAGATCAACGGTTGATCTCAGAAATAATTCTGAAACCCTTCAGCAGCTATAATGAGTTGTGCCCCATTCCCTTCACCATCTTATACCCACTTGGTTCAGGACACGGTCTATGTGTGTCAGTCCCCACTAGGCTGACTACGTCACACCTAGCCCAAGTAATGTCTTTCTAGTCCAACGGATTCTAATTACTCTCATGTTTCCTAGAGATTCAAACTCAGAACATGTTGTGCTCTGGCCAGAGGCTTCGAGTAACAATCCGACGATAGGCCTTGGGTATACATCTCCTCGCAAGGAGTGGTGAATCCTTTGTAGGCTGTTCAAACATCTTCGGGCACTTCGGCTTATACCCAACAATCCTGGGTCCACACCTCCTTAGAGATGCTTGCTTAAGATGTCAAAGTATAAGTCTCCGTGACCAAGATGACATGAACACTGCAAGTCAAAGGAACATCGCACTTAAGCTGTAGTAAAAACTTTCATTGACATATCTATATGTAGATTACCATATGAAGTCTTATAGCTAGTCACTCCAATGAACTTGTTCCCTTAACTAGCATCCATGTTTATCTTCGGACATCCCAATGTCACCAGCCAGTGAGAATCAGCTGATTAGAGAATAACCCATGCTAGTCTCAACAGAATTGATAGTGTCCGTATTTATCAATTCATCAACTAGGGACAATTTCAATACTTCACAATTGCACATATAGAGATAATCACTAGTTGTGAATTCATCATAAATTCTCTCATGCTGTGAATTGTATTGCGAACATTCAGTAAATGAGTTCAAGATCTCAATCAAATACATGAACATGTATACTCAAATAGTGAATATTCATTTATTAAAGTAAATAATTACAATCATAAGGCGATTGTCTTAGGACACTTCTCTCATATTACTAACAAACTCCCACTTGGCCTAATGCCAATCGCTACGGTATCCAATACCACAGGCTCAAATATGACCCTCAAACATGCTTTGAGGCAAGACCTTAGTTAAAGGATCCGCTAAATTCCTTTCAGTGGGAATCTTCTCAATTTATATATCATTCCTACTTATAATCTCTCTGATCAGATGATAGCGGCGAAGCACGTGTTTGGATCGCTGATGAGACCTTGGTTCCTTTGCTTGTGCAATAGCTCCATTATTGTCGCAGTAAACCGGTATTGCTTCATCAATGGTTGGAACCACACCAAGTTCTGAGACAAACTTCTTGATCCAGACTGCTTCTTTTGCTGCTTCCGTAGCCGCTATATATTCCGCTTCCGTGGTAGAATCTGCTACAGTGTCTTGCTTGGAACTCTTCCAACTTATTGCGCCTCCATTCAAAGTAAATACGTATCCAGACTGAGATTTGGAGTCATCCTTATCTGTCTGGAAACTGACATTTGTATACCCACGTATTACCATATCTCCTTCTCCATATATTAGGAACACATCCTTAGTTCTTCTTAAGTACTTAAGGATTGTCTTGACAGCCACCCAATGATCCATTCCTGGATCAGACTGGTATCTGCTCGTGACGCTCAGAGCATACGATACATCGGACCTAGTACATAACATAGCATACATGATAGATCCTATCGCGGATGCATAAGGAATCTTATTCATGCAAATCCTCTCGTCTTCTGTGCGCGGACACATAGACTTTGAAAGGTTGATCCCATGCCTGATGGGAAGGTAACCTTTCTTGGATTCCGACATGCTAAACCTTTTTAGCACTCGGTCTATATATGTAGACTGCGAAAGACCAAGCAACCGTTTTGATCTATCTCTATAGATTCTAATCCCAAGGATATAGGTTGCTTCTCCCAGGTCTTTCATGGAGAAAGTTTTGGACAACCAAATTTTAACTGATTGTAAGACTGATATATCGATTCCTATAAGCAATATGTCATCGACATATAGCACTAGGAATACGACTGCACTCCCACTAACCTTCTTGTACACACAGGGTTCGTCAGGATTTTGTGAGAAATTAAACTCTTTGATTGTCTCATCAAAACAGATGTTCCAGCTCCTGGATGCTTGCTTCAGTCCATATATGGATCGTCGAAGCTTGCATATTTTAGTTTTATCAATCGATGTGAAACCTTCAGGTTGTATCATGTATACATCCTCAAGCAGGTTTCCATTAAGGAAAGCTGTTTTCACATCCATTTGCCATATCTCATAATCATGATGAGCTGCTATGGCCAGGACCATCCGAATGGATTTAAGCATAGCTACTGGCGAATAAGTTTCGTCATAATCAATTCCTTGTTTCTGACGATATCCTTTTGCCACTAATCTAGCCTTAAAGGCAACTACATTACCTTCCATGTCGGTTTTCTTCTTGAAAACCCACTTGCACCCTATGGGCTTAATTCCTTCAGGTAGGTTAACCAAGTCCCATACTTGATTTTCGTACATGGAATCCATTTCCGACTTCATGGCTTCGAGTCATTTGTCCCTTTCTGAACATTTCAGAACATCTTCATAACTGATAGGTTCATCATCGCTTATGAGTAACACGTCGTTCGATTCGCTTATGAGAAATCCGTATCTCTCTGGAATATTGCGTGTCCTATCAGACCTACGAAGAGGTGGTGTTGTTTTAGGTTCAACTGATAGCACATCACTATGAGTTATCGGTTGTGGGTCTAGACTAGGTGTCTCTGTAATGTCTATTGGAGTTTCTTGAACTTCATCAAGTTCAATGCCACTCCCACTATTTTCTTGTAAAAGAAATTCTTTTTCCAGAAATACAGCATGCCTTGAAACAAACACCTTTTGCTCCAAGGGATGATAGAATTGGTAACCCTTCGTTTCCTTAGGGTATCCAATAAATAGACATTTATCAGACTTAGCATCCAATTTGTCTGATACAGTCCGCTTCACATAAGCAGGACAACCCCATATCTTAAGGTGAGTTAAGTGAGGTTTCTTACTATTCCATATCTCATATGGAGTAGTAGAGACTACCTTGGTCGGGACTTTGTTTAGCAAGTAAACAGCTGTCTTAAGTGCATAGCCCCAAAAGGTTTTTGGAAGAGTTGCATGGTTCATCATGGATCTAACCATGTCCATCAAGGTTCCGTTACGCCTTTCAGATACACCATTATGCTGTGGTATATACGGCGGAGTCCATTGAGACAATATCCCATTGTCCCTAAGATAATCTTGAAACTCTTGACTCAAGTATTCACCACCCCGATCGGATCGAAGTATCTTAATACTTTTGCCAAGCTGTTTCTCTACTTCATTTCTGAATTCTTTGAATTTCTCAAAAGCTTCAGATTTGTGTTTCATCAAGAAAACATACCCGAATCGTGAGTGATCATCGATAAAGGTGATGAAGTAGCTATAGCCTCCTTGTGCAAGAGTTGACATTGGTCCACATACATCAGTATGTATTAGACCAAGCAATTCTCCCACTGGATTACCTTTTCCGGAAAAGGGTAATTTGGTCATCTTGCCTTTTAAGCATGATTCGCATGTATCAAATGAACCGGGTTCATATGATTCCAGAATCCCACATCGGTGTAATTCGGTCATGCGTTTCTTACTTACATGGCCAAGACGACAATGCCATGTGTAGGAGTCTATTCGATTATTTATTCGAGCACGTTTGTTGCTGACTTCGATATTGAAAACGTCACCGGATAAATCTAATGTGTAGATACCATTGCACAAAGTTCCGGTCCCATAAAGAACGTCATTTAAAGTTATGTAACAACAATTGTTACTAAAAGTTAAATGATAACCCTTTTCATTCAAACATGAAATAGATACAATGTTCTTTATTAACGAAGGAACAAAATAACAATTATCCAATTCTAAGACACGTCCAGTAGGGTGTAACGACCCGCCTTCTGGTACTAAGCTTTAAGGCAGATCGCTACTTCCTAACTGGCTGGCTGACTAATTAGTGATTTCTGATAATGCTAAACCAACTGGGAGAATTTTTAAAAAAAAACTTATTTCGCTATTTACTGAACTAACAATTCATAAACATGTTGAAAGTACTAACTAGCCCAAAATAAAGCAAAACTTTTATTTTATTATCTTGACAGGATTCGATCTCCCAACCTCTGCATTGCATGACTAAAGCACTAACCAGCTGCTCTATATCACTTCTATTTTACACAGTACCAGTCGACTGTTATATGCCAGTCGACTGGTCGGGCCACAGAATATTTCTGTGCCCGATACCAGTCGACTAGTGTTTTCCCAGTTGACTGGTAGTTTTGAAATTCCAGCTTTCAGATTTCCAGAATTTATCAACTTTGAGCCATAATGTACCAAAATCATATCTAATAAGCAGAATGACATAAATAAAGTTCCACAACTATTCTAAGGCATTTATTACACGTTTTTTTGAGGGTTTCTAGCATGTATAGCAACTTAGAAATCACAAAAATGACATGTAGAAGCATAACATGAATGTGCCAAGTTCGTATCAACTTCTTATTGAAACTATTCAGTATTCCTATCTAAAGGCATCCTTAGCTACTACATGTCATTCCATATGGTGCATTAATCTTAGAACAAGCATATCTTAAGTATTTAGCATGTAGATCAAAAGTATCAAGTTCTTACTCCTAAAGCGTAAACATGGGTCTAAATTACTCTATCACAAGTAAATGACTCATGACATTCAAGCATTCACAAAACCAATATTAAGTCAGGTAAGTAAACTACTTCAAGCATACTAGGCACCACGAATACAAGTCTAATTAAGTTCATACATGGTTCACATAATATATTGCGGAATAACTAAAGAAGCATAAAAAGATTATTTCTATGCTTTGCAAGTTCCGAAGACTTTTATTCCAACTCCACCATCACACACACTTTGCATCAAGCCCGCTGCCTCCGCTACTAGTGCTTTCCTTTACCTGTATCTGCAGTATAAGGAAATACAAACTAATAAGCATAAAGCTTAGTAAGTACCATCTAGTCTCACAAAACTATGAAAACTCGAATTATGCTTTTGGAAAACATGCTATGCACATACATGCTCATATCCATAAGTAATCATGCTAGGCTCATGCTAACATACATATCATAGAATGTCATGATATATAACTAAGACATGCCACATACTGAACTAAAACTGAAAAGTAAGCTATAGCATGACATATATATCTGAACTGGAACTGAACTAACTAACATAAAACTAATTATTAAATTCACCACATGCTAATATGAATTTCTGAAAACTAAATACATATAGTAGGTGAAAGTAATAATCAACTGCTGTGGGCCCGACAATGTACCAACTGTGCGCGCATCCCTAATAAACCCGAGGTAGCAAATCCCGAATCCATTAGGGTTCTACTAGGTTATCTAAACCTAGGGGCAACTAGGAGCCCATCCCATACTAGGTTATCTAAACCTAGAGGCAACTTGGAGCCTATCCCTGGACCGGAGTCCGGTACAATGCCACTGAAAATAAAATAGTCCTTTATACTTTTCTTTCCTTTTCTGATTCTTGCTTTTACTAGGTTATCTAAACCTAGGGGCAACTAGGAGCCCATCCCGTTGGACCTTGGTCCCAATCATAAACTGGAGCAAGAATTTCTATTCTTTAATGCTTTCTATAGCATTAACTGAACTGAACATTTTAACAAACACCTAACGTGCGTGCTTGTTCATAATTTATGATTTTTAATCATAGAACATACATATAAGGAGATAAAGCATACGGAAAATCGACCGAAACTACTTATACTGCAGGTGAGGGGTACTTACATCCTGCGCTAGGTTTTCTTAAGAATAAAAATCTGAAATTCCTGAGGGAACGTCGAACTACATCGTTCTTCTTGCTTCTTAGCGTTCTCCTCGCGTCTACGAGGGTTCCCGTAGAGAATAGGGCCTCTTGAGACCTTCCCTTGGCTTCCCCTTTGTCTTGGGCAGCAAGAGAAGAGGAGAAGAGAAATAAAATCGCGAGAGGAAGAGAGGGAGTCGGCGGTGAGAAGAGGTGAGGGAAAAGAATGAATATAAAAACCCTAAGTTTCCCTTTTATACTTATGGAAAAATTTAACTAACTTTACCTTATCCATATTTCCCTCTAATCTATACCAATGAAAACAGATTAGCCCACTTGGTAAGTTTATTCTCTGCTCAAGGTACACGTCTTGGGTTCAAACCCCATTATAATACTTTTACTGCGCATTCTATTTTTATTCATTTTTGCCTTATTTGTCCATGGAAAAATTCTATAAAAATATCCATAAATTCAGAATTAATTCTAGGATATTTCTAAAATTAGGTTTGAGAATTTTCGGGCGTTACCATCCCCCATACTTTATAAAAAGTTCGTCCTCGAACTTAAAACAATTCTGGGTATTTCTGCCTCATGCTGTCCTCTGGTTCCCATGTTGCCTCTTCTACTCTGTGATTTTGCCATATGACTTTCACTAATGGTACCTCCTTATTTCGCAATTTCTTAACTGCTCGGTCTATTATCTGAATAGGCCGACTATCATAACTGAGATCTTCGCGAACTTGTACCGTCTGTGGCTCTATCACCTGGGTGGCATCTGGGATATGCTTCTTCAGCATGGAAACATGAAATACATTGTGGATAGCTGACATCTCCTTAGGTAGCTCCAACTCATAAGCTACTTTGCCAACTCTTCTAGTGATGGGGTATGGTCCTACATATCTGGGACTTAGCTTGCCCTTCTTCCCAAAACGCATTACTCCCTTCATGGGAGCCACTCGGAGGAACACTGTATCCCCAACTTCAAACTCTAATGGTCTGCGCCGTGTATCAGCATAGCTCTTCTGGCGGTTCTGTGTTGTTTCTATTCTCTGGCGGATCTGCTGTATGGCTACGGTGGTATCATCTATAAGATCTGTCTGTAGGCCTAACTCTTGCCTCTCACCACCCTCGTACCAGCAGATAGGAGATCTACACCTCCGCCCATATAAAGCCTCATAGGGTGCCATGCCGATAGTGGCCTGATAACTATTGTTGTAAGCGAATTCCGCTAAGCACAAGTATCTGCACCAACTGCCCTTGAAATCTAAAGCACAAGCTCTGAGCATATCTTCTAGTACTTGATTAACTCTCTCTGTCTGACCATCTGTCTGAGGATGGAAAGCTGTGCTAAACTTCAGTTTGGTGCCTAGTGTTGTCTGTACGCACTCTCAGAAGTGTGAAGTGAACCTACTGTCCCTATCTGAGATGATAGTCCTAGGGACCCCATGTAGTCTGACGATCTCCTTGAGGTATAACTGAGCTAGCTGTTCCATGGAATAGGAGATCCTGATAGCTAGGAAGTGGGCAGACTTAGTCAATCTGTCTACTATTACCCAGATTGCATCATATCCATTCGTTGTTCTGGGTAGTCCCACTATAAAATCCATGGAAATATCTTCCCATTTCCATTCTGGAATCTGAATAGGCTGCAGAACTCCACCTGGTCTATGATGTTCTATCTTGACTCTTTGGCATGTCAGACAGGTACTGACATATCTGGCGATGTCTCTCTTCATCCCAGGCCACCAAAAACGTCCCCTGAGGTCTTGGTACATTTTGGTGGAACCAGGATGCATTGCATAAGGAGATCTATGTGCGTCCTCTAGGATCTTCCTTCGGAGCTCTTCTTGGTTCGGAACACATAAGCGGTCACCGTAGTACAGTGTCCCATTATTTGATAGGCGAAATTCTCCGTTTTCGGCTTCTGCTATCCCCTGCTTGATTTTCTGAAGGTCAGGATCTTGATCCTGTGCTGTCTGGATGTCTTCAATCAGGGTTGACACTAATGTCAAAGTGGAGAGTTGCCCAACTAAAATTTCCAGTCCGAACTCCAATAACTCTTTCCGAAGGGGTTGTGACATCGTGGACAAAGCTAGTAGGGTGGCACTAGATTTTCTGCTAAATGCATCTGCCACCTTATTAGCTTTACCTGGATGGTAGAGGATGTCAATGTCATAATCCTTGACTAGCTCAAGCTACCTGCGTTGTCTCATGTTCAGATCCTTCTGAGTGAAGAAATACTTTAGACTCTGATGATCTGTGAGAATCCTACACTGAGCTCCGTATAAGTAATGCCTCCAAATCTTGAGAGCAAACACTACTACAGCTAGCTCAAGGTCATGGGTAGGGTAATTCTTCTCATAATCCTTGAGTTGTCTAGAGGCATAGACAATAACCTTGCCATTCTGCATCAGCACTGCTCCAAGTCCTAATTTAGACGCATTGCTATATATGTCAAAGCTGTCAGTGGTCTCTGGAAGAGTCAGGATGGGAGCACTAGTCAATCTTCTCTTTAACTCTGTAAAACTGTTCTTGCAGTCCTCTGTCCACTGAAATTTTCTGTTCTTTTTGGTAAGAGCTGTCAGTGGGGAGGCTATTCTGGAGAAATCCTCTACAAACTTCCTGTAGTAACCGGCTAGACCCAGAAAACTTCTGATCTCATTGGCATTCTTCGGTCTAACCCAGTTACTTACTGCTTCTATTTTGCTGGGGTCTACCATCACACCATCCTTGGAGATGATGTGACCCAGAAAAGACACCTGATCGATCCAAAACTCACACTTAGAGAATTTCGCATAGAGTTGGCTCCGCTGAAGAATTTCTAATACTGTTTTCAGGTGTTCTGTGTGTTCCTTCTGAGTCCTGGAATATATCAGAATATCATCGATGAAGATGATAACAAACTTATCTAAATATTCTCGGAACACTCTGTTCATGAGGTCCATGAAAGTCGCTGGAGCGTTCGTTACGCCAAAAGGCATAACTACAAACTCATAGTGTCCGTATCTTGTTCTGAAAGCTGTCTTGGGGATGTCACCTTCCTTAACTTTCACCTGGTGATATCCCGATCTCAAGTCTATTTTTGAGAACACTGCTGCTCCCTTTAGCTGATCGAACAAGTCATCAATTCTTGGCAAGGGATACTTGTTCTTGATGGTGACTTGATTCAAGGCCCGGTAATCTATACACAAGCGCATGGACCTGTCTTTCTTCTTCACGAACAATACAGGAGCTCCCCAAGGTGAATGACTAGGGCGTATGAAGCCCTTGTCGATCAGCTCCTGTAGTTGCTCCTGAAGTTCTCTTAATTCTGCTGGAGTCATACGGTATGGTGCTTTTGAAATGGGATTGGTACCTGGAATGAGATCTATCTCAAACTCTATCTCCCTGTCTGGCGCTAAGCCTGGTAACTCATCAGGGAAGACTGCTGGGTAGTCACATACCACTGGGACCTCTTATAGCTTTTGGTCTTTCTCTTGTTCGGTATTGACTACCTGTGCTAGAAATCTGGTACATCCTGAATCCAGCAGTTTATGTGCTTTTAAAGCTGAGAGAAATTTCTTGGCTTTTCTCTTGGGTTCTCCGATGTATTTAAACTGCACTCCTTCTTCAGGTTGGAATATGACTTTCCTTTTACGACATTCTATGGAGGCACCGTACTTAATTTGGAAGTCCATTCCAAAAATGACATCATAATCTATCATATCTAGTACTATCAGATAACTATAAAGCTCTCTGCTTGATATTCTGACTGGCACTGCACAAAGCCAGTGCGTGGATGCAATGGTCTCTCCTGAAGGTAGGGTGGTTAAGAATTGGCCACTGAGTACATCTGGAAGTATAGTTAACTTCTCTACGAACGCCCTGGGGTTTCTGAGTTCCTGAACTGCCTTGGCCTTTACTTTCTATCATGACTGACTTCTACTGTTGCATGTTGTTCTGGTAGTGCTCGGTGATCAGAGCACTGCTAACTAGTTCTTCTGAGGTTTGCGGCCTATGGACGCCGCTGGCCACATTCAATGCTATTTCCGGCCTTAGCATCTTGAGCATTAGCCTGACTCGCTCTCGTTTAGTGCTGACCAGTTCAGGGCACAGGCAAGCCAGTCTGTTGAATCTCTTCACGGTTTCCTCTACTGATAGGTTACCTTGACGAAATTCAGTGAATTCATCATAATGCCAGTTAGTAACCCACATATGAAAGAATTCTTTGAAGAGCTCAGCTTCGAAGTTGGCCCGCGTCATCTGATTTATGTCTCGCTTGGCCTTCACCCTTTCCCACCACATTCTAGCATCTCCTGCTAGGCAGAAGGAGGCGCACTTGACTTTCTCATGTTCTGGCCAGTCCAGAAGCTCCATGGTACTCTCCAGCGTTTTGAACCAGTCTTGTGCATCCCATGGTTCACTGGTGCCTGAGAAGGTCTCTGGCTTGATCTTCTGCCACTGGATTAGATAAGCTTCCCTTTTTGCCCCTGTTGCTGGGGCTACTAGCATGTCTGGTGGGACCAGCGCCACAGGTGGAACCTCCGTCACTATCGGCGTCTCCACCTGGGGCTCTGGGGTAACAGTGGGAGTAGCCTGCTGATTAGCTGTTAAGGTGGTAATAACTTGCTGTTGTTCTGTTAACTATTTCTGTAACTGCGCCACCACCTCTAAGAGATTTGGTGGTGGTACTGACTCTGTCTTTTACCCTCTAGAAGCTCGCTCCTCGTTTTGAGCCTTTCTAGGACGTCAACTTGTCATTCTCTTACTATTATCTCATAAAGAGAATAATGACATTACTTCACTAAGGACATTACATTACTTCACTATCATCATTCTTATATCATCATACTCATATCATGATATGTCATATCATGTCATCTTACTCATATAGCATATACTGATTATGCACATAATAACATATAATAATACTAACATACTTCCTTATCATCTTTCACTTAATGATACTAGCAGTCAATAATGAAAAGTATACAAAAACTACAACATATGAACTTCTTACTTGGCAGGCGGCAGGATTGATGCTTGATGTCAGTGTGGCGGAGGGGTGGAACCTTTTGCTCTGATACCACTCTATCACGACCCCTTAACTTCTCTCCCTTAAAGCGGACGTCACTTTTACTTAACCTTAACTTTACCTTATTCTTAGCCTTAGGTTACAACTACTTGACTTCCCTTAACTTGCTCTGAATTTTTCTGAATTTTATAGCATTTTTTTGGATTAAAATAAAAAGAAAAAAAATAAGGGGTCGGGCAGGGTTTGATCCCGCGACCACAGGGCAAAGCAAGGCCTTAAGTGAGTTGGGGTAACCAGCTGGGCAAGGGTATCAAGCATAAAAAAAAATGAAGCAAATTAATGTTATAGTTGAGTAAGCCCTTTTTATTTCTACTTTTACTGCGCATTCTATTTTTATTCATTTTTGCCTTATTTGTCCATGGAAAAATTCTATAAAAATATCCATAAATTCAGAATTAATTCTAGGATATTTCTAAAATTAGATTTGAGAATTTTCAGGCGTTACATAGGGAGCTTTAGCAAATATGTTTCGATGGCAACAGCAGCAATCTTTGCTCCATTTCTAACTCGCATATTCGTTTCTCCCTTGACGAGTCTTCTTCTATTCCTTAGCCCCTGTATGTCATTGCATATATGTAAGCTACACACAGTATCAAGTACCCAGGTATCTGAGGAAATAGAGTGACATTCAATAACAAAGATACCTGAAGAGGATGGGGCTGTAACGACCCGGAAAATTCTCTTAATATTTTCTTAAAATATTAAGCATGTTTAAATAATTTTCCAAGGGACCTAGAAATATTAAGGAGAACTTTGGCCTAGAAAATCCATGTTTTCTCATTTAAATTGAGAAAACTAAGTACTAATGGGCTTTATGTGGGCTTTTTAGTACCATGATTATAGGTGGATTTCGGTAATAATTAGTATAAATATAAATAGGATTTAATTAGGCATATTAGCATGATTATGGGTAAGTCTTAGCCTAATTTTTCTATTTTAATGGAGAAATTAGGTACTAATGAGCTTTAAATGAGCTCCAAAAATGGGTATTAATTAGGTAAAATTAATATAAATTAGGTAAAATTAATATAAATATAAAAGAATTTTATTTAGGAATATTAGCATAATTATGGGTGATTTTTGGAGAATTTTCGAAATAAAAGGGAACTTTCGAAAATTAGAGGAAAAGGTTTAAATAAAATGAAAAATAAAATAAAAATAAAGGTGCATGGGCCAAGGATTGAACCTTGGACATCTTGTACAACCATGAATGCTTTAACCAACTCACCTAGCAAGGAATACTTATGAGTAAATGAAGTGGAGGTTGGTTAAGAAGTAGAAGGAGATGAAGGGTCATGGAGAGACTCTTCATTTGCCTCTTTAAAGGAGCTATAAAGAGGGGGTTTGGGGGGTTACTTCTCTTCACCATCAAGTGCATTTGCTCCCCTCCTCCCTCCTCATTCTAGCCGAAATTCTAAGGAAGAGTTCCCCTTGGAAAAGTTTCCACCAAGGCTCCATCTCCCAAGATCTAAAGTTCTTACAAGGATCCAAGGACTAGGTGTGGTCAAGAGACATCAAGTCTTCTTCCTTCTCTCCATCCAAGGTCTAAAAATTTAGAAACCCCAAGGTAAGACTCCCTCACCTGTGGTATAATAGTTCCCTATGATTTTTATGATTTTTAGTATGATATAGTGGTTGGTTTTCGAATTGGATGTTGAAAGGAAAGAAAACCAAGACCCTCATGCTTAAGGGTTTCGGCCACCATGTTTTTAAGATCTAAAATTATTCTAAAAATATGTATAATGTTATTTAATGTTCCCTTATGATGTTTAGAAGTTAAGTATAATTTTTGGGATTTTTTGGAGTACCCTAGGATACCCTAGGGTTTCGGCCAACATGAAAGAAACAAAAACTAAGAACCCTGAGTTTAAGGGTTTCGGCCACCATGTTTTAAAGGTCTATAATTATGATAAAAATCATGATAATGTTATTTAATATTCCCTTATGATCTGTAGAGGTTAAGTATAATTTTTGGGAATTTTTGGAGTACCCTAGGACACCCTAGGGTTTCGGCCAACATGAAAGAAACAAAAACTAAGAACCCTGAGTTTAAGGGTTTCGGCCACCATGTTTTAAAGGTCTATAATTATGATAAAAATCATGATAATGTTATTTAATGTTCCCTTATGATGTTTAGAAGTTAAGTATAATTTTTGGGAATTTTTGGAGTACCCTAGGACACCCTAGGGTTTCGGCCAACATGAAAGAAACAAAAACTAAGAACCCTGAGTTTAAGGGTTTCGGCCACCATGTTTTAAAGGTCTATAATTATGATAAAAATCATGATAATGTTATTTAATGTTCCCTTATGATGTGTAGAGGTTAAGTATAATTTTTTGGAATTTTTGGAGTACCCTAGAGGCCCCATATGGTTCGGCCAACCCCAAGGACCCAAGGGTTAGGGTTGAGTCTTTAACTTCAAGCATATGTTTATGTGTTGCCATGATATAAGGATGATGGATGGTGATTATGTGAATTTTCACATGGCCTTGGGACTCCACAAGTTTCATCCAAGAAGGGTTAATAGGGTAAAAGTTAAGATTTATTTCAAGTAAGGGTCCCAATGGCCCTATGGTAAGATGTGATTTGTGTTTTATGAATGATATGTCATGTTTATGAATGATATGCCATGTTTATGAATGATATGCCATGTTTATGCATGATATGCCATGTTTATGAATGATATGCCATGTTTATGCATGATATGCCATGTTTATGAATGATATGCCATGTTATGAATGATATGCCATGTTTATGAAGGATATGCCATGTTTATGAATGATATGCCATGTTTCTGCATGATATGCCATGCTTATGAATGATATGCCATGTTATGAATGATATGCCATGTTTACGAATGATATGCCATGTTTATGAATGATATGCCATGTTTATGAATGATATGCCATGTTTACGAATGATAAGCCATGTTTATGAATGATATGCCATGTTTATGAATGATATGCCATGTTTTAGGATAATATGAATGTATGCCATGCACTATGAATGATGTGTACATATGCCATGTCTAAGAATGAAAATGATGAATGACAAGTATGATGAATGAAAGATGATGCTTATGTCTTTAAGGCATAAATATGCTAAACGGCACGGTCGATGGTCGACGGTACGACGGTCGAGAGGACCGGTAAATGGGCCGGTAGACGGGCCGAGCCGTAACAAGTTATGCTTTGTTAAGTATGCCATGAATGTCTTATGAATGATGAAACATGAAAAGTATTTTACTTTATGTATGGGCTTATACCGGACCGAAGTATGGGTCCAAGGGATGGGCACCTTAAGAACGCCCCGGTTCTGGACTACCGAAGCTGTCCACGGTTCTGGCCCTACCGGAGCTGGGCAACAGGGATGGGCACCTTAAGAACGCCTCGGTTTGGGGACTACCGACTATGCTGTCCTTACCCTAGTAGGTTGGGGCTCGCGACCTCGGACTTGCTAGGGATGCGCGCTATGATGTATGTATGTGGTACAAGCCAGGGACCCCAAATGATGTTATGATGATTATGTTTAAGCAAAGTAAAAGTATGTTTTAAAAGTTAAGCATCCCTTATGTATATGCATTCCACTCATGCATCCATTCATGCTATGCATTATGCTATGTTGATAAGATGATATGCTTACGTTTCATGTTAAGAAGTATGCATGAGAATGAATGATCTATGCCATGATTATGTTAGGAAGATGTTCATATGCTATGATAGGTATTATGCCATGCTACCATGTTTATGATTTATGCCATGAAAGATGCCATGCTACTATGTTTATGATTTATGCCATGAAAGATGCCATGTTACTATGTTTATGATTTATGCCATGAAAGATGTCATGCTACTATGTTTATGATTTATGCCATGAATTATGCCATGCTACTATGTTTATGATTTATGCCATGAAAGATGCCATGCTACTATGTTTATGATTTATGCCATGAAAGATGTCATGCTACTATGTTTATGATTTATGC
The DNA here is from genome assembly GCA_024364735.1 of Boesenbergia rotunda. Lineage (NCBI taxonomy): Eukaryota > Viridiplantae > Streptophyta > Magnoliopsida > Zingiberales > Zingiberaceae > Boesenbergia > Boesenbergia rotunda. Next base: position 184,877 of record JAGFNQ010004275.1, on the reverse strand, counting down.
CATGAATTATGCCATGCTACTATGTTTATGATTTATGCCATGAATTATGTCATGCTTAGAATGTCTACTATGTTTATGAGTTATGTCATGAATTATGTCATGCTTAGAATGTCTACTATGTTTATGTTCATGCCATGCTATGTATACGATAAGTGATGTAAGATGTTATGTTCCAAGTAGAGCACCAAGTATGTTAATGTTTTATATGCTCATTATGAGATGATGAATGATGAATGGTTTTGTGAGTAGGAAAGAGTCTTACTAAGCCTGTGTGCTTATAGTCTTATTTCCTTATACCGCAGATCATTCAAGGGGACATTGAAGGAAGCAGCAGGAGGGCAAGAACGCATGTGTGTAGTAGTGACTTGGCCCAGGAAACTTTATGTTTACGGTTTATGCTAGAACTTCACCTTGGTTACTTATATGTCTGAATAATGACCTGTGGAACCTTATGATATGATGTTACATATGACATGATATGATATGATGCTTAAGTTCAAAGTTGATATGCTAAGGTTCCTATGTCATTAAGTTAAGAATGATAAAAGGGCATGTATAAGTTAAAGTTATTCCGCTGCCTTATGATGTCTACATGCCCTAAGCATGTTAACGTAACGCCGCTTAGGAAAAAAAAAGCGGGCATTACAGGGGCATCGGATGCCTTCTTCTTCAAAGACTCAAGATAAACCTTGCAGTTTCTTCGCTAGTGACCCTCCTTGCCACAATGATGGCAAGTGCCTTTTGGTGTCTTTTCAGTCTTTTTGGCCTTTTTCTTCTTTCCTTTATTCTGTTCTTTGACCTTCCTCTTAGAACCTTTCTTCGAGGAACCAACTAACAGTACCGTCTTCTGATCCTGCTTTACAGAAGGCTCTATAGTCTTCAGCAGGTTGAGCAACTCAGGAATGGTAGTCTCCAGCTTGTTCATCCGATAGTTCATCACAAATTGTGAATAACTTTTGGGCAAACAATACAGAATTAAGTCAATACTTAGTTCATGATCCATTGCAAAATCGAGTGTGCTTAGTCGCTCAATGTACCCCATCATCTTTAACACAAACTGTGAGGCAGAAGTGCCTTCCTGTATCCTAGAGGTGAAGAGGAGTCTGGAGACTTCGAACCTTTCGGATCTCGCCTGCTCTTCAAATAACTCATGAAGATGGAAGATGATGGTATAAGCATCCATATGCTCATGCTGCTTTTGCAGCTCAGGTACCGTTGAGGCTAGCATGATGCAACTCCCAAGTTCAGAATCGGTCACATGTTTCTGATAGGCCACTAACTGGTCTGGAGTTGCATCTTCTGGAGGACGGTTGGGAAGTTGATCTTCAAGGACATAAGCAAGCTTCTCTGCCTTGAGGACTATCCTCAGGTTTCGAAGCCAGTCCATGAAGTTTGGCCCAGTCAGTTTATTGGTGTCCAAAATGGAACGCAAATTCAGAGAAGACATGATCGTGTGATTATCCTAGAAATACAAATTGAGCTTATGTGAGAAGAATGATAAAGAATGCATCAACATACATTAATTAAATCCTATTTATTTTTCGAATTGAATAACCCTCTTTTTTTTATCAATTCGGGAGATCGTAGGAACACCTCCAAATAGGTTGATATCCAACCATAGATAAGAACAACCATGGCTGTGGCCATCAAGTTATTCTTAGCTATGAAGGTAGGTAATTATACCGATTACATATCACATATATGTAACTATCACTTTATGCTATCAACTAATTGAATGTTTGCATAAATCATTGGGTTGTTAACTCATTAACAAGTATGCAACATTATACATAGCACCCAACTGCACCTCTTTTTACATCGACCTTGGCTGTGGCACAACAAATCGATGCTCCAAGCTTAAGGCTGACCCATTAATCAAGAAATAGTTTTAATATGGTTGGAGCTCATTCAACCGTTTAGTCAGGATTGGATGTGTCCAACAACCAAAACTAAGGATTTACCTTTGACTCCAACTATATTATTCATAAACTAATTCCATGGTTTGAACATGTTGAGGTTCAAGCCGGGCATGGATGTGTCCATCAACCCAAACGAGAAACAAAACTCCGGTTCTAACCATATTAATGGAAGGTGTTAGCCTTAATATTTTGTAAGGGGTTTTGGGTCTCATCCTTTCTTTTCAAAGCACATTCATGACATATAATTATGTCATGACTAACGATTTCCTTGATAAAGTATGCGTGTGACTTAATTTATCAAGTCTCATTAATTGGATTAGGAACCGGATTTCCTAATCCCAATTTCATACTTTATTCAAGAAATTGTTTTGGGAAACAATTTCCTAAATTGTCATAATCAATTTCAGAAATAATATGTTTACGAATTTGATTTCTCTAAATCAAATCTTATTAAATTAAGAGACAGATTCCCTTAATTCAACCACATATTATTTTCATGAAAATCTTATTTAAGAAAACTCTATAGGAAACCATTTTCCTAATTAATTTTGGAGACAATAATATGTAAGAGCATCACCTCTTAAATCAAATAAGGAAATTATCCTAAATTTCCAAGATTTGATCACATATTTTATTTATGGATTAATTAATTACAACAAATTGTTTTCTAAGGGTGGCTCCTGTTGGATCGATAGAACCGATAGAGGGGGGGGGTGAATATCGGAAAACTTTCGGATTTATGGAAAGAGCAATTTCCACAGCGGAAAGAAACAAAACACGCGAACACAGTACTTTTTTACTTAGTTCGGAGCCTAGGTCGACTCCTACTCCAAGGCCCACGATCGTTGATCGTTTACTTTGGGCAATTCTATATGAGCGCAAAATCAGTTTACAAGAATAGATTTACAAGTATAGTACCATAAACTTTTAAACAAAAAAATTCTTCTTTTACCGACGTCCGGTTGTAGGTTGACTTTCCGGAGCAGCGGGACGTCGTCGGCTCGAGTTGGGCAGTTTCCAGAGCAAGGCGTGAGCACAGAAGAGCGTGGAAGCGTTGGATCGAAGTTGTTGTCGAAGGCTTGGGCGCTGGGTGCTATTTATACCACCTAGGAGCACCCTGGACGTCGGGGGTGCCCTGCCACGTGTCAACCGATCCGGTTTTAGCTCAGTCAAGCGTTATCTCATCCGAATAGGGATAACTTTGACTCTGGGGGCGCCCTGGTCGTAGAGGGCGCCTTGGCTGTCTTCTTCCGTGCAGAAATCTCGGCTGTGGATAAAGCTGAGGCTTCGCAGACTTGGGCGCGGGACGCCCTGGCTGCTGAGGGCGCCCTGGCTGCTGAGGGCGCCCTGGCTGTTGAGGGCGCCCTGCCCAGTAAGCAGCCGAAGCCCTTTTTGCTTTACTTGGTTATGGTTCACCTTGGGGGCGCCCTGGACACTCAAGGCGCCCTGCTCAGCTGCTGCCTCACTCCTTTGAGGCTCTCTGAGTTGTAGACACACGTTCCTTTGGTCCTGCATCCAGGGTTAGTCCAAAACACAATAAAACAATTACTTATTAGTTTATACAGCCTTAGCTGTCTTGGTTCTGACTTTGGTCTCCTAAATGGAGCCCTAGGTCGAACCGACGCCTACTGTTCCCTCGACGGAGAACGCGTCCTCACCTACTCCTCTCGGGAGAGTTTACCTGATGCCAACCGCTCCTTTGGTTGGACTTTTGCCTGACGGTCCTTTGTCAGGTCTTGGATACTGGCAGTCCTTCGCCAGTTGCCTAGCAGTCCTTCGCTAGGGCTTGGATGATGGCTGTCCTTCGCCAGTTGCCTAGCAGTCCTTCGCTAGGGCTTTGTTACTGGCAGTCCTTCGCCAGTTGCCTAGCAGTCCTTCGCTAGGACTTTGCTACTGGCAGTCCTTTGCCAGTTGCCTAGCAGTCCTTCGCTAGGACTTTATCTCTGCACACTAGAGTAACTTGTTAGAAACACAAGTAAGACTTAACTTTTGACCTCTGTTGCCATTTTCAAAACACAGGTTTAACTTTGGTGCATTCTGCACCAACAATCTCCCCCTTTTTGATTTATGGCAACCTTAGTTCAAAAAGTTAAGTTTAAGCAAGCATGAAAAAATGTTAAACTTTGTTTCCTCCCCCTGGAAGGAATCTCCCCCTAGATTTTTCAAAAATTCGTGGGGTAAGAAAACTTTACTTATACTTTGAAAACTTAAGTTCAAAGTATATTGGAAGTTTTTTGAAACATGATTTTTGAGTACTTAAAAAATTTAAGGCTTTAAGTTTCAAGGTACTCAAAGGTTTTGAAAGTGTTAGCTTAAGTACTTTAATAGGATGATTTTAAAAAACTTAAGTACATAATAATTTTAAAAACTTTAATAGAATGGCTTATATACTTAGCAAAATTTTGAAAGCTTGAGTAAAAATTTTGAAAGGCATAAATACTTAAATACTTAGCAAAATTTTGAAAGCTTAAGCATTTTTCAAAAAAAGGTTTTGAATAAAGAAAAACTTTTGAATACTTTTTGAATAAAGGATAGAGTTAAGAAAATTAATTTTTGAAAACTTTTTAAATAAAGAAAATTAATTTTACTCTCTCCTTTCCTATCTCTCCCCCTTTGCCATATATCAAAACAGATAAATATAGCAGAAATAATGGAAATAAGTAAGATTTTGCTGTACTGAACCAAATCATTATTAGATTTAAATCAAATCAGTCACTTTTTCTCTGTAGGGACCTGTCTAACCCAATTAGCTACTTACTAACTGTTATAAACAGTAGTTTTTGCTAGGGTTAGTCAAATTAAGTGTTTCTGTTCAAGTTAGATTTTCTAAACTTGACACTTAACTTGATTGCTGTATAAGTTGTATTTAGTGCCCCAATTACTGCAGATGCACTGACTTAAAGCATCTTGAATTAAGGCAAAGACCTAAGCATCTCAACCCTTTCTAGGTTATCACTCAAAAGTACCCTAAGGTGCTTGTGAGATGCTGGCTTCTAAGTCTATAGGTGCATGCAGTTCTAGGGTTAGGGCCTAGGCTAAGTCCATTTAAAAAAAGCCTAGTTTTGAAAAGGGGTAGTTTTGAAATAAAAATAAAACTAAGTCGAAAAATGAAAACTGATTTTGAAATTAAGTAAAGCAGTTTTTCAAATTCTATTTTGAGTAACAATTTAAAAAATAACAAGTAGAACAGTAATAGAAGGAAATGTAGTTAATCTATTCTACTGAACACAATCCTAACTGCCTTCTTAGTGAACTGAACTCAGATTCAGGTAAGGGTTTTGTGAATATATCAGCTAAGTTGGATTTAGAGTCAATATGCTTAAGTACTATTTCACCCCTGGCTACATGGTCTCTTACAAAATGATGTTTGACTTCTATATGTTTGGTTCTTGAATGTTGGATTGGGTTCTTAGTTAAATTAATTGAACTTATATTGTCAATAAATACTTGAGTTTGGGTGTAGTTGAGCTGGAAGTCCTTTAGTGTATGCATCATCCACAAAAGTTGAGCTACACACTCTCCTAAGGCCACATACTCAGCTTCAGTTGTGGATAGAGCTACACAATGTTGTTTTCTGCTGCACCAACTAACTAGACTCTGTCCTAACAGTTGGCAGCTTCCACTTGTGCTCTTTCTATCTAATTTACATCCAGCATAATCAGAATCTGTGTATCCTGTCAAATCAAAAGTTGAGGTCCTAGGATATCAAATTCCTACATTTAGGGTGCCCTTTACATATCTTAGTATTCTTTTTAGGGCTGCTAAGTGTGTTTCCTTAGCACAGGTTTGGTATCTAGCACACATCCCTACAGCAAAAAGAATGTCAGGTCTACTGGCTGTAAGGTACAGTAGGCTACCTACCATACTCCTATAGAGTTTGGGGTCCAGTGGTTTGCCATCAGGGTCACTATCTATTTTTACATTAGTGGCCATGGGGGTACTTATACTTTTAGAGTTATCCATTTTAAATTTCTTTATCAATTCTTTAGCATACTTAAATTGATGAACGTAGTTTCCATCCTTAGTTTGTTTAATTTGTAAGCCTAGGAAAAAGTTAAGCTCACCAACTAAGCTCATTTGAAATTCATTTTCCATAATTTTGACAAACTCTTTTAGGAATAGTTAGTTCGTTTGGTTCAGCCATCAGGGTTTCTTTGTTCTTCTAGAGCTTGGTTCAGCCTCAGGTCTGGCTGGTTGGTTTGGTTCACTATTTGGTTCGACTCTTTGGGCTGGCTCATTTGTTGGTTCGATTCTTGGTTCAGTTAATTCATTAATTGGCTCAATAGTTAGTTCGTTTAAGGGTTCAATTAATGGTTCAATAATTTGTTCATTATTTTCTTGGTCAGAGTTTGATGAAATTGGGTCTGGATTATTAGATGTTGAATTGATTTCTTCATCAAAAATTAAGTTTGTTGTTTCTTCAATTTTCTTAGTTTGTTTGTTGTAAACTCTATAGGCTCTACTTGTGGTTGAATACCCTAGGAAAATACCTGGGTTTGACTTGGATTGAAATTTTCCTAAATACTCTTTGGTGTTTAGGATATGGACTTTGCATCCAAAGACTCTTAGGTAGTGTAGGTTTGGGAGTCTATGGTAGTACAGTTCATAGGGGGTTTTGTTGTGTCGCTTGTTAATCAAAACCCTATTTTGGATATAACAAGCCGTACTAATTGCTTCTGCCCAAAATTGGTTTGCTAAGTTGTATTCGTTGAGCATAGCCCTAGCGGCTTCTTGTAATGTTCTATTCCTTCGCTCAACTATCCCATTTTGTTGGGGGGTTCTAGGACATGAAAATTCATGTAAGTACCCATTTACCTTACAGAATTCCTCGAATCGTTGATTTTCAAACTCTCCCCCGTGATCACTCCTAAGTCTTTTAATTTTAGTGTCGTTTTGATTTTCAATTAGTTTACAGAATTCATTAAATAAGTTTAGAGTTTCATCTTTGGTTTTTAGAAACCTAACCCAGGTAAACCTAGAGTAATCATCAACTATTACTAAGCAGTATCGGTTCCCGCTTAGTGACTTGACTCCATGTGAATCAAACAGGTCAAGGTGTAGGAGCTCAAGTTTAGTTTGAGTTAAATCAGATTGGGTTAGTTTGTGATTGGATTTGGTTTGTTTACCTTGATTACATGAGTCACATTTTAGGTTTTCATTATTTTTGATTTTAGGGATACCTTTGATTAAGCCAAGTTGGGTAATTTTTGAGATAGTTCTCAAATTGGTATGACCTAATCTCCTATGCCAGAGGTTTGATTGTTCTAATTGTGTTAACATACATTTGGGTATAAGGGGAAGATTTATAGTGTATACATTATTTTTCCTAGTGCCCTTAAGTATGATTTCTGAGTCTTGTTCATTTCTAATCAGGCAGTTGGAATTGTTGAAAGTAACTAAATAACCAGAATCACATAACTGACTTATGCTAAGCAAGTTAAAATTAAAGTTTTCAACCAATAGAACTTTCTTAATAATGAAATCAGATTTGAGCTCAATATTACCTGACCCAATTACCTTGAGTGTAGCATTATTGCCAAATGCCACTGAGCCTAGGTTTTTGAGTTTGAGCTTGGTGAACTTCAATTTATCTCCAGTCATGTGTCTGGAGCAACCGCTATCCAACATCCATTGGTCCAAATCTTTATGTTCCTACGCATAAAGAATTTTCTTGATTTGGATCCAATTAGAATCAGGAATAGCTTAAATTGAGTTTCACTGCCTAGTCTGTCTCACCCAAATCTAGGGTTTTCAATCACGTTAACCTTATAGGTTTTGTGAGACAGGTTTTGATAATTTTGACAGTTTATTTTGAAAATAATTAAATTTTGAAGACTTAATTAATTTTGAAAACGATTAAAATTTTTTTTTTGAAAAAAACTTAATTTCGAAAACAATTAAATTTTTGAAAAGATATTTAAATCTACAAATAACTGACATCTTGTGTTAGATTCGAATTTGACAAAAATTAATTTGAATTTCAGAAATTGGCTTCCAAGTCTTGGCGAGGCACTAGGCCTTCTTTGGCCGTAGCCTTATGGGATCATCCACCCTTTCCTTGACAAAGCCTTTTAATGAAATTTCATTTTCAAAATTATTTTTTGAAAAATTCTGGTCTAACTAGTTTGGGTCTTGGATCGGTAGCTTCGGCTAGTTCCGCCAAATTGGCTTCCCTAACGTACTATCATCTCACCTCCACCCAATACTATGTTGTCAAGTTTCAGTTAAGTGTGTTCAGTCCTTATACTAACCATTTCTAATTTTAAGCATGATAAATTGCAGAATTTTAAATAAACAATCAATCAAACAATTTGCAATCAAAAATTAAATTTTAATGAACAATAAATATTGTTTTCAGTTTGGCTCCCCCTGGACTAAAGCCACGGTGATGGTTAGGCAAGATGTGAATCTTGTCCTTGGGGATCCAATACTGATTTGATCCAGTTGGTTGGTTCAGGCACAGTTTAGGTACCCATGCTTGAATTTTACCTCTGGACTGATTCAGTACAGCCAAATACGATCTTTGTCGGGATTTGGTTCGGTAGCCAAGTCCGGATCGATTTAGAATGGACTTCTGTTTCCCAAGAATCATGTCAAGATTTTTGGAACCAGAAGTAAACCGTTCTAAGGCTGATCTAAGATCCTTAACCTGAGTTTTCAGGGAGGAGTTTTCCTTTTCAAGTTTTTCAACTTGAGTAGGAGTTCCTTCCTGAACCTTCTCGGTTAAGGGTTTAGAGTCAGCTCCCTCTTTCAGGAGTTTTACTTCCTGTCGGAGGGATTCGACTCGGAGTTTGGCTTTGGCCAAATCTCGAGAAAGAAATGAAATTAACTCACTTAATTGCAATCTATTAAAACCAGTTACCTTAATTTCTCCGTCCTCTGTAAAAGTTAGCTCGCCGTCGTCCTGTTCTGATTCTGACTCAGTCTCGACGTTTTCTGAGGCGGTCAGGGCTAGTAGGTTGGACTGGGGTGCCTCTTCTTCTTCTTCTGAGGAAGACTCGTCCCAGGTTGCTTGCAGTGCCTTCTTTCTTCTCGTCCTCTTTGTCTCCTTTAGGTTAGGGCACTCTGACTTGTAGTGGCCCTTTTTCTTGCACTCGTAGCAGGTCACATTAGGCTTGTTCGCGGGTTCAGCTGGTTCGTCCTTTCTTCGGCCGGTTCTCCGTGTGTTGGCTTGATTTTTCAATTTTTTGTAGTAGCTTCGGGCCAATCGGACAAGCTCAGATTGATCTGCTTCTTCATCTTCTGCGTCTGAATCAGAGTTGAGCTCGGGTTCAGGTTGAGGTTTTTTTGTCGCTTTTCCAGTTTTTCCTGTAAAAAAGGCAATACTCTTCTTGGCCATATTGCAGTTAGTCTTCTCATGAAGTTCTAACTCAGAAAATAATTCATCTAATTTAATTTTGGAGAGATCCCTTGAAACCTTGTATGCATCTACCATAGATGCCCACAAGGTATTTCTAGGGAAAGCGTTTAGGGCATACCTTATTAAGTCACGGTTTTCGACCTTGTGACCTATCGTGTGAAGACCGTTCATCAGTTCTTGGATGCGTGCGTGGAGTTGGGCTGCTGTTTCGTTGTCGGCCATCTTGATAGTGTACAATTTGTTCAGGAGCAGATCCCTCTTGCTGATCCTGGTGTCTGACGTTCCTTCGTGTAGCTCAATCAATTTTGCCCACAACTCCTTGGCACTGTTGAAGGGGCCTACTCGGTTGAGCTCTTCTTTTGTCAGCCCGCATTGTAGGGTTTGTGTTGCTTTTGCATCGGCTTCTATTTTGCGCTTTAGGGTGTTGTCCCATTCCGAGTAGTTTTGAGGTAGTCCTTCGGCGTTTTTGGGGATCTCCAGACCGGACTGGATGATGATCCACATGTCCACCTGAGTTTTCAGGTGGACCTCCATTCGACTTTTCCAGTAAGAAAAGTCCTCTCCACTGAAAAGTGGAGGTCTGGCGGTGCTGAATCCCTCTTGCATAGCCATTTAAGCTGAAAAAGAAAACTACGAGAAAAATATCCCAAGACTTGGTCTTGGATTAGTAGTGCGGGATAAGGGAAATAAAATATCGAGGGGTGTTGCACCAACCTCGATTAACGAAAGAAATTCGAACGAAAAAATATTTAAAAATTCGAATTAAAAAAAATTATAAAGAAAATCCGAAAAGAAATTTTCAAACAGGTGGTTGCACCAAGTTTGAACTTCCCGCTCTGATACCACTTGTTGGATCGATAGAACCGATAGAGGGGGGGGTGAATATCGGAAAACTTTCGGATTTATGGAAAGAGCAATTTGCACAGCGGAAAGAAACAAAACACGCGAACACAGTACTTTTTTACTTGGTTCGGAGCCTAGGTCGACTCCTACTCCAAGGCCCACGATCGTTGATCGTTTACTTTGGGCAATTCTATATGAGCGTAAAATCAGTTTACAAGAATAGATTTACAAGTATAGTACCATAAACTTTTAAACAAAAAAACTCTTCTTTTACCGACGTCCGGTTGTAGGTTGACTTTCCGGAGCAGCGGGACGTCGTCGGCTCGAGTTGGGCAGTTTCCGGAGCAAGGCGTGAGCACAGAAGAGCGTGGAAGCGTTGGTTCGAAGTTGTTGTCGAAGGCTTGGGCGTTGGGTGCTATTTATAGCACCTAGGGGCGCCTTGGACGTCGGGGGCGCCCTGCCACGTGTCAACCGATCCGGTTTTAGCTCGGTCAAGCGTTATCTCATCCGAATAGGGATAACTTTGACTCTGGGGGCGCCCTGGTCGTAGAGGGCGCCTTGGCTGACTTCTTTCGCGCAGAAATCTCGGCTGTGGATAAAGCTGAGGCTTCGCAGACTTGGGCGCGGGGCGCCCTGGCTGCTGAGGGCGCCCTGGCTGTTGAGGGCGCCCTGCCCAGTAAGCAGCCGAAGCCCTTTTTGCTTTACTTGGTTCTGGTTCACCTTGGGGGCGCCCTGGACACTCAGGGCGCCCTGCTCAGCTGCTGCCTCACTCCTTTGAGGCTCTCTGAGTTGCAGACACACGTTCCTTTGGTCCTGCATCCAGGGTTAGTCCAAAACACAATAAAACAATTAATTATTAGTTTATACAGCCTTAGCTGTCTTGGTTCTGACTTTGGTCTCCTAAATGGAGCCCTAGGTCGAACCGACGCCTACTGTTCCCTCGACGGGGAACGCGTCCTCACCTACTCCTCTCGGGAGAGTTTACCTGATGCCAACCGCTCCTTTGGTTGGACTTTTGCCTGACGGTCCTTTGTCAGGTCTTGGATACTGGCAGTCCTTCGCCAGTTGCCTAGCAGTCCTTCGCTAGGGCTTGGATGCTGGCTGTCCTTCGCCAGTTGCCTAGCAGTCCTTCGCTAGGGCTTTGTTACTGGCAGTCCTTCGCCAGTTGCCTAGCAGTCCTTCGCTAGGACTTTGCTACTGGCAGTCCTTCGCCAGTTGCCTAGCAGTCCTTCGCTAGGACTTTATCTCTGCACACTAGAGTAACTTGTTAGAAACACAAGTAAGACTTAACTTTTGACCTCTATTGCCATTTTCAAAACACAGGTTTGACTTTGGTGCATTCTGCACCAACAGCTCCCCGAGGCTCAGATACCCAAAGAAAAGAAATTTGTCATAAATCCAATTTGGTCCGCTCCCCGAGGCGTAACCAAATTAAACATGACAATTTTATTCAAAATGGGAAATTAAATTACAACAACTAACTTTAAATTGGACGGCTCCCCGAGGCTCAATCCAAAATAAAGAATTTTGTTAATAATTTAAAACCAATTCGAATTTTAATTGTCAATTAATGATCCATAAATTTGTCTAGACTTTCTTGAAAGAAAGTGCCCAAAATTGTGAGATTTCATAATAGGTTTTCAGAATATTTGTAAGTTTCTGGTACAAAGAAAACTTACATATTTCCAAAATTGAAAAATTTCCAAAATAGGAAATTTCCAAAATTGGAAAGTTTCCAAAGATGGGATGTTTTCACAATTATCATAAAATTTCAGAAACTAGGATATTTCAAAAGTTTGCGAAATTTCATGAGGATTTCCAAACTTTGAAATTCCTAAATCTAAAATTTATCATAATTGGAAAGTTTCCATAATTAGAAAATTTTCCAAAATTGAGATCATGATAAAGTTTTCCGCAAAACAATTATATGATTATGTCGAACACTAACCGGCACTGATACCACTGTTGGGACCGGGTGCATGTTGACATGGATACGGGTTCGTAATTTTAAAGTTTAATTACGTGCAGCGGAAGGTTTAGCATAAATAATTTCTTAAATTATTTTAACCACGTACTAGCATGCAACCTTAAGTTGTGGAGACATGATCATAAATTAAAATTTTGCAGAAAGTAAACTAATTTACTTAATACCTCGCGTAACTCGTAGAAAGGGATGAGATCCAACCGTAGCGTCCCTTGGAAGCTCCGCCTCTATTCACGTCCACACCGAGTTCTCTTCGGGATGACTTCGCAAAGCCACGAGTTTCGTGCCGACAAGAACTACTAGATTCTCCAAAGGCACGACAAGAATATCAAGAGAGGGAGATGGAAGACTAACCACCAAGTATCGGAATCAAGATTCCGGGGGAAGGAAGGAGTCGCGACCCGCTTCTTCTTCTTCTTCGGCAGCTTCTTGGTGGAGATGGCTCACGGCAACCCTAGGAGGTCCCTCTAGGGCTGGCGCCCACTAGAGGAGGGAGAGGGAGAGAAGGAGAGGAAGAGAGGCTTGCTACTTGATCTCTTAGATTGGAATTCAAAGCCTTGCCTTGGTTCCTTTATATAGTAGCCTCTCCTTTGCCAAGTCTCCCCTTTAACGGAATAAATTTTCATAAGAAATTTATCTTATAAATTTTCCTTTGAATTATTCCGTTATGCCTTGTTTTATTATAACTAAATTTATAATAAAACAAACACATCTCCCTTTTTATTATGGAATAAATTTTCACAAGAAATTTATTATATAAATTTTTCTTATCATGGAAAAATCAATTCACAATTGATTTTATAAAATAAAATAAACCAATCCAAGGTTTATTTTAATTTCCATGAAAATAAATCTCTTTATATAAATTTCTTTATATAAATTTCTTTATATAAATTTATTTATCCATAATTTTATAAAACAAATCGCGCTTGATTTATTTTATAATTCAAACCAAATAAATTGGTTTCCCTCCTTGTTGTGGCCGGCCAAACCAAAGAGGGTGGGGACCCTCTTTGGCCGGCCAAACCAAGCCGTCTCCTTACGAATTAAACTCATTTAATTCGTCCAATAAGCCTTCAAAAGACTTAGCCATTTTAAGCTTCCGGTGCGCCTCTGATAAATTCAGATTCGACTTATTTCTCTTGATCGAAAAATCCAATTTTCAACTCGTTTTAAATCCCTCGGATTACTCGTAGTGCGTGTGACTAAATAGGCTTTCGATTTATGTTGGCCATCTATAATTAACCAATTATAGAATGATCATGTGTGGCACCTAGTAGTACATCATGATCCCCAATTAATCGAAAGATCAACGGTTGACCTCAGAAATAATTCTAAAACCCTTCAGCAGCTATAATGAGTTGTGCCCCATTCCCTTCACCATCTTATACCCACTTGGTTCAGGACACGGTCTATGTGTGTCAGTCCCCACTAGGCTGACTACGTCACACCTAGCCCAAGTAATGTCTTTCTCGTCCAACGGATTCTAATTACTCTCATGTTTCCTAGAGATTCATACTCGGAACATGTTGTGCTCTGGCCAGAGGCTTCGAGTAACAATCCGACGATAGGCCTTGGGTATATATATCCTCGCAAGGACTGGTGAATCCTTTGTAGGCTGTTCAAACATCTTCGGGCACTTCGGCTTATACCCAACCATCCTGGGTCCACACCTCCTTAGAGATGCTTGCTTAAGATGTCAATGTATAAGTCTCCGTGACCAAGATGACTTGAACACTGCAAGTCAAAGGAACATCGCACTTAAGCTGCAGTAAGAACTTTCATTGACATATCTATATGTAGATTACCATATGAAGTCTTACAGCTAGTCACTCCAATGAACTAGTTCCCTTAACTAGCATCCATGTTTATCTCCGGACATCCCAATGTCACCAGCCAGTGAGAATCAGCTGATTAGAGAATAACCCATGCTAGTCTCAACAGAATTGATAGTGTCCGTATTTATCAATTCATCGACTAGGGACAATTTCAATACTTCACAATTGCACATGTAGAGATAATCACTAGTTGTGAATTCATCACAAATTCTCTCATGCTGTGAATTGTATTGCGGATATTCAGTAAATGAGTTCAAGATCTCAATCAAATACATGAACATGTATACTCAAATAGTGAATATTCATTTATTAAAGTAAATGATTACAATCATAAGGCGATTGCCTTAGGACACTTCTCTCATATTACTAAAACCCACAACCCTAATCCTCTCCCTCTCATACTCTCTCTCTTAGGGCTCCTAGTGGCCGGCGTCCAAGAAGGGAAGAGGTGGTGGCGCAAGGGGTTAGGGAAGAAGAAGAAGACTTGGTTTTCTTCCTCATCTCTTGATCCTCTTCTCCTCTTCTTCCCAAGCAAGTGCGGCAGCAAGGATTGGAGAGGTAGTGAAGGCCGCCGGCGGTGCAACTTGGGTTGTTCATCGCCGGCGGTGGAAGAGAGGGAGAGAGAGCTTGCGGCTTGGATTCTCCTTGATCCTCTTCCATCTCTCTTCTTTCCTTTGGCCGTCATTTCCATGAAGACGGAATAGAGATCAGCGGAGCAAGAAAGGAAGAGGGAGTGCGCCGGAGGTGCTCTTCTCGGTGAAGTAGTAGCCGACGCAAGGATGAGGTAGGAAGACGGTTTTGGGGTTATCATTATCTCTCTCCTTTCTTTCTCCCTCCTTAGGGTTTGCTAGGGTAAGCAAGGGAGAAAGTTTTGCTCTTTCTCTCTTGGCCGGTGGCAGCGAGGTGGAGGGAGGAGGTGGCGGTCGGAACCCTAGGGACTAGGGTTTTGATTGATGCATTGGAAAGGAAGAGAGATGGAAGATTAATTAGAAGCCTTGGTGATTCCACGTCTTGGTAGATCATCGCCCACACGATGTCCAAGAGGGGAGGGTCATAATGTATAAGACTGCGAGGTAAAAGACGAGGTATAACTCTTCTTAGCTCCTCTTGTTTTCATTGTTATTTCATGTTTTTATTATTACATGTGTCTTGATTAATTGTCGTAGTTTAATTATGTGTTAATTAATATCGATAATTAATCATGTCATGGACCCCGATTATAAACACAAAAATCGGCGATCCATTCGTCGTCTTTCCGAGGTCAATTAATTCAGGAAGTTACAAGGTCTTAACTTTGGTTTTGGCTAAGTTGTGACTTGAATTAATTGATACGATGACGAGACAGTCGTTTGGGAGACGAGTCTATATCCGTAGACATAAAGAGGTCTCTCATTTTCGACCCCGTGGTTGCATAAGAAACTCTCAAGCCATACAAGAGTTTAGTCCCATCACCTGGAACCCCTGCAAAGAATTGCAGACATGATCAGTGGCTCCCGTATCTACACACCAGGTACCGGTAGATAACACCACTAAACATGTTTCAATAACTAAACAAAAGATATACCTTGATTTTTCTCCTTTCGACGGAGATAGTCCGCCTTCCAATGTCCAGTCTGCTTGCACGTGAACCACTTCCCTTTCAGCTTCTTCACTCCAGCCTCAGGTCCCTAAGATCGTGCCACTTTCTTTGCTAAACCTTGTTTCTTCTTCTTCTTTCCTTTCGGTTTAGAAGTAGAAACCTTTTCAGCAACAAAAGCAAGAGCACTATGACGAAATAGCCCCTCTGCCGCCTGGAGTTTTGTCAGAAGTTCCACCAATGAATATGCCCGTTTGTTCATATTATAGTTCAGGCGAAACTGCTCAAAACTCCTTGGTAGTGACTAGAGAATGATATCGACCTAGGTTTCCCCATCGATCTTCGGTCCAAGGACTTCCATCTCATTCAAATGAGTCATCATTTTGAGAACATGATCCCTCACGGGTATTCCCTCAATCATGGTGGTCGTCATTAAGTTCCTCATTGCATCTTGCCTAGCACCCCGATTCTAGTGTCCAAAGAGTTCCTTGAGATTGAACATCATGTCATAAGCAGTAGCGAAGGCTTGATGTTGATGTTACATCACATTTGACATAGAAGCCAAAATGTAACAACGTGTCATCTTGTCTGCCTTCACCCACTTCTTATAATGCTCCTTCACATCTTCACTAGAATTCTGGCTAGACTTTTCAGGACATATCTCAAATAGTACAAATTTGTACTCCTTAGCAGTCAAGACAATGTCTAGGTCCGTTTCCAATCTTTGTAATTGGGACCAGTAAGTTTATTTTCCTTTAAAATAATAGCAAGTGGGTTGAAAGTCATTTTGGAAAAATCCTGAGAATCACAATGATCAAAACATTAGATTTCAAAATAATATTGATTCCTTAAACAATATAATTTTAAGATCAACTAACACCTCAAAACACCGAGAATATTGTATGCCACGATAGTGTGGACGTATACGAATTCTACATTTGTAAGAGGAGGTTTTATCTATTAATTTTATTATCTTATCAACCTTACTTTTTGACAAATCAAATTAATAGTTGGTTCCTCTTTGGCCCTACAAATAATACCAGTGACTCCGATGGGGAGAATACTATTAAATGCATCTAAGTGTACACCATTACACGATACTAAGACAATTATCTAGGATTATATCCCTTCCGATGGGGAAGATCACACGCTTCTAAATAATTTCCTATAACCGTATTTGACCTAGTGATCCGTGAAACAAACTCATCCAATATGGAAGAAGGCACTCAGAGCCAACGCACAAGTTTGTTCGCATCACATGTCAAATTTGTAATAGAGGCCACGAGACTCAAAGATTCCCTCTCCCACTTAGTAATTTGAAATTGAGGAATTTGACCATGCAAGCACAACAAGCATATAAACAAAAAACAAAAATAAGAAAATAAATTCCAACTATTATGGCTTTTGTTCTCCAATATGTCTCCCGTCATGTTGCCACCTCGTCTCCATCTTCTCCACCTCCATGCGCAAGCTAGAAGAATCCCCGAGCCGAAAAAAATTATTTTAATTTACATCCTTCGATCCTATACTCCATGAAGGAGTGTATAACAAATCTAGATCGAAATAAATTAAAATGAGCGACTAAACAATGTCGTATTTAATTACAAAATTAAATACTAATTAGCCTCATCACCCCCGAGGATTCAAAACATATTACAATCACATACAACCATCATACACAAACACATTAGGCATAATAGTTGGATCTTATGCCTGCAACCAAAGAGTTAGTCTACGCACATCCTACTATTATCCAGCATAAAATTATATATGAAAATGCGTGAAAATAACCGAATCCAAAACACACAAAACCGAAAACCATGGCTCTGATACCAATTGTTGGTTTCAGTTATGCATGGGAATACTCTCCATATCCCCGGATTAAAATTTTACTAATTAAAACATATCCAGATGGAAAGAAGTTTCCCAAGCAACTGTTTCATCATCGTACTAATTGATATGAGTGATCGCTTGAACAAACTTGTTGTTCAAGCAATCTAAATCATCTAATCAATTAGCTGCGGAATAGACGATGAATAGATCGCCGGTTTTTGTGTTTATCATCAGGGTCCATGATAATAATTAACATACAATAAACTAGGAACAAGAAACAAGAATTATACCTCTTGTTTACCTCTTGGTCTTCTACCGTATGTACTATCCTCTTCTTGGACTGTTAGATGTGTATACTAAAAGATTTGCTCTTTTTATAAAAGATCATTTATATCTTTGAAAAGAGAATCACAACAACACTAGATGTGTATTTATATTAGTATATGCATAAAAGTTCTTTACTTTGCATTGTAGATAACATGGTGTGTGGTGACACACGGAAGATCATGTTATCAGTTCCTTGCCTAGTATAAGCAGAGGCTCACTACCGAGATGGAATTGGACAAACCATCGGGATGGTTGTAGTGTAATTAGGTATGGTCTGTCTTGACCATAGAATTACGCTAGTGTGCTTAGTGTGCATTGAGCAGGACCAAAACAAGAGGTCATCCAATTTGTACTGACTTGATAATTGGATTGGACCTCAGATTTATCATAGAGTACAATCCCTAAATCCTGATATAATAACGGGCATGTATAGTTAATATTTTATTTATTTGATTTATTAGTGGGCGAGATTTATTCTGCTAAATCGATAGGCCCGGTAAGTTAGGAAATTATATTAATTATATGGTGTACAATTGATTCTTGACGGAATTCGTGTCCTGGTGAGTTGGGATGATAATGCCCCCTTGATGAGCTCATAAGGTTCATCATGTTAAACCCTGCAGGTGAATTTGATCCGACATGATCATAAGGTTGAGTGGTACTAGTCAAGGAGCCAGAAATCGATTAATTAAAATTGTCAGTAATTTAAATTAATCGACGGGCATTTGATATCTTAAACACGGGGGATGGATGACTCATAATAGGTGGAGTGTTGGGTATGACTTGGCGGGTTTCCTAAGCGAATACTCGGTCGATCCGAGAGACCTCTCCATGGCTACAAATTAAAACTTAATCCCGAATGGAGACCCGTCCCCCTACGACCATCTTGTGCCGTAGCGAACGATCCAAATTACAACTCGGTCAATTACCATAATCGGCCATGTAATTTGCTCGATCGTTCGACCGCAGAAAAGGTAACGAGTTGATTGTCAGCTTTTGTGTTTATGGTTGGGGACCAGTTAAATAATTATTGACTATGATTCGCAATCAAAATAATTAAATAACAAATATGAAATGACGAGGCAATTGAATAAGACACAAATAAGAATGAAAGGAGCCAAGGAAGAATATACCTTCGGTTACCTTACGATCGTATACCGTATAATCCTTCCCTCTTGGACGTCGTGTGGGCGACGATCTACCAAGAACCGTTGTCACCAAGTTGATCCCTTCTCCTTGCGCCAACCAATCCCTTACCAAAGGGATGCCGCCGACCGCTCCTAGGAAGAAGATAATTCAAACACAAATCCTCCTTCTACTCTCCTAGACTATTGCCGTGAGGAGGCAATTTCTTCTACGCCAAGGAAATTGCGGCAACTGCTCCAAGAAATTGCCTCTGCTCCAAGGAAGTCGCTCCTCTAGGAAATTGCCGTGAGGAGAAAGAATTTAATCACATGAAATTTCTTTCTTCTGCTTCGAGAGATTGCTTGAGGAACTTTAAACAGGTTTATATAATTGCGCAAGTAATTAATTGGAGAAGAAACAAATTAATTGCGCATGCAATTAATAATTAATTGGAGAAGAAACGCATGGAGAAGAAACACATGCAATTAAACGCATCCATTTTTAATTGGGCAATGAAAATCCTTGCATGCGCTTGGAGCAATTTAATTGCTTGAGCAATTAAAACCCTTGCATGCGATTTTAAATGGGCAATTAAAATCCTTGCATGCGATTCTAATTGCTGTTGCGTAAGCAATTGAAACTCTTGGAGTAGTTTAATTGCGTGAAGAAGGAACAACACTTGCTGTTCGGCACCGCACGGAGAGAGTAAAGGAGAGGAGAAACGTAAGGGGCGTTGGATCTTGGTGTTGTTCGGCACCGCACGGATTTTCTTGTGTTTTATTGGATCAATTATTCAATATGGTTTCATGCCACCATAAGGTATATATAGGGTTACGATTGGGACCATGAGGAGGAGTTGGATCTTGGCCTGCTAATGGATCCAACCCGATCTATTAATGAAGATCCATTCCACTAAACGATCCTCATTAAATTACCTCACCAACCCCCATATTTATATATGTGCTCCACCTATTATGAGTCGTCCATCCCCCCGTGTTTAAGATATCAAATGCCCGTCAATTAATTTAAATTACTGACAATTTAAATTAATTAACTTCTGGATCCTTGATTAATACCACTCAACCTTATCATCATGTTAGATCAAATCCAGTTGCAGGGTTTAACATGATGAACATTTTGAGCTCATCAAGGGGGCATCATCATCCCGACTCACCAGGACACGGATTTCGTCAATAATCAATGGCACACCGTCTAATTAATATTATTTCCCAACTTATCAAGCGTATCGATCTAACAGAATAGATCTCGCCTATTGGTAAATCAAAGAACTAATAATTTATTATATGTGCCCGTTATTATATCGGGATTTAGGAATCGCACTCCATAATAAATCTGAGTTTCTATCCAATTATTAAGTCAATACAAATTGGATGACCTCTGGTTTTGATCCTGTTCAATGTACTCAAAGCAGACTAGTGTAATTCTATGGTCAAGACCAACCATACCTAATTATACTACAACCATCCCGATGGTTTGCCCAATTCCATCTTAGTTGTGAGCCTCTACTTAACTAGGCAAGGAACTGATAACATGATCTTTCGTGTGACACCACGTACCATGTTATCTATAATGCAAAGTAATGGACTTTTATGCATGTACTAATATAAACAAACACCTAGTGTAGTTGTGATTCTCTTTTCAATAATAAAAATGTTCATATATATAAAAGAAGCATGTCTTTCAGTATACACATCTATCAATCTCCCACTTATACTCAAAGACATTGCTGTTCACTTACAGTCATACATCTGACTCCCATATCCTCCACATGTCGATCAAAAGCTCTAGCTGGAAGAGCTTTAGTGAAAGGATCTGTCAGGTTGTCCTCTGATGCAATCTTGGCGACAACCACTTCACCTCGCTTTACGATTTCTCGTATCAGATGGTACTTGCACTCTATGTGTTTACTCGCCTTATGCGCTCATGGTTCCTTCGAGTTTGCAACTGCACCACTGTTATCACAAAAGATTGTGATATATCTGGGCAAACCAGGAATCACATTCAAGTCAATGATGAAGTTCCTGAGCCATAAGGCTTCCTTGGCTGCCTCTGAGGCTACCACATACTCAGCTTCCATGGTAGAGTCCGCCACGCATTTCTGCTTGACACTCCTCCAAACAATGGCACCACCTCCTAAAGTAATACAAACCCTGAGGTAGACTTACTCTTGTCCTTGTCTGACTGGAAATCCGAATCTGTATAACCCACAGGGACTAATTGGTCTGCCCGGTAAACCAACATATAATCCTTAGTCCGTCTCAGGTATTTCAATATATGCTTTACCGCATTCCAATGTCCCTGTCCAGGGTTACTTTGATATCTGCTAACCATACCCACGACAAAACAGATGTTGGTCTCGTACACAACATAGAATACATGAGGCTTCCTACTACCGAAGCATAAGGAACCACCTTCATTTCCTCTATCTCCTTTGATGTTTTCGGACACATCTCATTGGATAGAGGAATGCCTGATGGGAAAGAAACCCTTCTTGGAGTTTTCCATTCTGAAACAAGCCAGGACAGTGTCAACATATGAAGCTTGGGATAAGTACAACATTCTTTTCTGGCGATCCCTTATGACCTTGATCCCAAGGATGTGTCCCGCTTCTCCTAAGTCCTTCATATTAAACTTTTTTGACAACCAGACCCTTACGTCTGATAACACTTTGACATTGTTGCCAATTGACAAAATGTCATATACGTAAAGTACAAGAAATACTACTATGTTTCCGTCACATCTCTTATATACACATGACTCATCCAGGCTTTGAGTAAATCCATATGGCTGGATTACTTCATCAAAGCAAATGTTCCAAGATCCCGAAGCTTGCTTCAATCCATAAATGGACCGATTAAGCTTGCATACTAGATGCTCTTTGCCCTTTTCAATGAACCATTCTGGCTGCTGCATGTAGATGGTCTCCTCAAGACTTTTGTTAAGGAAAGTTGTCTTGACGTCCATCTGTCATACCTCATAGTCTATATGAGCTGCAATAGATCAGAGAATCCGGATCGACTTAAGCATGACTACCGGTGAAAAGGTCTACTCATAATCGATACCCTCTTTCTGAGTATACCCTTTTGCAACAAGCCAAGCTTTGAAGGTCTCAACCTTCCCGTCTGATCCTCTCTTTCTTTTGTAGATCCAATTGTATCCAATGGCTTTTACACCATCAAGTAGTTCTACTAGCTCCCAGACATGATTAGAATCCATATATTCTATCTCAGAGTTCATTGCCCTTTGCCAAGAATCTGCATCCTTATCTTGGAGGGTCTCGTCATAGGTCCAGGGATCCGGTTCATGTTTACCAGAGACCAAGTCTGAAGACTCTCCCAAAAACATGAACCTTTCAGGCTGTCTAACAACCCTCCCACTGCGATGAGGCAGCACCTGTGTATCTTCTATGACACGTGGTGCAGTGACTTGTGGTGTGCCCTCTTGTACAATTGGTCCTAAGGTTGGAACGTCCCCTCTTAACTCTCCAAGCACTAGTCTACTCTTGGGCTTATGGTTCATCACATAGTCTTCTTCTAAGAATCTGGCATTCATGCTAACGATTACCTTTTAATCCTTAGGACTATAGAATAGACCACCCTTCGTTCCTCTAGGATAGCCTACGAACAAACGTACCTTCGTACGAGATTCCAACTTATCAGTATCTCCTTTCAGCACATGTGTTGGACTACTCCAAATCCGAACATGTCCTAGACTGGGCTTGCACCCAGTCCACAGTTTTGTTGGAGTTGAAGGGACTGACTTAGACGGAACCAAGTTCAGTATGTACGCTGCCGTTTCTAGAGCATATCCCCAGAACGAATCAGGTAAGTCTGAATAGCTCATCATTGACCTAACCATTTCCATAAGAGTCATATTCCTTCTTTTTACTATACTGTTCTATTGGGGCGTACCGGGTGTAGTCAGCTGGGACTGAATCCCAGCTTCTGATAGGTAGGTCCTAAACTCTCCAAAGAGGTACTCGCCACCACGATCAGATCGTAGTGTTTTGATACTTTTACCTCGATGTTTCTCCATATCAGCCTTAAATTCTTTGAACTTATCAAACCATTCAGTCTTGCGGCACATCAGGTAAATGTATCCATACCTTGAATAATCGTCAATGAAGGTGACGAAGTATTCAAAGCCACCTCTAGCCTGGATTGACATAGGACCACATAAATCAAAATGCATCAGTTCTAGCACATCTTTTGCCCTATACCCCTTAGCCTTGAAAGGCTCATGGTCATCTTACCTTCCAAGCAAGACTCACAAGTCGGGAAGTCTTCCACCACTAATGAACCCAAGGGTCCATTAGTTATCAACCTCTGAATCCTACTAAGGTTAATATGACCAAGTCTAAGGTACCAATGATACGTCTGATTCATCTTAGAAGGCTCATTTCTCTTATTTAGGTTAGATGATGAGCTATTGACCTCTGTGGGAGTCCTTGGTTCTAGAGTTTATAGATTGCCAATCATAGTACCCGAACAGATAATCTCTCTATTACTTTTTATAACAAATTTGTTATTAAAAGCAACAAAATATCCATCCATAATTAACTTAGAAACTGAAATCAAATTCTTTCTAAATGTGGGTACATATAAACAATCTCTCAGAACTAATACTTTATTTCTCTCAAAAGACAAATAAAAAACTCCCACTGCAACTGCTGCCACTTCTGTAGCATTGCCCATATAGACCATGATTTCTCCTTCAGCTAGTCGTCGGGTTTCCTGGAACCCTTGCAGAGTATTGCAGACATGGTCAGTGGCTCCCGTATCTACACACCAGGTACTGGTAGATAGCACCGCTAAACATGTTTCAACGACTAAGCACGAAGAAATATCTTTATCTTGACGACGGGAACAGTCTGCCTTCCAGTGTCTAGTTTACTTACACGTGAAGCACTTGCCTTTCGGCTTCTTCACACCAGTCCGAGGTCCCTGCGATGTAGCTGCCTTCTTGAACCCTCCTTCTTTCTTCTTCTTCTTGCCTTTCGGCATAGAAGAAGAAACCCTTTGAGTCACTAAGGCCTGCGAGTTCTGACGAAAAAGCCCTTCTGCCGCCTGGTGTTCTCCCAAGAGTTCCCCCAATGTATACTCATGCTTATTCATGTTATAGTTGAGTCGGAACTGCTCAAAACTCTTAGGCAGAGATTAGAGTATTATATCGACCTGGGATTCTCTATCGATAGATCCTCCAAGAACCTCAATCTCATTGAGGTGGGCCATCATCTTTAGGACATGATCCCTCACGGGTCTCCCTTCGACCATAGTGGTCGTCATCAGATTCTTCATCGCCAGCTGCCTAGCGACACGACTCTGGTGCCCGAAAAGCTCCTGAAGGTTCAGCATCATATCACAAGCAGTGGGCATGGCCTGATGCTGATGTTGCAATACATTCGACATGGATGCCAGAATGTAACACCGTGACATCTCATCTGCCTTAACCCATTTCTTGTAATGCTCCTTCTGCCCTTCACCAGAATTGTCGCTAGGCTTATCAGGACATTTTTCGGTGAGGACAAATTTGTACTCATCAGCCATAAGGACAATGACAAGGTTTCTCTTTCGGTCAATATAGTTGGGTCCAATAAGTTTATTCTCCTTAAGTATTGTAGCTAGTGGGTTAAAAGCCATTTTGAAAATCCTGAGAATCACAACACACACTACTTTAGAAATCGAAAATAAATTGATTTCTCACAACAATAAATTTTCGAAATCAACCAACACCTCTAAACACCGAGAAATTCGCATGCCACGATGGTGTGGACGTATACTAATTTCCACATTCGTAAGAGGAGGTTTTACCAATTAATCTTACTATCTTGTCAACCTAAATTTTCGACAAGTAAAATTAATAGTTGGTTCACTTCGGCTCTGTTGGTGGTGTAGTTAGAAAGGGGGATAGAATTATAGCTCTCAAGATAGTAGTGGCGAAAGAAGTTGTGAACGTAATTAGCATATATGCACCTCAAGTAGGATTAGATGAAGAAACTAAATCAAGATTTTGGAGCGATTTAGATGAGGTATTACAAAACATTCCGCCAAATGAAATGATTTTAATAGGAGGCGATCTAAATGGACATGTCGGAGCGAAAAATGAAGAATATGAGAGAGTACATGGGGGTTATGGGTTTGGAACAAGAAATGAAGAAGGAAAAACTATATTGGATTTTGCGATAGCATATGACCTTATACTAGCTAATACATTTTTTAAGAAAAAAGAAGAACACTTGATCACATTCAAAAGTGGGAATAATAAATCACAAATTGATTATTTTATGGTTAGGAAGAGAGATAGGAAGATTTGTAAAGATTGTAAGGTTATCCCTGGAGAAAGCTTAACTACCCAACATAGATTAGTAGTGTTAGATATACGCCTTAGTTATAATATCAATAGAGGAAAAATATACACGACTCCTAGAATTAAGTGGTGGAAGTTAAAGGATGGGAAGCAAAACATATTGAAGGAGAAGGTAGGAATACAAGCATTAGATGAAATATATAGCGACTCTAATACGACATGGGATAAGATGGTATCAAAGTTGAAAATAGTAGCTAAGGATGTACTCGGTGAGTCAAAGGGGCATGCACCACCAAGGAAGGAATCTTGGTGGTGGAATGAGAAAGTACAAGAGAAAGTGAAAGAAAAACGAATAGCTTATAAGGAATTATATATTTGTAAGAACGAGGAAAACTTAAAAAAATATACAATAGCCAAGAAAGAGGCTAAGAAAGCAGTGAATGAAGTAAAAAATAAAACTTTTGAACGATTATATCAAAATTTAGATACAAAAGAAGGGGAAAGAGACATTTATAAAATAGCTAAAGCAAGAGAAAGGAAAACAAGAGACCTTAGTCAAATAAGATGTATTAAAGATGAATGCGATAGAGTACTAGTAAATGATAGCGAAATAAAAGAGCGGTGGAAGATTTACTTTCATCAACTTTTTAATGAAAGTTTAGGGGACCAACTTGACTTAGGCAATTTAAGTATTTCAAATGAGTATAGAAATTTTAATTTTCATCGGAGAATTCAAACTTCAGAAGTAGAACAAGCTTTGAAAGGGATGCAAAATGGAAAGGCCGTGGGACCGGATGATATCCCAATAGAGGTATGGAAATGTTTAGGGAAAAAAGGTATTGAATGGCTTACAAAATTATTTAATTTAATATTGAAAACAAAAAAAATGCCTAATCAATGGAGGGTAAGTAGTCTAGTTCCCTTATATAAGAACAAAGGAGACATACAAAATTGTGCAAACTATAGGGGTATTAAATTAATGAGTCATACCATGAAACTTTGGGAAAGAGTAATAGAAAAAAGATTGAGGAAGGAGACCACGGTAACCGAAAATCAATTTGGGTTCATGCCTGGAAGGTCGACAATAGAAGCTATACATCTTCTTAGGCAATTAATTGAAAAATATCGGGAGCAAAAGAAAGATCTACACATGGTATTTATTGATTTAGAAAAAGCTTATGATAGGGTACCAAGAGAAATTATATGGAGAATTCTAGAAAAGAGAGGCGTTAGCGTAACATATATTGACCTAATTAAAGATATGTATGAAGATGTAACGACTAGAGTGAAGACTTCAGGTGGATTGACTGAAGCATTTCCAATAAGGATATGGTTACATCAAGGATCAGCTTTAAGTCCCTATCTTTTTACACTAATCATGGATGAACTCACTAGGCACATTCAAGATACAGTGCCATGGTGTATGTTGTTTGCAGATGATATTGTTTTGATAGATGAGACACGTGAAGGAGTAAATGCTAAACTAGAATCTTGGCGGGAAACTCTAGAAATGAAAGGTTTTAGGCTTAATAGAGTAAAGACTGAATATATGAAATTTAAGTTTAGCAATGCTAGACGTAGTGAAACAATTGTTAAGATAGGAGATGATGAGTTGTCTAAAATCGAGAACTTTAAGTATTTAGGATCGTTCTTGCAAAGTGATGGAGGAATTGAGAGAGATGTCTTACATAGAATACAAGCAGGATGGTTGAAATGGAGATTAGCATCGGGTGTCTTATGTGATCGTAAAGTACCTCTAAAACTTAAAGGGAAGTTCTACAAAACGGCAGTTAGACCTGCTATGTTATATGGTGCTGAATGTTGGGCTATGACTCGAGCACATGAGCAAAAGATGAAAGTTGCAGAGATGAGGATGTTAAGGTGGATGTGTGGACATACGAGGATGGATAGAATAAGGAATGAGAGTATTAGAGAGAAAGTCGGAGTTGCATCTATTGAAGAAAAACTTCGGGAGACACGTTTGAGATGGTACGGACATGTACTTAGAAGACCAATAAATGCCCCTGTTAGACGATGTGAAACTATGATAAATACGCACATTAAAAGAGGGAGAGGAAGACCAAAAAAGACTTGGTTGGCAACAATAAAACAAGATAAATTTTATTTAAATCTAGATGATGATATAGTAGGGGATAGAACTCAATGGCGTAAAAGGATCCATATAGCCGACCCCACCTAGTGGGATAAGGCTTTGTTGTTGTTGTTGTTGTTGTGTTCACTTCGGCTCTGTAAATTAATAGTAGTGACTCCGATGGGGAGGATACTATTATTCACATCTTAGTGTTCACCATTACACAACACTAAGAAAATTATTTCTGATTATGTGCCTTCCGATGGGGAAGTACACACGCTCTTTAATAATTTTCTATAGTCTTTTCCAACCCAGTGATCCGCAGAACAAGTCCATCCGATGAGGAGGAAGGCACTCAGAGCCGACGCACGGACTTGTTCGCATCACTTATCGGATTGTAATGGAAGCCATGGGACCCTTAGGATCCCTCTCCCACTTAGTAATTTATTACAAGGAATTTTAACTAGCACATTCACACAACAAGCACATAACCAACATATGAAAAATAAAAAATTCTAGATTTTCCAACTTTCATGGCCTTGGTCTCCAACGTGCCTCCAGCCGTGTCGTCACCTCGTCAACCCCGAGGTTTTATTAATTACAATAATTTGCAAAACCATTCACACAATCATTATTTGGCCATGATAAGTTGGAATCGCGTGCCTGTAACACAAAGTTAGCCTACGCACATCCACATATCATCCAGCTAAATAACATGTATGAAAATGGAAAAAAAATTAACCAATCCTCAAACACACAAAGCCGGAAACCTCAGCTCTAATACCAATTGTTGGGTATGGCTTGACGGGTTTCCTAAGCGAATACTCGGTCAATCCAAGAGACTTCTCCATGGCTACAAATTAAAACTTAATTCGAATGGAGACTCATCCCCCTACGACCATCTCGTGCCGTATCGAACGATCCAAATTGCAACTCGGCCAATTACCATAATCGGCCTTGTAATTTGCTCGATCGTTCGACCGCAGAAAAGGTAACGAGTTGATTGTCAGCTTTTGTGTTTATGGTTGGGGTCCAGTTAAATAATTATTGACTATGATTCGCAATCAAAATAATTAAATAACAAATATGAAATGACGAGGCAATTGAATAAGACACAAATAAGAATGAAAGGAGCCAAGGAAGAATATACCTTCGGTTACCTTACGATCGTATACCGTATAATCCTTCCCTCTTGGACGTCGTGTGGGCGACGATCTACCAAGAACCGTTGTCACCAAGTTGATCCCTTCTCCTTGCGCCAACCAATCCCTTACCAAAGGGATGCCGCCGACCGCTCCTAGGAAGAAGATAATTCAAACACAATCCTCCTTCTACTCTCCTAGACTATTGCCGTGAGGAGGCAATTTCTTCTACGCCAAGGAAATTGCGGCAACTGCTCCAAGAAATTGCCTCTGCTCCAAGGAAGTCGCTCCTCCAGGAAATTGCCGTGAGGAGAAAGAAATTTAATCACATGCAATTTCTTTCTTCTGCTTCGAGAGATTGTTTGAGGAACTTTAAACAGGTTTATATAATTGCGCAAGCAATTAATTGGAGAAGAAACAAATTAATTGCGCATGCAATTAATAATTAATAGGAGAAGAAAGGCACGGAGAAGAAACACATGCAATTAAACGCATGCATTTTTAATTGGGCAATTAAATTCCTTGCATGCGCTTGGAGCAATTTAATTGCTTGAGCAATTAAAACCCTTGCATGCGATTTTAATTGGGCAATTAAAATCCTTGCATACGATTCTAATTGCTGTTGCGTAAGAAATTGAAACTCTTGCTGTTTGGCACCGCATGGAGAGAGTAAAGGAGAGGAGAAACTTAGGGGGCATTGGATTTTGGTGCTGTTCGGCACCGCATGCACGGATTTTCTTGTGTTTCATTGGATCAATTATTCAACTTGGTTTCATGCCACCATGAGGTATATATAAGGCTACAATAGGGACCATGAGGAGGAGTTGGATCTTGACCTGCTAATGGATCCAACCCGATCCATTAATGATGATCCATTCCACTAAAGGATCCTCATTGAATTACCACACCAACCCCCATATTTATATATGGGCTCCACCTATTATAAGTCGTCCATTCCCCGTGTTTAAGATATCAAATGTTCGTCAATTAATTTAAATTACTAATAATTTAAATTAATTAACTTCTGAATCCTTGATTAGTTTCACTCAACCTTATCATCATGTTGGATCAAATCCACCTGCAAGGTTTAACATGATGAACATTTTGAGCTCATCAAGGGGGCATCATCATTCCGACTCACCAAGACATGGATTCCGTCAATAATCAATGGCACACCATATAATTAATATTATTTTCCAACTTACCAGGCCTATCGATCTAACAGAATTGATCTCGCCCATTGGTAAATCAAAGAACTAATAATTAATTATATGTGCCCCTTATTATATCGGGATTTAGGAATCACACTCCATAATAAATCTGAGTTTCTATCCAATTATTAAGTCAATACAAATTGGATGACCTCTGGTTTTGGTCCTGCTAAATGTACTCAAAGCATACTAGTGTAATTCAATGTTCAAGACCAACCATACCTAATTACACTACAACCTTCCCAATGGTTTGTCTAATTTCATCTCGGTTGTGAGCCTCTACTTATATTAGACAAGGAACTGATAACATGATCTTCCGTGTGACACCACATACCATGTTATCTACAATGCAAAGTAATGGACTTTTATGCATGTACTAATATAAACAAGCACCTAGTATAGTTGTAATTCTCATTTCAAAAATAAAGATGTTCATATATATAAAAGAAGCATGTCTTTCAGTATACGCATCTATCATGGAGCCCATATGTAATTATGGGGGTTGGTGATGTAATTCAATGAGGATCTTTTAGTGGAATGAATCTTCATTAATGGATCGAGATTGGATCCATTGGCAAGCCAAGATCCAACTCCTCCTCATGGTCCCTATGGTAACCCTATAAATACCCCATAGGAGTCATGAAACCGAGACCTAATGATCTTGGATCATAATTTTCTTCTCCTCTCTTCTCCCTCACATTTTCTCTCTCCTAGGGCATGGGTGGCGGCACGAGAAGGAGATGGTCCTTCTTCTCTCTAGCAGCCGGCGGATCTTGGGGATAGTTCTTCTCCATAGTTTGCAGGAGCATGAGGAGAAGGTATCTTGCATGGTTGGCGGCGGGGCTTGGAGGTCTTCATTTCCATGGGCCGGTGGCAGCAAGCAATTCCATCTCTTCTCTACCGCCGACATCAACATGATGAAGATGGAGGTTCTTCTCCTCAGCAGAGGGCAGATCTTGGAGGTCATCATCTCCATGGCCGGCAGAAGCAAGAGGAGAAGTTGCTTTCCTTGGTTGGCGACGGGGCTTGGAGGTATTCATCTCCATGGTCGGCGGTAGCAAGGAATTCCTTCATCTTCATCTCTGGCGGCAGCAAGCAGCACCTTCTTCTTCATGGCCAGCAAGCGGATCTTGGAGAAAACCAATCCATGGCAGGCGGCAGTTTATGAAGAAGGAGGCGCATCATCCATGGCCCATCGGCGGAACTGTTGGGTATGGCTTGGCGGGTTTTGTAACACCCCAAATTTGTCAATGTAAAATCATGACAATGTATGAAAATGGTTATAATGAAATGATATGAATTTCATGCAATCACATGCCATGAAATGTTATGAATGCATGAAATATTATATTCATGAAATATTATTATCATGAAATATTAGCATGAAATATTATATTCATGAATATGGAATTATTAAAAATATTATGAAATAATATTTTTGGAATATTATGAAATATTCTGAATTCATAAAATATTATTCATATTATGAAATTTCATGATGGGCTTGGTTTATTGGGCTTGGAAATGAATGGTGCTAAAAAGAAAGTGCAAAGTGGAGGAAGCAAGGATTGAACCTTGGACCTCCTAGTTGCACTCACCATGTCATAACCAATGAACCAAGCAATATTTCATGTAGAAGGAGAAAGGAACATGCTTGTTAAGTGTGTAAGAGTGAAGAGACATGTCTTTTCATAAGAAAAGTATAAATAAGGGGAAGTTGGAGTAACTTCCTTCTCTTCTTTTCTTCTTCCTCTTCACTCTTCCCCATCGAGACCCTCTCCCCTCTCCTTCTCATTTTCGAAAATCAAGTCTAGGGTTCTAGCCCTAGAAAAGTTGGAAGGAAGAAGACCTTTGAAGGTTCTTGCCACTACTAAGTCTAAGGAGCCCTAGAGAAGATTCGGAAAGGATTTTCACTTGCCCTACAAATCTAGGGTACCCTACGGTTTAAGAGAAGGCGAAATTTCCAGCGCTAGGATGTAAGTATCCTCTCGCCTGTGGCATAATTGCTATTGAATGTTGCTTGTTTTGTTCTTTGGAAAATTCACAAGAACTTCCCTAGTGGAAGTTTCGGCCACTTCTTGTAAGGGGGTCCAAGAGAAGGCTTTTGATCATACTTTGATGCATGCTAGTACCCCTAGGAACTTTATACTCATATGTGATGTTTCCAAATTTTTGGAAAGACAAAAGTTAGGGTTTGGTACCCTACAAAGTTTCGGCCACCACCCACTTATGGGCTTTGGTTGCTTCTTGATGCATGAGGATATCCCTAGGAACTTAGGGTATGAATTTATGTTATTTTTCCATCATGTGTGATAACAAGAATTAGGGTTTTAGTGCCCTACAACTTTCGGCCAAGCATGATAGCAATTAGGGTTTGGGGATTTTATGATTTTCTCTAATGGATTCATGCTTAGGAATGTAGATCAAGTGTTTGAATATATGTTTGTATGAATATTTGATACTCCTACCCTATGAAACTAGGGTTAGGGTTTAGATGGGTTTCGGCCAAGACCTAGGAATTAGGGTTAGTGGATGCTAACCCCACTTTGAGGTTTAAACCATGTTTAAATTGTTACATGAAATGTACTTGAGGTGGTTGTAAGAATGCTTGAATGAATGCTTGATTTGAAAACCAAACTCCCTTTTTCTTGTATGTTTCGGCCAACTCTAATTCTAGGGTTGAGAAGTACCCAATGAGACCATGAAGCATGCTACTACATATGTGATGTGTGTATAATTTATGTGACCTATCTTGTTAGGTATAAAAGCATGCCTTATAGCCCATGGGGCACTCTTATGACATGAACATGATGTGGTTGATAATATGCTTAAAAAGGATACTCTATTGAAACTGGGATCAAGAGCACCCGAATGCGTGGTGTGTCCCTAGGGGATCAAGAGCACCCGAATGTGTGGTGTGTCCCTTTGAGAAGTGATTAAGAGTACCTTTAGGCATATACATATATGAGTAATTGCATGATAAATTACTTTACTTTGGAAAGTTGTCTACCCGACTCGGAAGGGGGTCGTTAAACAAATCCAATGAGCATGTTAAGGTCATGGCATTGGTAGGACGGAAGGGTCCTGCTCTAATTAGATTGGTGGCTCGCTACCCCAATTTATTAGGGAACGCGCATGATGTGGTACGACAACTGGGCCCTGGATGATGATATGATATTTTGAAGTACTTACCATTATGGAACCTCTTTGAAAAACATTTCTCATCATGTGATCTTGTTCCATAAAGTACTTAGAGATAAATTGATGTGATGTTATGATGCTTTGATGAGATGCTTATGATGCTGATAATTCTATCTGATTATTGTGTATATGATATGATGTATTGATATGGATTTTGCGAGTAGGCCCGGATTCTTACTAAGCATGTTTTGCTTACTAGTTCCTGTTATTTTTTTCTTATGCTGCAGATAGCGGTAAGAAATACTCGAACTAAAGGAAGAGGCAGAGGGAAGGTTGGAGGATGTGTGTGGTGATGGCTCGGGAAAGGATGAAAGATTCTATCTACCTTAGTTTGTCTAGAATCTAACTGCTTCCTATGAAAGATTGAAATTGTATTGCTATACTCTGAATGTGTGATCATGACTACTCTACTGTGATTAAGTTAGGGATATGGAACCCATGTCATGCTAGATAACACTATCATTAATGTCTAAACTTTGTAGTATGCATGCTAAGTAAAATGTTAGATAATTGCCATTTTCTGTTTCTTATGAATGCTTCTTTTGAATGTATCTAAGACTAGATAACTCTTGCTATATTCCTATGTTGTATCTTGTTCAAACCATGTTTATTCCATGCTATAGTGTGTTAAATGATCTTCATATTAGGTTGTGAATGCATGTAGATATAAAAGAAATGAAGTAAACCTTGCTTGGTAAATTAGTCTTCAATAAGCATGCTTATTACTAGTTCATGTATTGTAATTGTTTTGTTTGGATATAATGATATGGACGTATGGACCCGTAACCCCGCCTTTAGGGTAGATATAAGGTCGGGCGTTACAGGTTTCCTAAGCGAATACCTAGTCGATCCGAGAGACCTCTCCACGTCTATGGATTAAAAAATTAATCCGAGCGGAGACCCTTCTCCCATCGATCGTCTCGTGCCGTATCGAACGATCCAAATTACAACTTAGCCAATTACCAAAACTGGCCTTGTAATTTGCTTGGTCGTTCGACCGCGAAAAAGGCGACGAGTTGATCGCCGGCTTTTGTGTTTATGGTCGGGGTCCAGTTAAGAATTTATTAAACATATTTTTCAATCAAAACAATAAATTCTTAAACATAAAATGACGATGCATATGATTATGGCACAAAAACAACATAAGGAAATACAAGGGAGCGTAGGGAAAGTTATACCTTTCCGATCACCTTGCGATCTTCTACCTTATGTCCCTCCCTTCGCGGGCGTCGTGTGGGCGATGATCTACCGCGATCTGAGATTACCAAGAGCTCCAATCAACCCTCTTCTCCAACTGGCCAAAACCCAAGGTCCTAGGGTTTGTGCCGCCGGCCACTCCTTCCCCTCCCTTTGCGCCGCCGTCCACCGGAGCTGGCTTCAAGCCCTCCGGACCAGCAGTACACCTTGAGAGGAAGATGAAGAAGAAGAATAAGGGAGGAGACAACCTTCTTGCTTACCCAAACTAACAAAACCTTTCCTCTCTCCCTTAAGCTTGCGCCGCCGCAACCCTTGGTTGCGCCGCCTGTAGCTGGCCGCTGGCGACTCCTTCTCCCTCCCAGAGCACCTCGCAAGGTAGAGGACTCCTCTACCTTGCTTTCGTGACCCTCAGCCGGAGTATGGTCAAGGAAGGATAAAGAACCGAGGAGCTTCTCCTCTTCTTCTATGTGCCGCCGAACCCTAGGAGAGAAGGAGAGAAGGAGAGGGTTTGGGTGTTGGCTCTTGGATTGATTAGCTCATGGTTTCTTGATCTCATAGGGTATTTATAGGGCTAAGATAGGGACCAGGAGGAGGAGTTGGTTCTTAGCCCACTAATGGATCTAAACCCGATCCATTAATTAAGATCCATTCCACTAAAGGATCTTAATTGAACTTCCTCACCAATCCCCATATTTTCATATGGGCTCCACATATTACGAGTCATCCATCCCCCCCGTGTTTAAGATCTCGCATGCCCGTTAATTAATAAAATTATAGATAATTTAAATTAATTAACTTCTGGATCGTTGATTAGTACCACTCAATCTTATCGACGTGCCGGATCAAATCCACCTGCAGGGTTTGGCACGATGAACCTTTTGAGCTCATCAAGGGGGCATTATCATCCTGACTCGCCAGGACATGGATTATGTCAAAAATCATCGGCACATCATATTATTAATATTATTTCCCAACTTATCGGGTCTTTCGATCTAACAGAATAGATTTCACCCATTGGTAAATCAAAGAAACAATAATTAATATTATACGTCCGATATTATTTCGGGATTAAGGGATCATCTTCCATAATATCAACTGAGGTCCTATCCAATTATCTAGTCAGTACAAATCGAATAACCTCAGGTTTTGGTCCTGCTTAATGTACTCATAGCACACTAGTGTAGTTCTATGGTCAAGACCAACCACACCTAACTACACTACAACCATCCCAATGGGTTGTCCAATTCCATGTAGGTTGTGGGCCTCTATTTATGTAAGTAAGGAACTGATAACATGATTTTCCGTGTGACACCACACACCATGTTATCTATAATGCAAAGCAATGGGACTTCGTGTATGTACTATTATAAACAAACACATAGTGTAGTGTGGTTCTTTTTTCATAATAAAGATGTTCATATAATAAATGTCATGTCTTTCAGCATACACATCTTACAATCTCCCACCTATACATAAAGACACTGCTGTTCTCCCACTGCCATACATCTAACTCCCATATCCTCCACATGCCTGTCAAAAGCTCTAGATGGTAGAGCCTTAGTGAAAGGATCTGCCAGGTTGTCCTCCGATGCAATCTTGGCGACAACCACTTCTCCTCGCTTTACGATTTCTCGTATCAGGTTGTACTTGCGCTCTATGTGTTTACTCGCCTTATGGGCTCGTGGTTCCTTCGAGTTTGCAACTGCACCACTGTTATCACAAAAGATTGTGATAGATTTGGGCAAACCAGGAATCACATCCAAGTCCATGATAAAGTTTTTGAGCCATATAGCTTCCTTGGCCGCCTTCGAGGCAGCCACATAGTCAGCTTCCATGGTGGAGTCCGTCATGCACTTCTGCTTGGCACTCCTCCAGACAATGGCTCCACCTCCTAAAGTAAACATAAAACCTGAGGTAGACTTACTTTTGTCCCTATCTGACTGGAAATCTGAGTCCGTATAACCCACAGGGACTAATTGGTCTGTCTAGTAAACTAGCATATAATCCCTAGTCCGTCTCAGGTATTTCAATATACGCTTTAAAGCTGTCCAATGTCCCTGTCCAGGGTTACTCTGATATCTGCTAACCATGCCCCTGACAAAACAGATATCAGGTCTCGTGCATAACATAGCATACATGAGGCTTCCTACTACCGAAACATAAGGAACCACTTTCATTTCCTCTATCTCTTTTGATATTTTCGGACACATCTCCTTGGATTGAGGAACTCCATGCCTGAAGGGTAGGAAACCCTTCTTGAAGTTTCCCATGCTAAAACGAGATAAGACTGTGTCAACATATGAAGTTTGGGATAAGTACAACATCCTTTTCTGGCGATCCGTTATGACCTTGATCCCAAGGATGTGTCCCGGTTCTTCTAAGTCCTTCATATCCAACTACTTTGATAGCCAGACCCTTACATCTGATAACACTTTAACATTGTTGCCAATTAACAAAATGTCATCTACGTAAAGTACAAGAAACACCACAATATTTCCGTCACTTCTTTTGTATACACACGACTCATTCGGGCTTTGAGTAAATCCATATGACTGGATTACTTCATCAAAGCAGATGTTCCAAGACCTTGAAGCTTGCTTCAATTCATAGATGGATCGATTAAGCTTGCACACTAGATGCTCTTTGCCCTTTGCAATGAAACCTTCTGGTTGCTGCATGTAGATGGTCTCTTCAAGACTCCCGTTAAGGAAGGCTGTCTTGACATCCATCTGCCATACCTCATAATCCATATGAGCTGCAATAGATAAGAGAATCCGGATCGACTTTAGCATGGCTACTGGCGAAAAGGTCTCCTCATAATCGGTACCCTCTTTCTGAGTGTACCCTTTCGCAACAAGCCTTGCTTTGAAGGTCTCAACCTTCCCGTCTAATCCTCTCTTTCTTTCTCTTGTAGATCCACTTGCATCCAATGGCTTTTACACCATTGGGTGGTTCTACTAGCTCCCAGACAAGGTTAGAATCCATCGATTCTATCTCGGAGTTCATTGCCCTTTGCCAAGAATCTGCATCCTTGTCTTGGAGGGCCTCGTCATAGGTCCAGGGATCCGGTTAATATATACCCATGACCAAGTCCGAAGACTCTCCCAAAAACATGAACCTTTCAGGCTGTCTCACAACCCTCCCACTGCGATGAGGTACTACTGTGTGTCCTAAGTGACACGCGGTGCAGTGACTTGTGATGTGTCCTCATGTACAATTGGCCCTGAAGTCGGAACATCCCCCCTTAACTCTTCAAGCACTAATCTACTCTTTGGCTTATGGCTCATCATATAGTCCTCTTCCACGAATCTGGCATTTGTGCGAACAATTACCTTCTGATCCTTAGGACTATAGAACTGACCACCCTTCGTTTCTCTAGGATAGCCTATGAACAGACGTACCGCCGTACGAGATTCCAACTTATCAGTATCTCCCTTCAGCACATGTGCTGAACTACCCCAAATCTGAACATGTCTTACACTGGGCTTGCACCCAGTCCACAGTTCTGTGGGAGTATGAGAGATTGACTTAGATGGAACCAAGTTCAGTATGTACGCTACCGTTTCCAGAGCGTATCCCCAGAACGAATCAGGTAAGTCTAAATAGCTCATTATTGACCTAACTATTCCCATAAGAGTCCTATTCCTTCTTTCTGCAACTCCGTTCTGCTAGGGTGTGCCGGGTGCAGTAAGCTGGGACTGAATCCCAGCTTCTGATAGGTAGCTCCTAAACTCTCCAGAGAGGTACTCGCCACCACGATCTGATCATAGTGTCTTGATACTTTTACCTTGATGCTTCTCCACATCAGCCTTAAATTCTTTGAACTTATCAAAGCATTCAGACTTGCGGCGCATTAGGTAAATGTACCCATACCTTGAATAATCATCAATGAAAGTGACGAAATATTCAAAGCCTCCTCTAGCCTGGATTGACATCGGGCCACATACATCAGAATGAATCAGTTCTAGCACATCTTTGGCCCTATACCCCTTAGCCTTGAAATGCCTCTTGGTTATCTACCTTCTAAGCAAGACTCATAGGTCGGGAGATCCTCCACCACCAATGAACCCAAGGGCCCATCGGCTATCAACCTCTGAATCCTACTAAGGTTAATATGACCAAGCCTAAGATGCCAAAGATATGTCTGATTCATCTTAGAAGACTATTTTCTCTTATTCAAGTTAGATGATAAGTTATTTACTTCAGTGTGCATCGGGGGAGGTTTTGGTTCTAGAGTATACAGATTGCCAACCATTGTACCTGAACAGATAATCTCTCTATTTCTCTTAATAACAACTTTATTATCAAAAGTAACAGAGTATCCGTCTTTAAACAACATAGAAACTGAAATTAAATACTTTCTAGATAAAGGTACATGAAAGCAATCTCTCATAACTAACACTTTATTTCTCTCAAAAGATAAATAAAAGACTCCCACTGCTACTGCTGCTACTCTTGTAGCATCACCCATATATACCACGATTTCTTCATCCGCTAGCCATCGGGTTTCCTGGAACCCCTGCAGAGTATTGCAGACATGGTCAGTGGCTCCTGTATCTACATACCAGGTACTAGTAGATAGCACCGCTAAGTATGTTTCAACGACTAAGGCTGAAGAAATACCTTTGCTTTGACGACGGGGACAGCCCGCCTTCCAGTGCCCAGTTTGCTTGCATGTGAAGCACTTGCCCTTCGGCTTCTTCACACAAGTCCGGGGTCCTTGCAATGCTCCTGCCTTCTTGAACCCTCCTCGTTTCTTCTTCTTCCTGCCTTTCGGCTCAGAAGAAGAAATCCTTTGAGTTACTAAGGCCTGTGAGTTCTTATGAAAGAGCACCTCTGCCGCCTGAAGTTCTCCTAGTAGTTCACCCAACGTATAATTCTTCTTGTTCATATTATAGTTGTGGTTGAACTGCTTAAAACTCTTTGGTAGAGACTGGAGAATGATATCGACCTGGGATTCCCCATCGATTTCAACTCCCAGTACCTCAATCTGATTGAGATGAGCCATCATCTGTAGGACATGATCCCTTACGGGTGTCCCTTCAACCACAAGGTTGACATCAGACTCTTCATCGCACTTTGCCTAACAGCTCGACCTTGGTGCCCGAAGAGATCTTTGAGGTTCAGCATCATGCCACTAGCAGTGGCCATGGGCTAATGCTAATGTTGCAGGACATTCGACATAGATGCCAGAATATAACACCGCGCCATGTCATCTGTCTTTTTCCACTTCTTGTAATGCTCCCTCAACTCTTCACCAGAGTCCTCTCTAGGTCTTTTCGGGCATTCATAGTGGAGTACAAATTTGTACTCCTCAGCAGTTAGGACAATGTCTAGGTTCCTCTTCCAGTCAATGTAGTTTGGGCCAGTAAGTTTATTGTCCTTAAGAATGGTTGCTATTGGAGTAAAGACCATTATGAAAAACCTGAGAATCACAACATACACTACTTTAGAAATCAAAAATAAATTGATTACTCAAAACAATTAATTTTTGAATTTCAACCAACACCCCTATACACCGAGAAATTCGCATGCCACGATGGTGTGGACGTATACGAATCCCTACATTCGTAAGAGGAGGATTTACCCATCAATCTTACTATCTTGTCAACCTAACTTTTTGACAAGTAAGATCAATAGTTGGTCTCCTTCGGCTCTGCAAAATAATAGCAGTGACTCCGATGGGGAGGATACTATTATTCGCATCTAAGTATGCACCATTACACGACACTAAGAAAATTATTTCCGATTATGTGCCTTCCGATGGAGAAGTGCACATGCTCTTCAATAATTTTCTATAGACTTTTTCGACCCAGTGATCCGCAGAACAAGTCCATCCGATGGGGAGGAAGGCACTCAGAGCCGACGCGCAGACTTGTTCGCATCACTTATCGAATTGTAATGGAAGCTGTGGGATCCTTAGGGTCCCTCTCCCACTTAGTAATTTATCTCGAGGAATTTTCTTAGCGCTAACACACAACCAAGCACACAACCAATTAACATGAAACAAAATAATGAAAAATCCTAGATTTTCCAACTTTCATGGCCCCTTGGTCTCTCATGTGCCTCCAGTCGTGTCGTCACTTCGTCAACTCCTCCCTTCCTTCTGCGCATGCTACCTTGAGGGATCTCCGAGCCAAAATGAAGAGCTAATTATTTACATCATTGATCCTATACTCCATGAAGGAGTGTACATGAAATATAGATCAACTGTAAATAAAAAACTTGGCTAAACATGTGCCGTATTTAATTACAAAAATTAAATACCTAGCCTCATCAACCCCGAGGATTAATTAATTACAATAATTGCAAATCAATCACATAAACAATATTTTGGCAATGAAGTTGGAATCTCGTGCCTGCAACACAAAGTTAGCGTACACACATCCACGCATCATCAAAATAAAATGTATGAAAATTGTAAAAATTAACCAATCCTAAACACACAAAGCCGGAAACCTCAGCTCTGATACCAATTGTTGGGTATGGCTTGGCGGGTTTCCTAAGCGAATACCTAGTCGATCCGAGAGACCTCTCCATGTCTATGGATTAAAAAATTAATCCGATCGGAGACCCGTCTCCCATCGACCGTCTTGTGCCGTATCGAACCATCCAAATTACAACTTAGCCAATTACCAAAACTGACCTTGTAATTTGCTCGGCCGTTTGACCACGGAAAAGGCGACGAGTTGATCGTTGACTTTTGTGTTTATGGTCGGGGTCTAGTTAAGAATTTATTAAACATATTTTTCAATCAAAACAATAAATTCTTAAACATAAAATGACGATGCATATGATTATGGCACAAAAACAACATAAGGAAATACAAGGGAGCGTAGGGAAAGTTATACCTTTCTGATCACCTCGCGGTCTTCTACCTTATGTCCCTCCCTTGGCGGACATCGTGTGGGCGACGATCTACCGCGATCCGAGATCACCAAGAGCTCCAATCAACCCTCTTCTCCAACCGGCCAAAACCCTAGCTCTTAGGGTTTGCGCCGCCGGCCACTCCTTCCCCTCGCTTTGCGCCGCCGTCCACCAGAGCCAGCTCCAAGCCCTCTGGACCAGTAGTACACCTCGAGAGGAAGATTAAGAGGAAGAAGAAGGAAGGATACAACCTTCTTGCTTACCTAAACTAGCTGAAACCTTTCCTCTCTCCCTCAAGCTTGCGCCGGCGCAACCCTTGGTTGCGCCGCCTGCAGCTGGCCGCCGGCGCCTCCTTCTCACTCTCTGAGCACCACACAAGGTAGAGGACTCCTCTACCTTGCTTCTGTGACCCTCATCCGGAGTTTGGTCGAGGAAGGATAAAGAACCTAGGAGCTTGTCCTCTTCATCTATGCGCCGCCGAAACCTAGGAGAGAAGGAGAGAAGGAGAGGGTTTGGGTGTTGGCTCTTGGGTTGATTAGCTCTTGGTTTCTTGATCTCATAGGGTATTTATAGGGATAAGGTAGGGACCATGAGGAGGAGTTGGTTCTTGGCCCACTAATGGATCCAATCCCTATCCACTAATTAATATCCATTCCACTAAAGGATCTTAATTGAACTTCCTCACCAACCCCCATATTTTCATATGGGCTCTACATATTACGAGTCATCTATCCCCCCGTGTTTAAGATCTCGTATGCCCGTTAATTAATTAAATTACTAACAATTTAAATTAATTAACTTCTGGATTCTTGATTAGTACCACTCAACCTTATCAACGTGCCGGATCAAATCCACCTGCAGGGTTTGGCACGATGAACCTTTTGAGCTCATCAAAGGGGCATCATCATCCTAACTCACCAGGACATGGATTCCATCAATAATCATCGACACATCATATTATTAATATTATTTCCCAACTTACCGAGTCTTTCGATCTAACAGAATAGATCTCGCCCATCGGTAAATCAAAGAAATAATAATTAATAATATATGCCCGATATTATTTCGGGATTAAGGGATCGTCCTCCATAATATCAACTGTGGTCCTATCCAATTATCTAGTCAGTACAAATCGGATAACCTCAGGTTTTAGTCCTGCTCAATGTACTCATAACACACTAGTGTAGTTCTATGGTCATGACCAACCACACCTAACTACACTACAACCATCCCAATGGGTTGCCCAATTCCATCTAGGTTGTGAGCCTTTATTTATACTAAGTAAGGAATTGATAACATGATCTTCCGTGTGATACCACACACCATGTTATCTACAATGCAAAGCAATGGGACTTCGTGTATGTACTATTATAAACAAACACCTAGTGTAGTGTGATTCTTTTTTCATAATAAAGATGTTCATATAATAAAAGTCATATCTTTTAGTATACACATCTTATAGG
This sequence comes from Boesenbergia rotunda, assembly GCA_024364735.1. Classification (NCBI taxonomy): domain Eukaryota; kingdom Viridiplantae; phylum Streptophyta; class Magnoliopsida; order Zingiberales; family Zingiberaceae; genus Boesenbergia; species Boesenbergia rotunda. Next base: position 142,572 of record JAGFNQ010004275.1, on the reverse strand, counting down.
AACATGGAGAGCTCCTCTCCATGGCCGGCGGGTGTTGGTGGAAGAGATGTAGGTTATTGGCTGGGTCAAGCGAGGTGGGGGAGATCTCTCTCTTCTTTGATCGGCATGCAACACCGTGAAGAGAGGCTAGGATTGTCAAGCAAGGAAGAGAAGAAAGGTGGTCTCGGTGGCTTTCGGTTCTTGGTAGATCGTCGCCCACACGACGTCCAAGAGGGGAGGGTCATACGGTAGAAGACCGTAAGGTAACGGAAGGTATATACTCTTCCTTGGTTCCTTATTTCATCTCGTCATTTTATGTGTATTTATTTTGATCTTGAATCATGTTTAATAATTAATTAATTGGACCCCGATAATAAACATAGAAACCGGCGATCCACTCGTTATCTCTTCCGCGGTCGTTCGGTTAGGAGAATTACAAGGCCAATCTTTGTGATTGGCCATGTTGTGATTCGTACCGAACGATACGATGACAAGATGGTCGTTGAGCGACGGGTCTCCATTCGGATTAAATTTTTAATCTGTAGACATGGAGAGGTCTCTCAAAAATGACCAAGTATTCGCTAGGGAAACCCGCCAAGCCATACCCAACATGGACATCATGTGAGCGACGATCTTCCAAGAAACGGAGTCACCAAAGCCACCAAATTCTTCTTCTTTTCTTGAGCCGACAAGAGAAAGAGGTGATCTTTCTCACCATGCGCCGCCGACCACCCTCTTCTCCTCCCTATAGCCACCGACCAAAAGGAAGAGGAAAATCCTTTCCTTTTCTTCATCCCATGGTGAGAAGAGAAGAGGAAGAAGAAGTGGAAGAAAAGGAGAAAGAATTATCTCCTTTCCTCCACCAAAACCTAGCCACAACACCACCTCCACTCCTTTCTTACTGCCGACCAACTTCAAAAACAAAAGTGGCGCCGCCGGCCACCACCTCTCTAACTCCTAGCTTGCGCACACCCTAGGATATGAAGAGAAGGATAAGAAGAGAAGAGAAGTAGAGATGACTTCCTTCTCCCTAACCCAAACCGAGCCCTTCTCCTTGATAGGTGCGGCGGCAATAACCCTAGGAGAGAGAGAGGATGAGAGAAGAGAAAAGAGAGAGGCTTAGGGTTGTGTTGGATGGTATGCCTTGGTGTCATGACTCATGAGGTATATATAGGCTACAATAGGGACCATGAGGAGGAGTTAGGTCTTGGTCTCCTAATGGATCCAAAGACCGATCCATTAATGATAATCCAATCCACTAATGGATTATCATTGAACTACCGCACCAACCGCCATAAATAAATATGGGCTCCACCATATTATGTGAACATAATCTCCCCGTGTTTAAGATCTCGCATGTCCATTAATTAATTAAATTACTAACAATTTAATTAATTAATATCTAACTCCATGAGTAGTACCACTCAACCTTATCATCATGTCGGACCAAGTCCACTTGCATGATTTACATTATGAACTTTATAAGCTCCTTAAGGGGACATCATCATCCTAACGCATTAGGGACACAGTTTCCTTCTATAATCAATGACACATTATGTAAATAATATTATTTTCCAATTTATCGGGCCTATTGATTTAGCAAATAAATCTCGCCTACTAGTAAATCAAAGAAATAGATATTAAGTACATGTGCCCGTTATTATATCAGGATTAAGAGCATGTACACCATTATATCTGAGGTCTGATTCGATTATAGAGTCTGTATAAATCGAATCACCTCTAAGTCAGTTCTACTCAATACACACAAAGTGTATTAGTGTAATTCTATGGAGTAGGAGTCATCAAAGACTCCGAACCAAGTAAAAAGAAAACTTGTTAGCGTTGTGATTTTTATTTCTTTCACTGCATTCTGATTTGTTTTCCAAAAATTTGAGATAATCACTATTCACCCCCCTCTTTCGATTACAATGATCCCACAGTTCCTACTTCAGTACCAACGGTACAGGATGATATACCACAAGTGACTGCACCGCGTGTTACTAATACACAGGTAGTACCTCATCGTAGTGGGAGGGTTGTTATATATCCTAACAGATTCATGTTCTTGGGAGAGTCTTAGGATTTGGTCCCTGGTGAACATGAACCTGATCTTTGGACCTACACTAGTAGAATTTTGATAATAGACTTGGCCAATAATTACTTCGGCGATGATTAATGACGAAGTAATATATATTAATAAACTTCGATAATAAAATTGGTGTAGTAAATATAGTTTTAGACTTCATAGATTAAAAAAATAGACTTTTTTTTTAAATTTTTAATAACTATTACTTCATAATTTTTATTTAATGAAGTAATAAGGCTTACAATAAAATTTATAATTTTAAATGAAGTAATAAAATTGAACCGGTAAAATTAAATAAAATCTGAACCGGTTTTAATTGTTGTTCAATTCCCACGTACTTGAATATATTATTCGCTAGGCGTCGCGCGCGAGACCAAATTTCTCCTGCTCCCCTAATTTTCTCTTCCCTACTTTTCTACCGTACTTAACCTAAATATCTGTCGGTCGATCGACCTAATTAGTTTCTCTGTCTTCGCAGCTTTTGCTTTGACGATCGACCTAAGTTTCTCCCGCGTGCGTCACCCCATCTCTTCTCGGCGACCTAAGTTTCTCTGCTATGCTCTTCTCTGCTCTGCTCTTCTTCGGCGACCTAAGTTGCTTCCTGGTGATTTGTTCCCATCTCTTCTCTCTCTTCTCCGTTCACATCACTTCTCTGCTCCTGCTTCACGGCGACCACAGATCACGACCACAGATCGCGATCCCCCTATCTTTCTCTTTTCTGCTTCTACTTTGTGGCGACCACAGATCGTGAACTCCAAATCGCTAACTCCAAGTACTAATAGCGGCTCTTTCTCTTCAGGAAGAAATCTCTCTCTCCAAGGGACTCGTATCTGTGCTAGGGTTTTGCTGGACGGTAAAATCTGGCTACTTTTGTGTTGTATGTTTTATTCTTCTTGTTTATTCTTCTTGTTTTATTCTTCTTGTTTATACTCGTATCTTGTTTTATTCTAAGTTGAGGCATAAGATTGGTAGAGATGATCTTTTTCAAGTTGGTTTTCTTTTTACAACTTCTTTAGTTAAGTTGAGGCACTCAAATTTGTTTTCATTATTTTAGACAAGTCTCTTTCAGCCCTTCCACTACTATCCAATACTTGTACTAGCATTCTATTTTAAACTTCTTTTAGACAGAATCATATAGCATGAATTATCAATACTTTCCTTTGAGATCAAAGGAAAGTATGCCAAAACAGAGGTAATTTGACTTCTTTTTTTTACCTTCTTTTTTTTACCTAAACCTCATATGTTAAATTGACTATCAGAATTTTGAGGAAGAAATTTGAAATTGTATGGCACTTGTTTCAACCAAAACAGAGGTAATTTGACTAATTCTATAAGATCCACTACTGTAGGGCCAAGTTGACTAATTGACAGTTAAAGTTGATCTGTAACAACTGGTCAAACATGGTCAGAATCATAATGGATATGACTAATTGTTGTTCTTGAAAGCCTAACCCTAAAGAAGGCTCTAATATAATGTTTTCCTTCTACTGTGGTTAAGTTATCCTCTTTAAACTGTATGCCAACTTAAATAGGAGATCAAAGGAAAGTACCAAATGACAAGTATTGATTGTAGTGGGGTCTTTTTTTCTGAGACTATAATATTGATAATTCTTTCCCTTGTAATATTGCTTCTTCCACATCATATAGCATGAATTATCATAAATTTATGTCGTTTTCTCTATAACTTTTGCTTATTTATTGTAATATTTTCAGGTTATGTTCACAAAGTTTATTGTTACTTTTTTTTTTGTGATTTTACTAGACTGAAATGGATAAATCTTGGATTCAATCCGATAGAAGGTCTAAACAGTATGAAGAGGGTGTGAAACAATTCATTAGCGGTTGTTTACAGAATCCTCATATTGACCCTAATTTAATTCATTGTCCTTGTTGCAAATGTTTAAATCTGAAAAAAAGATCGGTTAAGTCCATTCGAGAGCATCTTTATTTCCATGGTTTCAGTCAAAATTATGTAAATTGGATTTGGCATGGTGAGTCTGTTGAAAATGATAGAGTAAATTTGAGTACCAACCATGAGCCAATTGATAATTATCACAATGATTTTGAAACTGCTAATATGTGTCAGGCAGCATATGATAACTATATAGAAAATCCAGAATCTTTTATGAAATTTTTGGAGGATGCAGAGAAGCCGTTATACAATGGATGTAAACGTTATACAAAGTTGAGTGCACTTGTGAAACTGTACAATACTAAAGCAAGGCATGGGATGAGTGATGCTTTATTTTCAGATTTACTAATGGATTTTGGGGATATGTTGCCCGATAATCACAATCTGCCATCAAAAATGTATGATGTAAAAAAGACATTGAGTTGTTTGGCGTTGACTCATGAAAAGATTCATGCTTGTTCCAATGATTGCATTCTTTATAGGAAGCAATATAAAGACTGTGTAAACTGCCCTAAATGTGGCTTGTCTCGGTGGAAGCTAACTAAGAAGAACATTGAGAAGAAAGGTGTTCCTGCCAAGGTCGTGTGGTATTTCCCTCCTATACCAAGATTTAAGCGCATGTTTAAATCTTTAGAGACAACAAAAATTTAACATGGCATGCAGAAACCAGAGGAGTTGATGGTCAGTTACGTCATCCAGCAAATTCACCATCTTGGAAGTTGGTGGATCATATGTGGCCTGACTTTGAAAGTGAGCCAAGCAATCTTCGCCTAGCACTTGCAGCTGATGGCATTAATCCTTACAGCATCCTTAGTAGTAAGTACAACTATTGGCCAATCATGTTAGTCACCTATAATCTGCCTCCCAACATGTGTATGAAGAGGAAATTCATTATGCTAACTATGCTCATTTCAGGGCCTAAACAACCAGGAAACGATATAGATGTCTATCTCGAGGTGCTAGTTGAAGATTTGCAACAATTGTGGGAAGGAGTTGATGGTGTCTATGATACTTATCGAAGATAGTTTTTCACTCTTAAAGCAGTCTTATTATGGACAATTAATGACTTTCCTGCCTATGGTAATCTTAGTGGATGTACTACACATGGTTATTATGCCTGTCCAGTGTGCGGAGAAGATACTTATGCAATGTATTTGGAAAATGGGAAGAAAATGTCATTTGTTGGTCATCGATGATTCCTACCACAATTTCATCCCTATCGGAGGCAAATGAAGGAATTTAATGGCATGGAAGAACATGGAGAAGCATCTACACCATTATCTGGGGTTACCTTGTTTGACAAGCTTTCGGACATAAAGTGTGAGTTTGGAAAAAAGACTAGTGTTAAAGGTAAAAAGAAAAAGAATGCAAAGAAGAATAATGTGGTAGACAGTAAAGAAGAAAAAGATTTCGGTGCAACAAATATCAGAAAATGTTGGAAGAAGAAGTCAGTTTTTTTCAATCTTCCTTATTGGAAGCACCTACATGTTAGGCATTGCCTCGATGTGATACACATTGAGAAAAATGTCTTGGAATCCCTCATTAATACTTAGATGGATGTTAAAGGGAAAACTAAGGACAATGTGGAAGCTAGGTTAGACATGGTTCAAATGGGAGTTAGACCTGAATTGGCTCCTAAATTTGGTGAAAAAAGAACATATCTTCCCCTTGCTGCATGATCATTCACAAAAATAGAAAAGTTAAAAATCTGTCAATCATTAATGGATTTAAAAGTTCCAGAAGGTTTCTCGTCAAACATGAAAAATCTTGTGTGTATGTCTGAGCTAAAGTTGATTGGATTGAAATCTCATGATTGTCATGTTCTAATGCAACATTTCCTGCCAACACTCATACGGGATGCTCTACCAAAACATGTTAGATATGCCATCATAAGATTATGCTTCTTCTTCAAAGTTATTTGTTGCAAGGTTATAGATGTAGCCAAGTTAGATAAACTACAATCTGACTTGGTTGTTACGCTTTGCTTATTGGAGCAGTATTTTCCCCTTTCTTTCTTTGATGTCATGCTTCACTTAACAGTCTATCTTGTTCGAGAAGTCCGATTATGTGGACCAGTGTATTTCCTATGTATCCGTTCGAAAGATATATGAAGGTGCTTAAGAGTTATGTAGGCAGTCGAAAACATCCTGAAGGTTGTATTGTTAAGAGATATTCAGCTGAAGAAGCCATTGAGTTTTGTTCAAAATACCTCAATGACCTTGATCCTGTTGGGGTCCCTCAATCAATTCGAGACCACAAAGCAAATGCTCCTGGCTTCTTAGCATGCAAAGCACCAATTGTAGTGCAACAAGTTGATCTCCAACAAGCACATTTGACTGTATTGGAAAATACAGAAGAAGTATCTCCCTACATAATGTAAGTGCATTGTATTAATTTATTAATCTGTACACTGTATAATTGTCAATATATATTGTTTATAATAATACATACATACATATATATATATATATATATATATATATATATATATATATATAAAAAAAATAATATAATAATATATATATATATATATATATATATATTGCCACAGTGAACATAAAATCTTCCTGAAGTCGATGTTTTCGAAAAAGAGACAGATGAAAGGTGGATACAAGATGCTCACAACAAGAGGTTCATTGATTGGTTTCATGCAAAGGTTAGGTGGATGCAATAATTTTTTTATGCAATTTGCATTAAACAAGTATGTATTGTGCTTATGTATGAAGCTATGAATGGATGGTTCTTATAACTTGATTGTGACCATTACATTAGCTTTTATATTTCATTGTAGGTAATGTAAAACAAAGTGGTTCTATTGAATGTGGATATTGTGTGACGAGGTACATGAAAGAGATAGTTGAATGTGAAAATCCACAGTTGGAGAAGATGGTAATATTTTTTTTATTATATGCTTTGGTTTATAATTGAGATAAACTATTACAGTTGGATGAATCTAATGTATTTTGTATTTTTGCATAAAAGTTTGCAGGAACAATCAAGGATCAATATTACCAACAATCCGAATATGATGATGTTAAAAGTTAATGGAGTGAATTTGTCTACACATATGTAGGTGTCTAAATTAGTGGTGTACTTAGGATACATATTTTGTTCTTTCATTATGGATTTTGGATATATTTATGGATATATATTTTGGTTATATATACTTGTGGATTTGTGGATATGTACTTGTGCATTGATGGATTCGTTGATATATATTCATCATTTTGAATGGATAATTGTTTAATTTTAATGAAGTAAAAACAATTTTTACTTCACTCTTTTATTAAATTAGTGCGGTGGTAATCGACATTTACTTCATTAAATTAAAATTATATTGTAATAAAATATGATTATTTACTTCGATAATAAAATTTGATGGTGAAGTAATCAAAAATAAAATACTTCATCCATTTAAATTGTGATGAAGTTAAAAAACATATTTACTTCATCACAATTTAATAATTGTGAAGTCGTTTCAAATCTATTGCTTCTGTATCATACAAAACAATGAAGTCTTTTAAATCGATTACTGTGTTAATAAACGTATAAGATGAAGTAACATAATACTATATACTTCGATAAATATAAATACTGGCGAAGTTATAAAATAAAAAAAAAAAAAAAAAAAAAAAAAAAAAAAAAAAAAAAAAAAAAAATAATATAACACAAAAAAAAAAAAAAAAATCAAATACTGAATGCCTCCGTAAGATGCTATGATATGACTTTGATTATATGGCGAAGTAAAATAATCCCTTTTTACTTCACGTGCATCTACTTCGGTAATTATCTATCTATGACTTCGGTGAATATACGAAGTAAATTAAGGGAATTCTACTAGTGCTATGACGAAACACTCCAAGATAAAGATGCAGTATCTTGGTAAAAGGCAATGAATTCTGAGATATAATCTATGGATTCTAATCAAGTTTGGGAGCTAGTAGAACCACCTGATGGTGTAAAAGCCATTGGATGTAAGTGGATCTACAAAAGAAAGAGAGGATCAGACGGAAAGGTGAAAACCTTTAAAGCGATGCTTGTTGCGAAGGGGTATACTCAGAAAGAGGGGATCGATTATGAGGAAATTGATAGAACGACTGGCGTGCTAGAGGGGAGGGTGAATAGAACTTTTTCGTTGACGTCTTTACAAGGTTGTTAGCGCAGCGGAAACAATAATATGCAAAGGACAATAAAGCAATGCTAACAACAAAAATTTACTTGGTATCCACCCAAATGGGTGACTAATCCAAGGATCCACGCACGTACACCACTTCCACTATGAAAAATCTCCTTCAGGTGGAGAAACCTTTACAGCGGTGTTGTCTTCCTCTTTACAGAATGTAGTGATTGAAGAGAGAGGAAGATGAGAGGACTTTTCACACGAGCTGCACTTCGTTACAGTACGGAACTGTACTGCTCACGTGCAAAAAGGTCCTCCTTTTATAGGAGAACAGGACAAACTCGTAGTCTGTCCAGCCCCGCACAAGTCGACTGCCCCTGGGGCAGTCGACTGGCTTAGCATTAATTGCTAGCCAACGGCTAGTTTTCGGGGTATACCAGTCGACTGCCTCTGGGCCAGTCGACTGGTAGAAGGCTGAAAACCTTCTGTGAGATTTGGCAGTCGACTGCCATCTGGCCAGTCGACTGCCCTCTGGCCAGTCGATTGCCCTCTGGCTTCCAGCCAATCTTCACATACTCCTTCACATGTGCCTTCAGGTTCACTCCTTGGCTCACCCCTTGAAGTCATCTTCCTCTGGCTCTCGTCCCTCATATGCGCACACAAGCCTTCCCTTGGCTTGCCTCCATGCCACCCTTCACGTGTGCCCTTGAAGTCCACTTCCCGGCTTGCCCTTGGAGTCCTCCTCCCTCGGCTCTCGTCCTTCGGTTATGTTCACCATGTGTGATTCTCCAAGTCCTGCAAACTCAATCACACACATCAAATACAACATAACACTCTAACCTTAAATTTATTCTCACACACACATCAAAACCATGATCTTCCAATCATTTTAGGGCCGATTGCCTCAACAATCTCCCTCTTTTTGATGTGTGGCAATATGTTTAAGTTTAGAGATAAATAACAACCAACAATAACAGTAACAATAGATAGCAATTGAAAAACATAAAACATAGCAAACCTAAGAGATAACCTCCCCCTTAATCCATGTCTTCTCCTATTTTCAATTCTACTCATAATCCAAGTTAAGTTTCCACTTAACACTCCATTAATTACTATCCCTTAATCCATGTCTTCTCCCATTTTTAATCATCCAAGGTCTAAGTTAGATAAAATACCTTAATCCATCCATTCCAAGTTAAAGTTCTAACTTAAACCACCATTCTCCCCCTTTGACACCATCAAAATGATTGCCTCAAGCAACCCTCCCCTATGGCATCAAATGAGAGAAAGTTGGATTTCTGAAAAAAGTTTCAGAATCTGAAAACAGGCGTGCCAGTCGTTTTTCAGGTTCTGTGCCGAAATTCAGAAATGTCCTAAAAATTCAAGAAAAATCCAAAAATTGTAAAAACTTGCAAACATGTTTGAAATGATATACTCTATCAAGGAAAAATATCATTCCATATAAAATTTCAAACATGCATGACTTTTGATAAAAACTCAAAATCCTTGAAAACCACTAAGTTTTGTATCAAAATTACAATCCAATTTTGCAATCCTATATCTTTTAAAAGCATGACAAAGCATAGAAAACATAAAATGGTTTTCAAAGGTTTAAAATGTCCAACTATGATCTTTGGGCAAAGTGTCCATTGATTAAACACTTGTCTTCCCCATAATTGATCTAGTTTTCATATTTTGACACTTTTAATGATTCAACAATGTGCCACAAGCACAAGTGAATCAAATGTATCACCCTAATGGATCAAGCACACTTTTTCAAATGTAATATCCCAAGGTTCATCCTATACTTCTACAAAACACATTCCAAGGCCTCTTCTTAAGGATGTAAACTCCGATTCGGGAAGAGGCTTGGTAAAAATGTCGGCTAGGTTCGACTTTGATTCAACATAGTGTAGTTGTATGTCTCCCCTTGCCACATGGTCTCTAATGAAGTGATGTTTCACTTCAATGTGTTTTATCCTAGAGTGGTGAACTGGATTTTTGGTCAAGTTGATTGTACTTACATTATCACACAAGACTTTGACCTTGGTATAATATAATTCATAATCTTCTAAAGTGTGCATGATCCAAAGGAGTTGGGAAACACACCCACCTATTGCCACATATTCCGCCTCCGTTGTTGATAGGGCAACGCATGGTTGTTTCCTACTACTCCAACTAACTAAGGAAGACCCAAGGAATTGACACCCTCCACTAGTACTCTTCCTATCTAGCTTACATCCCGCATAGTCTGAGTCGGTGTATCCAATAAGATCAACACTAGGGGTTCTAGGATACCAAAGTCCTACATTGAGGGTACCTTTGACATACCTTAGGATCCTCTTGACTACAACTAAATGAGACTCTTTGGCACAAGATTGGTACCTTGCACACATACCTACCATAAAAAGTATATCGGGTCTACTAGCGGTTAGATATAGTAGGCTACCAATCATGCTCCGATATTGCTTAGAGTCTATCATTTTCTCTTCAAGGTCACTATCCATTTTCACATTTGTTCCTATGGGGGTAGATGCTACCTTAGCATTTTCTAGGCCAAATTTCTTTAGCATTTCCTTAGCATATTTAGTTTGAAAAATATGTGGGCCTTCATTAGTTTACTTCACTTGAAGACCTAGAAAGAAGGTTAGCTCTCCTACAAGACTCATCTTAAATTCACCTTCCATACATTTGATGAATTCTTGTAAGAAGTCATTATTTGTTGACCCAAAAATGATATCATCTACATACACTTGGGCAACAAATATGTCCTTATCCTTAGATTTTAGGAACAATGTAGGGTCAATTGTTGCTCTCCTAAATCCCATAGACACTAGGAATGAAGAAAGCCTTTCATACTAAGCCCGGGGAGCTTGTTTCAATCCATATAAGGCTTTTCTTAATTTGTAAACGTGTCTTGGATAATTAGGGTCCTCAAACCCAGGGGGTTGTTCTACATAGATCTCTTCCTTAATGATCCCATTAAGGAATGCCGACTTCATATCCATTTGGTGAAGTGTGAAACCCATGTGAGCGGCATAGGCTAGTAGAATTCTAATGGACTCTAATCTAGCTACGGGGGCATAAGTCTCATCATAATCTAATCCCTCAACTTGGTTAAACCCCCTAGCTACCAATCTAGCCTTATTCCTAGTGATTTTGCCTTGGTCATCTAGTTTGTTCCTAAAGACCCATCTTGTGGTTACAATGGTGCAATCATTGGGCCTAGAAACCAACTCCCAAACTTCACTTCTCTTAAATTGATTTAACTCTTCTTGCATGGCTAAGACCCAATCCACATCTCCCAATGCTTCATCAATAGACTTTGGTTCTAATTGGGAGATTAAGGATATTTGACTAGTTTGATCCCTAAAATAGGACCTAGTCCTTACTCCTTGAGTGACATCACCCACTATTTGATCAATAGGGTGATCTTGATGATGTCTCAAGGGCCTAGAGGTTGTGGATTCATTGACTACTTCTTCCTCGTCCCTAGGTTACTTCTTACTCCCCCTTGATCATTGCCCTCCAAATGTAGGTCTTGGATTCTTTGGGAAAGGAGTTGGACTTCTTCCATATCCTTATCAATTGATGCTTTTCTAGGGTAGGTGTTTGTTGATTCATCAAAGTTATCATTTGAAGACTCCTCAATCACTTTTGTCCTTTTGTTGTAAACTCTATAACCCCTACTAGTGGATGAATACCCAACTAGGATTCCTTTATCGGTTTTTAACTCAAACTTCCTTAGGTCATCTTTGGTGTTTAAAATATAGACCTTACATCCAAAGACCCTAAAGTAGTGGACTTGTGGAACTCTCTCATTCCACAACTCAAAGGGTGTATTGCCTAGGAACCTATGTACCAAAACCCTATTTTGAATGTAACAGGCGGTGTTAACCGCTTCGGCCCAAAAGTAGCTAGGAAGGGAATATGCATTAAGCATAGTCCTGACAGCTTCTTGTAGGGCTCTGTTTCTCCTCTCAACTATCCCATTTTGTTGAGGAGTCCTTGGGCATGAAAATTCATGCTTGTATCCATTTTTTACACAAAATTGTGAGAAACTTAAATTTTGGAACTCCCCACCGTGGTCACTCCTAATTCGATTAATTTTGAGGTGTTTTTTATTTTCTACTATTTTACTAAATCCTATAAAGATTTCTAGGTATCGTCCTTATGTTTCAAAAAGAAAACCCATGTAAACCTAGAAAAATCATCTACAATAACTAAACAATATTTACTCCCTACTAGTGAGGGAGTGCTATGGCAATCAAACAAATCAATATGTAAAAGTTCTAATGGTTAAGTAGTAGTGGTTAGGGTTTTACCTTTGTGTGATGATTTTGATTGCTTACCCTCTTAGCATGCATCACACAATTTGATCTTCTCATACTTGATCATAGGTAGCCCCTTCACCAATTCTTCCTTGGCCACTCTTGCAATGCTTCTCATGTTGACATGTCCAAGCCTTCGGTGCCACAACCACCCTTCTTCTTCTTTAGACACGAAATACATAGCCAAATTGTTAGTAGCATTAGCAAGATCAAGATAATATAGGTTGGCCTCTCTATACCCTTCTAATATGACATTATTGGATTCATTTTGTCTTATTATGCACTTCCTACCATGAAATTCAACCCTAAAGCCCGCATCACATAACTGACTCACACTAAGTAAGTTAAACTTCATATCTTTAATTAAGAGTACTTTATGTATGGAAATTGTGGGAGATACCTCAATGGTGCCCCTACCAATAATTCTCAATTTTCCACTATTTCCAAAGGAGACCGTCCCTTCTCGTAAGTAGCTAATAGTAGTAAACTTGCACACATCTCCGGTCATATGTCTTGAGCATCCACTATCTACTATCTACATAGTTGAGGCCTCCTTCACCTTTACCTACACAACATGAAAAACATACTCTTTTGGTACCCAAATTTTTGATCCATAAGCATCATTTAAAAATCTTTTAGGTATCCATGCCCTCTTGGTATTTCCCTTAGTCCCTTGTCTCTAGATACACCAATCCTACCCGTGAGTGAGACAAAGGCCACTTCCTTTGTCTTTGGCCTATATCCTAATCCGGCCTTGTTATAAACGACCCTTTGACTATTAATTATCATATCTAGGCTGCTAGAGCCTACTTGGAATTTCCTAAGTGCCTTTGTGAGGTCGTCTACCTTTTTCCTAAGTTTCCTATTTTCAATTTCAAAACATGAAGCATGTGATGTAAGAGAACTAGCATGTAAGTCTTCCTTAAGTTATGTAGATTCTACTCTAAGCATGACAATCTCATCTTTTAGATCCTTAATCTTACTTCTAGCTTTAGCTAAATCCATGTTAGTGCTAGAAATGATCTTAACTAAAGTAGAGGAGGGTAAATGGTATACCTCACTTACCGAAGCTTCTGACTCGGATGAAGATGAAGAGGAGTCACTCTCATCTTCACTGCATGAGCTTCTTTCATCATCTGATGAGTCTGAGTGGTCCAGTGCCATGAGAGTAAAATGTGAAACTTGCTCTTCTTCCTCCTCCGAGGATGATGGATCATCCCAGGTCGCCTTGAGGTTGGTGGCACCCTTGTCCTTTCCCTTCGACCTCTTCTTGTCACTTTTCTTCTTCTCCTCCTTCTTGTCATCTCTTCTCTTCAGTTGAGGGCACTCGTTCTTCATGTGTCCCTCTTGGTGGCAGTTGTAGCAGATGGTGTCCTTGGCCTTAGCCTTGCCTTTGGACCCTTTCCTAACATAAGATTTGTTAGAAAAACTTTTAAAGGCCTTACGCATCTTTCTTACAGTGAAAGCCTCTTGATCGCTATCCAAAGAGGCGCTGAACTCCTCTGAGTCGGATGACGAAGAGTAGACCACCTTCTTCTTTTCCTTCCTCTTCTTCTTCTCCTTTTCTGCAATAAAAAAGCAATACCTTTCTCTTTGGCCGAGACGTTATCTTGCTCGTGCAGTTCAAATTCACAGAATAGATCATCTAATTTAACTATGGACAAATCCCTTGATACTTTGTAGGCAACAACCATGGATGCCCACAAGGTAGTTCTTGGGAAGGCTTGTAGGACATACCTGACGATATCTCGGTTCTCGATCTTTTCACCAATCATGTGGAGCTCGTTGATGACCTCCTTTACCCTTCATGTTGCTGGCTGACAGTCTTATTGCTCTTCATGGACAGGGATTGGAGTTGGGCCACGAGCAAGTCCTTCTTTGCTCTTCTCGACTCGTTTGACCCTTCGTTCAGTTCCACCAGTTTGTCCCACAATTCCTTGGCGCTCTTGAATGGCCCCACCTTGTTGAGTTTCTCCTTTGAGAGCCCGCATTGAAGTGTGGTGGTGGCCTTGGCATTGGACTGCGCCCTCTTCATGACCTCCTTCGACTAGGATCTCATGGGTGTCGGTTCCCCTCTTTCATCGACGGGTGCTTCGAATCCATCTACAATGCTAATCCAATTTTCAATATCGTTCATAAGATAATATTGCATCTTCCCTTTCCAGTACGGGAAATCGTTCCCGTCGAAGAAGGGTGGTCGTGCAATGCTGTATCCCTCTTGAAACGCCATTTAAACTTTGCTCTGGTTGACGGTGAGTTTTTCCGAAACGAACCGCCTCTGATACCAACTGATAGATCGATTGGCGTGCTAGAGGGGGGGGTGAATAGCACTTTTTCGTTGACGTCTCTACAAGGTTGTTAGCGCAGCGAAAACAATAATATGCAAAGGATAATAAAGCAATGCTAACAACAAAAATTTACTTGGTATCCACCCAAATGGGTGACTAATCCAAGGATCCACGCACGTACACCACTTCCACTATGAAAAATCTCCTTCAGGTGGAGAAACCATTACAGCGGTGTTGTCTTCCTCTTTATAGAATGTAGTGATTGATGAGAGAGGAAGATGAGAGGACTTTTCACACGAGCAACACTTCGTTACAGTACAGAACCGTACCGCTCACGTGCAAAAAGGTCATCCTTTTATAGGAGAACAAGACAAACTCGCAGTCTGTCTAGCCCCGCACCAGTCGACTACCCCTGGGGCAGTCGACTGACCAAACATTAATTTCTAGACAATGGCTAGTTTTCGGGGTATACCAGTCGACTGCCTCTGGGCCAGTCGACTGGTAGAAGG
The DNA here is from genome assembly GCA_024364735.1 of Boesenbergia rotunda. Taxonomy (NCBI): domain Eukaryota; kingdom Viridiplantae; phylum Streptophyta; class Magnoliopsida; order Zingiberales; family Zingiberaceae; genus Boesenbergia; species Boesenbergia rotunda. Next base: position 127,347 of record JAGFNQ010004275.1, on the reverse strand, counting down.
CTGAAAACCTTCTGTGAGTTTTGGCAGTCGACTGCCCTCTGGCCAGTCGACTACCCACTCACTTCCAGCCAATCTTCACATACTCCTTCACGTGTGCCTTCGGGTTCACTCCTTGGCTCGCCCCTTGAAGTCATCTTCCTCTGGCTCTCGTCCCTCAGATGCGCACACAAGCCTTCCCTTGGCTTGCCTCCATGCCACCCTTCACGTGTGCCCTTGAAGTCCACTTCCCGGCTTGCCCTTGGAGTCCTCCTCTCTCAGCTCTCGTCCCTCGGATATGTTCACCATGTGTGATTCTCCAAGTCCTGCAAACTCAATCACACACATCAAATACAGCATAACACTCTAACCTTAAACATATTCTCACACACACATCAAAACCATGATCTTCCAATCATTTTAGGGTCGATTGCCTCAACAGAAACCTTTTCGCCGGTAGCCATGCTTAAGTCTATTCGGATTCTCTTGTATATTGCTGCTCATATGGATTATGAGGTTTGGCAAATGGATGTCAAGATAGCTTTCCTTAATGGAAGTCTTAAAGAAAAGATCTATATGAAGCAACCAGAGGGATTCATTGCGAAGGGCAAAGAGAATCTTGTGTGCAAGCATAATCGGTCCATTTATGGATTGAAACAAACTTCAAGATCTTAGAACATCCGGTTTGATTAGGTAATCCAGTCTTATGGATTCATACAAAGTCTGAATGAGTCTTGTGTATACAAGAGGAGTGATAGAAACGTAGTGGTATTTCTTGTACTATAGTAGATGACATTTTGCTCATTGGCAACAATGTCAAAGTATTGTCAGACATAAGGGTATAGTTGTCCAAATAGTTTGATATGAAGGACTTAGGAGAAGCTGGACACATCGTTGGGATCAAGGTTATAAGGGATCACAAGAAAAGGATGTTGTGCTTATCTCAAGCTTCATATATTGACACTATACTAGCTCGTTTTAGCATGTAAAACTCCAAGAAAGGTTTTCTAACTTTTCGGTATAGTGTACCTTTATCTAAGGAGATGTGTCCTAAAAATCAAAGGAGATAGAGGAGATGAAGACAGTTCCTTATTCTTCGGCTGTAGGGAGCCTAATCTATGCTATGTTATGTGTGATGTTGGATATCTATTTTGTCGTGGGCATGGTTAGCAGATATCAATGTAATCCGGTCAAGGACATTGGATTACAGTAAAGCATATATTAAAGTACCTGAAAAGGACTAGAGATTATATGCTAGTTTATCAGGCAGATCATTTGTGTTGGTGCAGGAAGCACCATATCGAACCTTGTTTTGATATTGGCAAAGGATTCAAAGTTAAGTTTATTTGTGATCTAATAACGTTACTTGAGTGTGCAGAAACAAAGTCCTAGCGAAGGGCGGCTAGGCACCTGGTGAAAGACTGCTAGGAAACAAAGTCCTAGCGAAGGGCTGCTAGGCACCTGGCGAAGGACTGCCAGGATACAAAGCCCTAGCGAAGGACTGCTAGGCAACAGGCGAAGGAATGCCAGGATACAAAGCCCTAGCGAAGGACTGCTAGGTACCTGGCGAAGGAATGCCAGGATACAAAGCCCTAGCGAAGGACTTCTAGGCACCTGGCGAAGGACTGCCAGGATACAAAGCCCTAGCTGTAACGCCCGTCTTTTTCCCGCACCTTACGGTGTGGCGAGAGATGGCGTTACGCTAACATACATAAGCATGAAAACATCGTAATGCAGCGGAAACAGTTAAAACTTATGCATACATGTACCTAGCACTTAAATCATACATTCATATCTTAACTATCATTCCTAACATAGTGACATGGTAACTTAGCATATTAACATCATACGTAGTATCATGACATAAAGTTCATATAAGTCATCCATCAGGCAACATAAGTAGCAAGTGTATAATCTTCCTTGAACAAAACCATCCTAATTATAGCATGAGACTTGCAAAACATAGAGCATGTGACGAGTATAATATTAAAACTTTTCTTTCTGCCATGTCACTGCCACACACACACTCGTGCCCTTCCTGCTGCTTCCCCTAGTATCCTCTTGCTTGATCTGCGGTATAAGAAATGAGACTATAAGCACATAGGCTTAGTAAGACTCTTTCCTACTCACTAAAACATACATCGCATAACATATACATATCAGGTTCTTAACATATACTTAACATATGGCACAGTTCTTGACATATCATAAAGCATATACATACTTGTCATGGCATAGTTCTTAACATGAACATAAACATAAAACATACTTAACATGTCATAATTCTTAACATGAACATAAACATAAAACATACTTAACATGTCATAATTCTTAACATGAACATAAACATAAAACATACTTAACATGTCATAATTCTTAACATGAACATAAACATAAAACATACTTATCATGGCATAATGCATAACATGAATGCATGCATGAGTCAATGCATATATGTAAGGATGCTTAATTTAAAATCATAATTTTTAGATACTTAAACATAAACATAACATCATTGGGGTCCCCGGCTTGTACCACATACATACATCATATGCGCGCATCCCTAAGTAAATACGAGGTAGCTAGTCTCGACCTACTAGGGTAGGAACAACTACGGTAGTTCCAAAAACCGAGGCGTTCTTAAGGTGCCCATCCCTGTTGGACAGCTACGGTAGTCCCAGAACCGTGGACAGCTACGGTAGTCCAGAACCGAGGCGTTCTTAAGGTGCCCATCCCTTGGACCCTTACTTCGGTCCGGTACAAGCTCATTCATAAAGTAAATTAACTTTGCATGCTTCATCATTCATAGACATACATAACATATCTTAAGACATAAACATAATCTTGTTACATGGAACATGACATAAGAGTAGGAACAGCTACGGTAGTTCCAGAACCGTGGACAGCTACGGTAGTCCAGAACCGAGGCGTTCTTAAGGTGCCCATCCCTTAGCATGACATAAGGCATACTTGGCATTTCATCATTCATACTTAATTCATAACATCATTATGCCTTCATCATCCATACTTATCATTCATACTTATCATTCATACTTAAGGCATAACATTATCTTCATTCATCTTCTTCATTCATAAAACATGACATACATACATAATCATAGTATCCATCATAGAGCATGCATGGGAAAGATTCATATGAACAGGGTACATACTACTTAGATTCATGGCATTCTACATTACTTAGGTTCATGGCATTCATCATAGAGCATGCATAGACCTTCACAAATGTATATCCCTTATAGGCACTTAACAACATACATGCATTATTCTATATACCAGGAAGCCTACATCAAATACATGTGTTCATGGTATATGGTTAAAAACATTCATGCATAAACATAGCACATATCCTAAACATACAAAGTCATGGCATATAACACATAAGGCTAGGGTTTTAGGTAGCATAAAAATTCTTACAAGATACTTAACACATACGTACATCATAGTAAGCTATAAACAAGTATCCTTGAAACCTTAACCCAACCCAAACCCTAGTTCATGGACTTGGCCGAAAGTTCCTTTGGAGAGGGTCTCATCATTCAAGCAACATGAAAAGGTCCCATAGGTAAAAAGGAAACCCATACATTACATACAATGTCATAGTAAGCCATTGAACCCTATAATTAGGGCTAACCCTAAATCCTAGTCCTCCCATTTGTCTTTGGCCGAAACCCTAATGGGTCACCAGCACATGGAAAAAATTCATAAAATTCCTAATTTACATCTCATACCTTACATATAATCCCATAGGAATCCATTAGAACCCTTGCTTGGAGTTAACCCTAACTTCTTGCCCTATAACCCATCTTGGCCGAAACTTACAAGGACCATAAGACATGTAAAAATACACATAAATCACCCTTAACATCCCTTGCATCATGAGAAACCATAAGAAACATCATTAGGGAGTTAGAACTAATCCTAGCCATGGAGTAATGGTGGTGGCCGAAACCCTAGAAGCCCACCTTCATGGATTTCTCAACTTAGATCTTGAAACAAAGACTTAAATCATGATAAACATCAAAGGAAAACCATTATACCACAGGTGAGGGAGTCTTACCCTTGTTGACTTGGTTTTTAGACCTTAGCTAGAGAAGAGGATGAAGACCTTGTTGTCCCTTGATCACCCTTAGCCCTTGTAGCCTTGTAGGAGCCTTGGATCTTCAAGAGAAAGTCCGCTTGTGAAGCTTTTCCAAGGGAGGGGAGCCTTGGTGTGTTTCGGCTAGGAGAAGGAAGAAGAAGAGGGGAATGGCCTTGGTGGAAGAAGAGAGGAAAAAGAGTAACTCCTATGTCTCTTCCTCTTTCATCTACTCTTTTATACCACATGAAGGGGGGGCAAGTGAAGGGTCATGGTGCCTCTTCTCTTGATGACTCTTCACTTCCCTAAGCCTTAACCAAAATCCACTTCATTCCCTACATGCACTCCCTTGCTAGGTGAATTGGTTAATACATGCATGGTGTTACACTAGGTCCAAGGTTCAATCCTTGGTCCATGCACTTTATTTTTATTTATTTATTTATTTATTTATTTCTTTTAATTTCGGCAATGCCCCCCTAAGGCCTACCAATTGTCATACTAATATTCCTAATTTAAACCCATTTCTTTTTATATTCAATTCTACCTAGGATCCACTAATAATCATGGTACTAGAAAAGCCCATGGAAGGCCCATTAGTACTTAACTTCTTATTCCATATAGAAAATCATGACTAATCATGCTAAGGTTCCTACCAGTACCTCTATGTTCCTCAAAAATTTATCTAGACATGATCAATATTTTAAAGAAAATATTGAGGACATTTTCTGGGTCGTTACAATCCCCCATACCTCGTGAAAGTTCGTCCTCGAACTTAGAATAGCTCTGGGTACTTGCGTCTCATCTCGTCCTCGCGTTCCCAGGTAGCTTCCTCGAACCTTTGACTTTGCCATAGGACCTTGACTAAGGGTACCTCCTTGTTCCTTAGCTTTTTGATTTCTCGATCCAAGATCTGGATAGGTCGGCTTTCAAAACTTAGGTCCTCTTGAACTTGTACTGTCTGTGGCTCGATCACCTGATCCGCGTTTAGAATACACTTCTTGAGCATCGACACATGGAACATGTTATGGATAGCTGACATCTCTTGAGGCAGCTCTAGCTCATATGCCACCTTGCCGACTCTTTTCAGGATCAGGTACGGTCCCACATAACGCGGACTTAGTTTTCCTTTCTTCCCAAATCTCGTCACCCCTTTCATAGGAGCCACTTTGAGGAACACCAAATCTCCAACATTAAATTCCAGTGGTCTACGTCGGACATCCGCATAACTCTTCTGCCGACTCTGAGTAGCTTCTATCCGTTGTCGAATGTTCTGTATAGCTCGGGTGGTGCCGTCGATGACATCCGTCGTGAGCCCCATTTCCTTCTTTTCACCACCTTCGTACCAACAGATCGGAGACCTATATCTCCTCCCATACAAAGCTTCATAAGGTGCCATTCCGATAGTAGCTTGGTAGCTATTATTGTAAGCGAATTCCGCTAAACATAGATATCGGCACCAACTCCCTTTGAAATCCAGGGTACAAGCTCGCAACATGTCCTCCAGTACTTGGTTCACCCGTTCAGTTTGCCCGTCGGTCAGAGGGTGAAAGGCGGTGCTGAATCGTAGTCTAGTGCCGAGAGACTTCTGAACACACTCCCAAAAATGTGAAGTAAAGCGACCATCCCTATCTGAGATGATGGTCTTGGGAACTCCATGAAGTCTGATTATCTCCTTAACATATAATTGAGCCAGTTGCTCAATCGAATAAGTCATCTTGATTGCTAGGAAGTGAGCAGACTTCGTCAGCCTGTCCACAATTACCCATATCACATCATATCCATTTGTAGTCCTGGGAAGTCCTGAAATAAAGTCCATAGAGATATCTTCCCATTTCCATTCCAGAATCGGAAGTGGCTGCAAAACTACTCCGGGTCGCTGGTGCTCTGCCTTCACTCATTGGTAGGTCAGGCAAGTACTAACATGCTGAGCCACATCTCTCTTAATACCGGACCACCAGAATTTCTCCTTCAGATCTTGATACATTTTGGTGGATCCTGGATGCATCGAATAAGGAGTTCCGTGAGCTTCTGCCAATATTTCTCTCCGCAGCTCCGGATCATTAGGGATACATAGACGATCCCCAAGGTAGAGTACTCCCTCATCGGCGATACGAAAACCGTCGCCCTTTCCTTCTAGGATCTCCTGTTTAATTCTCTGAAGACTCGGATCACCATTTTGTTTTTCCAATATGTCCTCGAACAGTGTCGATGATATTGTCATGGTAGACAGCTGTCCGGAGATGACCTCGACTCCAAAATTCATAATTTCTCTTTCGAGTGATCGGGGTAACATAGATATGGACATCAAGGTGGCACATGACTTCCGGCTAAGTGCATCGGCCACTATGTTTGCCTTCCCTGGATGGTAGAAGATCTCGCAGTCGTAGTCCTTCACCAACTCAAGCCATCGACGTTGTCTCATATTCAGGTCTTTCTGAGTGAAGAAATATTGCAAACTCTGGTGGTCTGTATAAATCCTACACTGCGCTCCATACAGATAATGCCTCTATATCTTAAGAGCGAAGACCACAGCGGCCAGTTCCAGATCGTGAGTGGGGTAATTCTGTTCATGTTCTTTGAGTTGTCTAGAAGTGTGGGTAATGACCCTACCACTCTGCATAAGTACAGCTCCAAGTCCCAGTTTGGAGGCATCGCTATACATGTCGAAGCTCTGGTTACATTCCAGAAGGGTAAGGATTGGAGCACTTGTAAGTCTCCTTTTTAGTTCCAAGAAACTCCTTTCGCAGTTTTTGGTCCATTCATACTTCTTATCCTTCCGGGTGAGAGCCATTAGAGGGGCTGCAATTCTCGAGAAGTCCTCCATAAATTTTCGATAATAGCCTGCCAGCCCAAGGAAGCTTCTGATTTCGCTGGCGTTCTTTGGCCGGCTCCAGTTATTCACAGCTTCAATCTTTGTTGGATCTACCATAACCCCTTCTTTGGAAATAATATGGCCCAAAAAACCTACTTGGTGGAGCTAGAACTCACATTTGGAGAACTTTACGTACAGTTGTTTTTCTCGAAGAGTCTGTAATACTATCTTCAGGTGCTCGGCGTGCTCCTCTTGGTTTCTCGAATAAATAAGAATATCATCGATGAAGACGATTACAAATTTGTCGAGAAAAGACGAGAATACCCGATTCATAAGGTCCATAAACATAGAAGGAGCATTCGTCACACCGAAGGACATAACAACGAATTCAAAATGCCCATACCTTGTTCGGAAGGCCGTCTTCGGAATATCATCTTGTTTTACTCTAACTTGATGATAACCAGACCTCAGATCGATTTTTGAGAAAACGGTGGCTCCCTTCAATTGATCAAACATGTTATCTATCCTCGGAAGGGGATACCTGTTCTTGATCGTCACATTATTCAGTGCTCGATAATCTATGCACATTCGCATAGATCCGTCTTTCTTCCTCACAAATAGTACCGGAGCTCCCCATGGAGAATGACTAGGGCGAATAAAACCCTTATCGAGTAACTCCTATAGTTGTTCTTGAAGCTCTTTTAATTCTGCCGGCGCCATTTGGTAAGGTGCCTTGGAGATCGGGTTAGTACCAGGAATCAATTCGATCTCGAACTCCACTTCTCTATCAGGAGCTAATCCTGGTAATTCATCTGGAAATACCTCTGGATAATCACATACTACCCTAACATCTTTTAGCTCCTGGTCCTTTGTTTGACTTACGTCTACTACATGTGCTAGAAATCCAGTGTACCCCTTGTCTAACATCTTCTGTGCCTTGAGTGTCGATAAGAATTTCCTAGTTCTTTTCCTTGGCTCTCCGATAAATTCAAACATAGAATCTGCCTCAGGTTGAAAGACTACCTTTCGTTTACGACACTCGACAGAAGCACCATATTTGCTCAAGAAATCCATTCCCATTATAACATCATAGTCCTGCATTCTGAGTACTATCAGATCGCAGTAGAGTTCTCTGCCTGCGATTCCGACTGGCACAGCACGTAGTACGTGTGTGGATGTCATTATTTCTCCCGAAGGCAGGGTCGTCAAGAACTTGCAGTTTAAAGCTTGTGGAAACATATCTATCTTCTTAGTGTAGGACGTAGAGATGAACGAGTGTGTTGCCCCAGTATCAAATAATGCAGTAGCATACTGACTGTAAATAAATATCTGACCTGTGACAACCGTCGAAGCATTCGCGGCATCCTCCTTAGTAATAGAGAAAACCCTGGCATCCGCCATAGTTGGTGTGGCCTCCAATCTCTCTTGACTCATCGGAGTACCTTCCAGCTCAGCTTGCATATAATGTAGTTTCGCCGGTGGACTCTGGTACTGAACAAGCTGTTGAGGACGTGCCTGGTTCTTGATAGGACAGTAAGAGGCTATGTGTCCTTCCACCCCGCAAATGAAACACCGGTTCGTACCTTTACGGCATTCCCCGGGATGCATTTTCCCGCATGTAGCACACAGGGGAAACCTAGACTGTTTATTTGCTGGGCCCCCTTGGGAGTTGTTCCATGGCTGCCATTTACCACTCTGGTTTCCCTTCCAATTAGCATTGGTACTCTGAGGTTTCTGACCTCCTGAGTGATAATGAAAGGAAGGAACATTAGGGATAATAGAAAATGAAGAATCGAGAATCCTGGAGTGAACTTGATTCTTACTTTCATTTAAGGCCTTCCTTTGCTGATTGATATTGTTCAGGTAATGCTCGGTGAGTAGGGCACTACTAAACAGCTCCTCAGCGGTCTGCGGTCTGTTAACTCCGCCAGCCACGTTCAGGGCTATTTCGGGTCGCAACATCTTTAACATAAGTCGGACCCTTTCCTTCTCAGTGCGGACCAGCTCAGGGCATAGGCGAGCCAGTTGATTAAATTTCTTCATGGCTTTATTGACTGAGAGGTTGCCCTGTCGGAATTCCGTGAACTCGTCGTAGTGTTTATTGGTGACTCGCATATTGAAGAATTTTTCGAAGAATTCTGATTCGAAATCTGACCATGTCATCTGGTTCACCTGTCTTTTGGCCTTAACCCTTTCCCACCACATTCTGGCATCTCCAGAAAGGCAGAATGATGCACACTTGATCTTTTCATGTTCAGGCCAGTCCAGCAGCTCCATTGTACTCTCCACAGTCTTGAACCACGCTTGAGCATCCCACGGTTCACCAACACCCGAGAAATTTTCCGGTTTCAGCCTCAACCACTGGATCAGATAAGTCTCTTGTCGTGTTACAGTGGTAGAGCCTGTCGGAGGAGTTTGTGTAACCGTAGGCGCAACGGGTATAGCAGTCTGGTTCGCCGGTGGAGTGGTAGAATTTTCTTGTTGGTTCATCAGGGTATTAATGGTTTGCTGCTGCTCGGTGACTTGACGCTGAAGTTGAGTCACTAATTGCATCAGGTCAGGCGAGGGAGTAGTCTCATTAAGTCTGTTACTCTGTCTTCTAGCCATGCTTTCCTTCATAAGGACAAGTATGGATAATATGAGTTATTGTTATTCCTACCCCCATATTAAATCCTAAATTATTTGATTTTTATAAAATGAGATAAAGTATCGTTCATATTCCATATCCGTCAAGTACTTTCTATCATGAAATATCCATCATATTTGCATATTCTAGAATCATAAAATATCATCTATACTTACATATTCTTGAATCATACAAGAACATCATAAAAGAACATAAGGTATACATAGAGGTACTTACTTGGAAGCTGCAGGAAGAAGGCTTGATGTGTGTGTAGTGAGATGGCAATTGGCTCTGATACCAACCTGTAACGCCCGTCTTTTTCCCGTACCTTACGGTGTGGCAAGAGACGGCGTTACGCTAACATACATAAGCATGAAAACATCGTAATGCAGCGGAAACAGTTAAAACTTATGCATACATGTACCTAGCACTTAAATCATACATTCATATCTTAACTATCATTCCTAACATGGTGACATGGTAACTTAGCATATTAATATCATACGTAGTATCATGACATAAAGTTCATATAAGTCATCCATTAGGCAACATAAGTAGCAAGTGTATAATCTTCCTAGAACAAAACCATCCTAATTATAGCATGAGACTTGCAAAACATAGAGCATGTGACGAGTATAATATTAAAACTTTTCATTCCGCCATGTCACTGCCACACACACACTCGTACCCTTCCAGCTGCTTCCCCTAGTATCCTCTTGCTTGATCTGCGGTATAAGAAATGAGACTATAAGCACATAGGCTTAGTAAGACTCTTTCCTACTCACTAAAACATACATCGCATAACATATACATATCACGTTCTTAACATATACTTAACACATGGCACAGTTCTTGACATATCATAAAGCATATACATACTTGTCATGGCATAGTTCTTAACATGAACATAAACATAAAACATACTTAATATGTCATAATTCTTAACATGAACATAAACATAAAACATACTTAACATGTCATAATTCTTAACATGAACATAAACATAAAACATACTTAACATGTCATAATTCTTAACATGAACATAAACATAAAACATGCTTATCATAGCATAATGCATAACATGAATGCATGCATGAGTCAATGCATATACGTAAGGATGCTTAATTTAAAATCATACTTTTTAGATACTTAAACATAAACATAACATCATTGGGGTCCCCGGCTTGTACCACATACATACATCATATGCGCGCATCCCTAAGTAAATACGAGGTAGCTAGTCTCGACCTACTAGGGTAGGAACAGCTACGGTAGTTCCAAAAACGAGGCGTTCTTAAGGTACCCATCCCTGTTGGACAGCTACGGTAGTCCCAGAATCGTGGACAGCTACGGTAGTCCAGAACCGAGGCGTTCTTAAGGTGCCCATCCCTTGGACCCTTACTTCGGGCCGGTACAAGCCCATTCATAAAGTAAATTAACTTTGCATGCTTCATCATTCATAGACATACATAACATATCTTAAGACATAAACATAATCTTGTTACATGGAGCATGACATAAGAGTAGGAACAACTACGGTAGTTCCAGAACCGTGGACTGCTACGGTAGTCCAGAACCGAGGCGTTCTTAAGGTGCCATCCCTTAGCATGACATAAGGCATACTTGGCATTTCATCATTCATACTTAATTCATAACATCATTATGCCTTCATCATCCATACTTATCATTCATACTTATCATTCATACTTAAGGCATAACATTATCTTCATTCATCTTCTTCATTCATAAAACATGACATACATACATAATCATAGTATCCATCATAGAGCATGTATGGGTATGATTCATATGAACAGGGTCCATACTACTTAGATTCATGACATTCTACATTACTTAGGTTCATGGCATTCATCATAGAGCATGCATAGACCTTCACAAATGTATATCCCTTATAGGCACTTAACAACATACATGCATTATTCTATATACCAGGAAGCCTACATCAAATACATGTGTTCATGGTATATGGTTAAAAACATTCATGCATAAACATAGCACATAGCCTAAACATACAAAGTCATGGCATATAACTCATAAGGCTAGGGTTTTAGGTAGCATAAAAATTCTTACAACATACTTAACACATACGTACATCATAGTAAGCTATAAACAAGTATCCTTGAAACCTTAACCCAACACAAACCCTAGTTCATGGACTTGGCCGAAAGTTCCTTTGGAGAGGGTCTCATCATTCAAGCAACATGAAAAGGTCCCATAGGTAAAAAGGAAACCCATACATTACATACAATGTCATAGTAAGCCATTGGACCCCATAATTAGGGCTAACCCTAAATCCTAGTCCTCCCATTTATCTTTGGCCGAAACCCTAATGGGTCACCAGCACATGGAAAAAATTCATAAAATTCCTAATTTACATCTCATACCTTACATATAATCCCATAGGAATCCATTAGAACCCTTGCTTGGAGTTAACCCTAACTTCTTGCCCTATAACCCATCTTGGCCGAAACATACAAGGACCATAAGACATGTAAAAATCCACATAAATCACCCTTAATATCCCTTGCATCATGAGAAACCATAAGAAACATCATTAGGGAGTTAGAACTAATCCTAGCCATGGAGTCATGGTGGTGGCCGAAACCCTAGAAGCTCACCTTCATGGATTTCTCAACTTAGATCTTGAAACAAAGACTTAAATCATGATAAACATCAAAGGAAAACCATTATACCACAGGTGAGGGAGTCTTACCCTTGTTGACTTGGTTTTTAGACCTTAACTAGAGAAGAGGATGAAGACCTTGTTGTCCCTTGATCACCCTTAGCCCTTGTAGCCTTGTAGAGCCTTGGATCTTCAAAAGAAAGTCCCCTTGTGAAGCTTTCCAAGGGAGGGGAGCCTTGGTGGGTTTCGGCTAGGAGAAGGAAGAAGAAGAGAGGAATGGCCTTGGTGGAAGAAGAGAGGAAAAAGAGTAACTCCTATGTCTCTTCCTCTTTCATCTACTCTTTTATACCACATGAAGGGGGCAAGTGAAGGGTCATGGTGCCTCTTCTCTTGATGACTCTTCACTTCTCTAAGCCTTAACCAAAATCCACTTCATTCCCTACTAGCACTCCCTTGCTAGGTGAATTGGTTAATACATGCATGGTGTTACACTAGGTCCAAGGTTCAATCCTTAGTCCATGCACTTTATTTTTATTTATTTATTTATTTTTCTTTTAATTTTGGCAATGCCCACCTAAGGCCTACCAATTGCCATACTAATATTCCTAATTTAAACCCATTTCTATTTATATTCAATTCTACCTAGGATCCACTAATAATCATGGTACTAGAAAAGCCCATGGAAGGCCCATTAGTACTTAACTTCTTATTCCATATAGAAAATCATGGATAATCATGCTAAGGTTCCTACCAGTACCTCTATGTTCCTCGAAAATTTATCTAGACATGATCAATATTTTAAAGAAAATATTGAGAAAATTTTCCGGGTCGTTACACTAGCGAAGGACTACTAGGCACCAGGCGAAGGATTGCTTGGAAGCCGAAGACCTGGCGAAGGACTGCTTGGTACTGAAGGCATGGCGAAGGACTGCTGGGCAAAAGTCCAACTGGTGGAGCCAGTTGCCAAAAGGTAAACTCTCCTGAGAGGAGTAGGTGAGGACGCGTTCCCCGTCGAGGAACAGTAGGCGTCGGTTCGACCTAGGGTTCCATTTTGGAGACCCAAAGTTAGAACCAAGACAGCTAAGGCTGTATAAACCTAATATTTGATTGCTTTGTGTTTTTTGGACTAACCCTGGATGCAAGACCGAAGGAATGAGTTTCTGCAGCTCAGAACGCCTCAAAGGAGAGAGGCAACAGCTGAGTAGGGCGCCCTCAGTGTCCCGGGCACCCCCAAGGTCAAGGCAAAACAAGTGAAGCAAGGAAATCGCTTCGGAAGCTCTCTGGGGGGGCGCCCCCATGCTCCCGAGCGCCCTCATGCTCCCGGGCGCCCCGGATGCTCCGGGCGCCCTGGGTCCAAGCCAACGAGGCAGATAAGGTTTAAGCCAGCGAGAAGCCAACAGACTGAGTCAACCCGGGTGCCCCTGCTTCCCGGGCACCCCCGTCAAAGCTTGATCCTGATTTTGGAGGGATTATAGCTGACCGAGAGAGTTATGGATCGGAGGACACATGGAGGGCGCCCCCAACGTCCCGAGCGCCCCCAGACCTACTATAAAAGGGGCTCAACCACTGAGGCTTCAACAACACTTCTTCCAACGCCAACACGCTCTTCTACTCAAGCGCTCTACTCCGGAAACCTCCCAACTCGAGATACAAGCGCCGACGACGTCCTGCTACTCCGAAATACGATCCACACCGGACGTCGGTAACAAAGAGCTGACTTTTTATGTTTACTGTACTACTATTATAACATCCTTCTGTAAACACTTTTTACGCACATATAGAATTGCCCGTAGTAAATGGTCAACGACCGTGGGCCTTGGAGTAGGAGCCTACCGCGACTCCGAACCAAGTAAAATCTTGGTGTTTGTGTGTTGTTTAGTTTTAATTTTTCCGCTGCGTATTCTCTTTTTTCAATCCGAAATGTTTTACGATATTCACCCCCCCTCTATCGTTTCTCTCGATCCAACAATTTGCTCCCTATAGGTTACACAGATTTTGATTTCCAATCAGATAGGGATAATAGTAAGTCTACCTCAGGTTGTGTGATTACTTTAGGAGGTGGAGCCATAGTATGGAGGAGTATCATGCAGAAATGTGTTGCGGACTCCACCATAGAAGCTGAGTATGTGGCAACCTCTGAGACAGCCAAAGAAGTTGTATGGCTTGGGAACTGCTTGATCGACTTAGAGGTGATTCCTGGTTTGCCCAAAGCTATCACAATTTATTATGATAATAGTGGTGCAGTAGCAAACTCAAAGGAACCACGAGCCCATAAGGCAAGCAAACACATTGAGCTCAAGTACCACCTGATATGAGACATCGTAAAGCAAGGAGAAGTTGTCGTCGCCAACCTGGCAGATCCTTTCACTAAGGCCCTTCCAGTGAAAGGTTATGATAGACATGTTGAAGGGATGGGAATCAGATGTATGCCAGTTTGATGGCAGCATAATCTTTTAGTATAAGTGGGATATTGTTAGGATGTATACTATATGCCTAGCTTTTGTATGAACATCTATTTTGGAATAATAATCACATTGGTCATAGTTGCATTTTATATTTGTTATATGTGTGCAAATTGTTTGTTACTTTACATTGTAGATAATATTGTGTATGGTGCCACACAAAAGATCATGTTATCAGTTCCTTGTAAAGTATAAGTAGTGGCTCACAACCGAGATGGATTTGGACAAACCATTGGAATGATTGTAGTTTAATTTGGTATTAGTCTATCTTGACTATAGAATTACATTAGTACACTTTGTGTGTATTGAGCAGGACCGATATGAGGTGATTCAATTTATATTGACTATATAATCGAATCAGACCTCAGGGTATTATGATGTACATGCTCTTAATCCCGATATAATGATGGAAACATGTACTTAATATTTATTTCTTTAATTTACGAATGGGCAAGATTTATTCGTTAAATCAATAGGCCCAGTAAATTGGGAAATAATATTATTTATATGGTGTGTCGTTGATTATAGAAGGAAACAATGCCCTAATTATTTTAGGATGATGATGTCCCCTTGAGGAGCTCATAAAGATTATCATGTAAATCCTGCAGGTGGACTTGGTCTGACATGATGATAAGGTTGAGTGGTACTACTCATGGAGTTAGATATTAATTAATTAAATTGTCAATAATTTAATTAATTAATGGACATGCGATATCTTAAACACGGAGAGATAATGTACACATAATATGGTGGAGCCCATATATTATTTTGGGATTGGTGCGGTAGTTCAATAATAACCCATTAGTGGAGCGAGTTATTATTAACGGGGCGGGTTGAGGATCCGTTAGGAGACCAAAACCAACTCCTCCTTATGATCCCTATTGTAGTCTATAAATACCTCATAAGCCATCAAGGGAAAGCCCTAAGCCTCTCTCTTTTTTCTTCTCCTCTCTCTCTCTCTCCTAGGGTTGGGCGGCGCCGACAACAAGGAGCAAGGGGAGGTTTTGGCCAAGGCATTGGGGAAGTGAAGGATGATAGATGTGTATAAGAAAAGACTTGCTCTTTTTATATGAGATCATCTATATTTTTGAAAAGAGAATCACAAAAACACTAGATGCCTATTTATATTAGTATATGCATAAAAGTCCTTTACTTTGCATTGTAGATAGCATGGTGTATGGTGACACACGGAAGATCATATTATCAGTTCCTTGCCTAGTATAAGTAGAGGCTCACAGCCAAGATGGAATTGGAAAAACCATTAGGATGGTTGTAGTGTAATTAGGTATGGTTGGTCTTGACCATAGAATTACACTAGTGTACTTTGTGTGTATTGAGCATGACCAAAACCAGAGGTCATCCAATTTGTACTAACTTGATAATTGGATTAGACCTCAGATTTATTATGGAGTACAATCCGTAAATCCCGATATAATAACGGGCACATATAGTTAATTATTATTTCTTTGATTTATCAATGGGTGAGATTTATTCTGTTAAATCGATAGGCCCGATAAGTTGGGAAATAATATTAATTATATGGTGTGCCGTTGATTATTGACAGAATCCGTATCCTGGTGAGTCAGGATGATGATGCCCCCTTGATGAGCTCAAAAGGTTCGTCATGTTAAACCCTACAGGTGGATTTGATCCGACATGATGATAAGGTTGAGTGGTACTAGTCAAGGAGCCAGAAGTCGATTAATTAAAATTATCAGTAATTTAAATTAATCGACGAGCATTCGATATCTTAAGCACGGGGGGATGTATGACTCATAATAGGTGGAGCCCATATCAAAATATGAGGGTTGGTGAGGAAGTTCAATTAAGATCCTTTAGTGGAATGGATCTTAATTAATGGATCGGTTTTAGATCCATTAGTGGGCCAAGATCCAACTCCTCCTCTTGGTCCCTACCTTAGCCCTATAAATACCCCATGGATCATGAAACCAAGGCTTAATCCAATTGATAACACCCTAGGCTTCTCTCCTCTCCTCTCCCTCTCTTCTCTCTCCCAGGTTATTCGGCCGACACAAACAAGGAGAGGTTCTTCCTCTCCTTTCTTCTTCCCTTCTCCACCAACTCTCATCTAGGACTCACATAGACATGGAAGGGTGCTTCTCTTCCTTTTGTGGTGCTCAGCGGCGGTGGAGGAGTTGTCGGCGGCCGGTGGGAGGCGGTGAAAGAGTGGCTTGCGGCGGCGCCGCAAGGTTAGAGGAGAAGGAATTTTCGGCAAGCTTTGGGTGAGAAAGGAAGCTACTTCTTCTTTTCTTCTTCATCTTCATCACCCCTCTCGAGGACTGCTGGTGGCCAGCGGGGCTGTGGTGGCTGTTTTGGCCGGCGACTCAAGGGAGAGGGAGAAAGTGGTCGGCGGTTCCTAACCCTAGGGTTAGGGTTTCGGCTAGGGCAAGAAGAAGGGGTCTTTTCGAGCGCCTTGGTGACCTCGCCCACACGACGTCCGGGAGGGGAGGGACATAAGGTAGAAGGCTACGAGGTAAAGGAAGGTATAACTCTCTTACTTTGGTTCCTTAATTCTAGTCTCGTTATTTCTTGTATTAATTAATTGTTTTGATTGTTGATAATCATGTTAATAATTAATTAATTGGACCTCGATTATAAACACAAAAACCGGTGATCCACTCGTCGTCTCTTCCGCGGTCGTTCGGTTAGAAGAATTACAAGGCACGATCTTTATGATTGGCCAAGTTGTAATTCGTACCGAATGATACGATGACAAGATAGTCATTGGGAGACGGGTCTCCATTCAGATTAAATTTTTAATCCGTAGACATGGAGAGGTCTCTCAAGGTCAACCAAGTATTCGCTAGGGAAACCCGCCGAGCCGGTTCCAACAAAGGAAACTCATTCTCCTTCTCTTCACTTCTTCTCTTCTCCTTTGGGCGTGCGGCATCAACAAGCAATGGAGAGATCTCTTCTTCTCTTCTCCATTGGGCATGTGGCTAGGTCAAGCAAAGGGAAGAATTTCATCTTCCTTATGGGCGTGCGACACTAAGAGGAGAAGGAGGGATTGGCACAAGCAAGGAGAGGAAGAAGGGCTTTTGGTGGCTTCGTTTCTTGGAAGATCGTCACCCACATGATGTCCAAGAAGAGGATAGGAATACGATAGAAGATTGAGAGGTAAAACAAGAGGTATAATCTTGTTTTTCATTATTCTTGTTTAATTGTATTGCTTATTTACTTGGACCCCGTATTGTACACAAGAACTGACGATCCATAATTCGCCATCTATTCCACGACTAATTGATAAAGGAGTTAGATTACTTGAACAACAAGTTTGTTCAAGCGATCACTCAATCGAATAGCACGATGATGAAGTAGATCGTTCGGAAAGTTTTCATTCTATCCGAATTAGTTCTAATCAATAGAATTTTAATCCGGGGATATGAAAAGGAATCACATCTGAAACTACCAACAATCCAGACATTGTATGAATCCATAAGACTAGATTACCTCATCAAACCGGATGTTCCAAGATTGTGAAACTTGTTTCAATCCATAAATAAACCAATTAAGCTTGCACACAATATGCTCTTTGCCCTTTGCAATGAATCCCTCTGGTTGCCTCATATAGATATTTTCTTCAAGACTTCCGTTAAGGAAAGCTGTCTTGACATCCATTTGCTAAACCTCATATATCATATGAGCAGCAATAGACAAGAGAATCTGGATAGACTTAAGCATGACTACCGACGAAAAGGTTTCCTCATAATCGATCCCCTCTTTCTGAGTATACCCCTTTGCAACAAGCCTCGCTTTAAAGGTTTCCACCTTTCCATTTGATCCTCTCTTCCTTTTGTAGACCCATTTACATCTAATGGATTTTTACACCATCCGGTGGTTCTACAAGCTCCCAGACTTGGTTAGAATCCATAGATTCTATCTTAGAGTTCATCGTCTTTTGCCAAGATATCGCATCTTTATCTTGGGGTGTTTCGTCATAGGTCCAAGGATCAGGTTCATGTTCACCAGGGACAAAGTCTGAAGACTCTCCCAAAAACATGAATCTGACAGGTTGTCTAACAACCCTCCCACTACTACGAGGTACTACCTGTGTATCATCTGTGACACGCGGTACAGTCACTTGTGGTATATCATCCTGTACTGTTGGTACTGAAGTAGGAACTCTCCCTCTTATTTCTTCTAGAACTGTTGGTTTCCCGTTCAGTAGTGGTTCCTCTCCATATCCCCGGATTTAAATTTTCTATTAATTAGAAACAATCCGGATGGAAAGAAACTTACCAAACAACCTTTTCATCATCGTACTATTCGATTGAGTGATCGCTTGAACACACATGTTGTTCAAGCAATCTAACTGCTTTATCGAATAGCCACACAATAGATGGCGAATTATTTGATCGTCAGTTTTTGTGTTTGATTTTGGGGTCCATGATAAAATAAGAAATAATACAAGAATGAAACAAGAATGAGATTTATACCTGTTGTTTACCTATTGATCTTCTATCGTATTCCTATTCCCTTCTTGGACGTCGAGTGGGCGATGATCTTCTAAGAAACGAAGCCACCAAAAGCACCTTTCTTCCTCCTCTTGCTTGCTCCAACCACCTTCTTCCCTTCCTTGTTGCCGCCGGCCAAAAGGAAGAACAAACTCCTCCCTTTCTTGCTTGCGCCGACGCCCAAGAGGGAAAGAAGAGAGGAAAGAAGAAGAAGAGGAGGAGGAGAGGCAAGTGCTTCACATGCAAGCAAACTAGATATTGGAAGGCGAACTGTCTCCGTCGTCAAGACAAAGGTATTTCTTGTTTAGTCGTTGAAACATGTTTAGCGATGTTATCTACCGGTACCTGGTGTGTAGATACGGGAGCCACTAATCATGTTTGCAATTCTTTGTAGGGGTTCCAGGAAACCTGACGATTAGCTGAGGAAGATTACCATGGGATATGCTACGGAGATGGCTACTATTGCAGTGGGAGTTATTTATTTGTCTTTAGATAAGAAAATAAAGTTTTGGTTTTAAGAAGATTTCTTTTATGTACCTAATTTTTGGAAAGAACTATGTTTCAGTTTTTGAAAATATAAAGGATGGATATTCTATTACTTTGTGTTATAGAAAGATTATCTGTTCAGGTACATTGATAAGAAATTAGTACACATTAGAACCAAACCTCCCACGATGCAAATAGATGTTAATAGCTCATCATCTAACCAAAATAAGAGAAAGGTTCATTCCGAGATGAATCAAACATACCTTTGGCGTCTAAGGCTTGGTCTTATTAACCTTAGTTGGATTCAATGGTTGATGGCCAATGGGCCCTTGGGTTTGTTGGTGGTGGAAAACTTCCCAACCTTTGAATCTTGCTTGGAAGGTAAGATGACCAAGAGGCTTTTCAAGGCCGTGGGGTATAGAGCCAAAGATGTGTTAGAGTTGGTTCATTCTAATTTGTGTAGGTCCTAAGTCTATCTAGGATAGAGGTAGCCTTGAATACTTCGTATATTTTATGGACAATTATTCAAGGTATAGATATATTTACTTAATGCATCACAAGTCTGAATACTTTGATGAGATCAAAGAGTTCAAGGATAATGCGGAGAAACATCAAGGTAAGAGTATCGCGACACTACGATCAGATCGTGGTAGCAAGTACCTCTTGGGAGAGTTTTAGGACTTACTTATCAGAGGTTGGGAGTCAATCCCAATTATCTGCACCCGGTATACCCCAATAGAATGGTGCAACAGTGCGAGGAAAAGGTCACTTATGGTAATGGTTAGGACAATGATGAGCTACTCCGAGTTGTCGGATTCGTTTTGGGGATATGCTCTGGAAATGACAGTGTACATACTTGATACCATCTAGGTCAGTACTCTCTACTCCCATAGAAGTGTGGACTGGGCAAAAGCCTAGTGTAAGACATATTCGGATTTGAGGTAGTTCAGCACATGTGCTGAAGGGAGATACTGATAAGTTGGAATCTCGTACAAAAGTGCGCTTGTTAGTAGGCTATCCTAGAGGAACGAAAGGTGGTTCTATAGTCCTAAGGATCAGAGGGTAATTGTTAGTATGAATATCCGATTCTTAGAGGAAGACTATGTGATGAACCACAAGCCCATAAGTAGACTTGTTCTTGAAGAATCAAGAGGGGACGTTCTGACCTTAGTACCAACTGTACAAGAGGACATACCACAAGTCACTGCACCGCGTGTCACAGAAGATACACAGGTGGTACCTCGTCGTAGTGGGAGGATTGTTAGTTAACCAAAAGGATTCATGTTTCTGGGAGAGTCTTCGATTAGGTACCTGGTGATTATGAATCAAGATCCCTAGACCTATGACGAGGAACATCCGCTTTGAAGAGATAATCCAGTCATATGGATTTGTTCAAAGGACGGACGAGATTTATGTATGTAAAAAATGTGACAGAAACGTAGTGATATTCTTGTAATATACGTAGATAATATTTTGTTGGTCGGCAACAATGACAAAGTATTATCAGACATAAGGGTATGGTTATCCAAACAGTTGATATGAAGGACTTAGGACAAGTAGGACACATCCTTGGGGATTAAAGTTCTAAGGGATCACTAGAGAAGGATGTTGTGCTTATCCCAAGCTTCATAGAAAGACACTGTCCTAGATCGTTTTAGCTCCAAGAAAGGTTTTGTAATTTTAAGTCATGGAGCTACTCTATCTAAGGAGATGTGTTCTAGAACATCTAAGGAGATAGAGGAGTTGAAGGCGGTTCCTTATGCATCGGCTGTAGGAAGCTTCATGTATGCTATAAACGAGATCGGATATCTGCATTGCCATGGACATGGTTAGCAGATATTAGAGTAACCCAGGTCATGAAAATTAGACTACGGTAAAAGCAAATATTAGTGCCTGAGAAGGACTAAGGATTATATGCTGGTTTACCGGACAGACCAATTCCCTATGGGTTATACGGATACAGACTTCCAATCAGATAGGGGCAAATATAAGTATTCCTCGGGGTTTTATGTTTACATTAGGAGGTGGAACCATAGTTGGAAGAGTGTCGCGCAGCGACTGCATAGCATACTCCACCATGGAAGCAGAATATATGGCAGCCTTTGAGGCGCCAAGAAAGCTATATGATTCAGGAACCTCAAGATGGACATCGATGTGATTCCTGGTTTGCTCAGAGCTATCACATTTTATTGTTATAACAATGGTGCAGTTGCAAACTCAAAGGAATCACGAGTCCATAAGGCGAGTAAACACATAGAGCGCAAGTACCACCCAGGAGAGGAAAAGCTGTTGTTGCCTAGATTACATCAGAGGACAACCTAGGAAGATTTTTTCACTAAGGCCTTGATAGTGAGAGGTTTTAGGCATGTGGAGGATAAGGGAGTCAGATGTATGACATTTTGAGGACAACAAAGTCTTTTAGTATAAGTGGAGATTGTTAGGATGTATACTAAAAGCCTTGCTTTTTGTATAAGAACATCTACGTTTTGAATGAGAATCACAAAATCACAGGTTGCATGTATATATTAGTATGTGCACAAAATGTCTGATACTTTGCATTGTAGATAACAAGGTGTGTGGTGACGCATAGAAGATCATATTATCAGTCCCTTGCAAATTATAAGTAGAGGCTCACAACCAAGATGGAGTTGGACAAACCATCGGGATGATTATAGTGTAATTAGGTGTGGTTTGTCTTAACCATAGAATTGCACTAGTGCACTTTGTGTGCATTGAGTAGAACCATAATAGAGGTAATCTAATTTGTACTGACTTAATAATTGGATCAGACCTCGATTTATTATGGAGTACAATCTCTAAATCCTGATATAACAACGGGCTCATGTATTTAGTATTTTATTTCTTTGATTTACCAATTGATGAGATTTACTCTGTTAAATCGATAGGCCCAGTAAGTTGGGAAATAATATTATATACACAGTGTGCTCATTGATTATTGACGGAATCTGTGTCCTGGTAAGTCGGGATGATGATGCCCCCTTGATGAGCTCATATGCTTCATCATGTTAAACCCTGCAGGTGGATTTGATCCAACATGATGATAAAGTTGAGTGGTACTAGTCAAGGAGATAGAAGTTGATTTATTAAAATTCTCAGTAATTTTAATTAATCGGTGGACATTCGATATTTTAAACACTGGGAGATGGATGTCTTGGGACCTTGATGTTTAACTAGAGGGGGGTGAATTGCTACTTTTCGATTTTCTTCCTACACGTGTTAGCAAGCGCAAGCGGAAAAAATAAATTTCAACTAAAACAATGCTAACACCAAACCTTTACGTGGTTCGGAGATGATACTCCTACTCCACGGATGTCAGTAAAGTGGATGATCCTGATCCGTAAGTGGATGACTCCCTGGAAGTCCTCCGACTAGCACGTGTCACTCCTTGTGGGTGAAGAAACCTTACCACAATCTCTTGAGAACTTCTGAGCACTTGTAGGCTACTAACAAGCTTTACCCAAGCTTGTTTCGCCTAAGAAACTCAGCAAAAAACGAGCACTCTTAAATAATGCTCGATGCTGAAAGGATCGTTACTAGTCGACTGGTGCTAACACCAGTCGACTGGTCCTCATGAATTCAAATGTCACAGACCGACGCTTCGAATTCTAGTAGACACCAGTCGACTGATCGTAGGATCAGTCGACTGATGTAGAGCACAGAAAGATTAGTCGATTAATCCAAGCATCAGTCGACTGCCAACTCTTTAATCCTAGGGTTTCCCTTCCTGAGTACAATTCCCTAAGCACTCGAACCCTTACGACTTAGCTGACTCCTCATCCAGCAGCCTCGACCTGTTGCCTTCAAGCCTTCTTCGACTTTGGCTCTCATCCCTCGGATGCATGCAAGCCCACGGCTCGTCTCCCCATGCCATCCTTCGTTTTTTTTGTTTTTTGTTTTTTATTTACAAGGGGTGTCCAAGCTTGCGCCCGACTAATCCACTTGGCAGATCGGCCCTGCCCCATAGCCTTCAACGAGAATCCCCACCAGTTAATGAGGGTAAATCATGGGATGGAGACACGTGGCGACTTCACCACTGATGATATCGGTACCCGATGGCCTGACTACGCTGCAGCCTATGGCAATTTCTTCCGTCAGCATACTACGTGCTCTACCAGGGAGGAATCGAACCCGAGAAGTGAGGGATCACCCATGTGAGCCATTACCAATCACGCCATGCTCGCGGGGGCCCCATGCATCCTTCGCGTATGCCTCAAAGTTCGTTTCCCTCGGCTCATCGTCCCTGCTTTGTCCACGGCCCCTTGGATGCATGCAAGCCCACGTCTCGTCTCCCCATGCCACCCTTCACCAGACCCGAAGACGTCCAACTAAGTCTATGTGTATCTTGCAAACTTGCACACTCAAATACATATATTAGATCAACATGAAACCCTAACATAATCATATTGACACACACATCAAAATCCATGATCTACCCGATCACACTTGGGTTGATTGCACCAACAATCTCCCCCTTTTTGATGTGTGACAATATGATTAAGTTAGGTTCAAATATAACAATTGAAAATTACCGACATAGCAAATTAAGAAGCATAAACATACATCCTCCAACTTAACCTATGCCTTCACACACAATTTTTAATTTTGCTTAACCACAAGTTAAGTTAAAAACTAACTTAAACCTCTTAATTATCATCCTCTGACACCATCAAAAGAATTACTCCAAGCAATATTAACCTTAGCATCAATTTGGGATAAGTTTTTAGATCTGAAAACCCCTGAAATCAGAAACCATATGCACCAGTCGGCTGTGTCAGTTACCAGTTGACTGGTGCCTTCAAACTGCAAACCCACAGAGAGTTCAGTCGATTGCTCCAGGGGCAGTCGACTGATACAGTTCAGTCTGAAATTTCAGCTTTTGAGCTGAAATTCAGAAATCCCTTACAAATTCCATAAAATTTGAAAAATCATGAAATTTTGCAACCATGTTTCTTATGATATATTCTAATAGGGAAAAATACATTTTTATGAAAAATCTAAACATGTTTGACTTTTTGACAAAACTCAAATTCTATGAAAACATTTACCTTTGTATCAAACCTACTTCCTAATTTTGAAACCATGTGTTTTCCAAGTCTATCCCATACTCCTTAAAACACAGAAATATTTTCAATCCTCCTCCTTTTTCTCATACTAACACTAGAGAAAGAAAAATTGATCAAAGGCCCCCCTTTATACCATAATGTCTTGATAGAAGGTATATTGAAATTCATCATATAACCATAATATCATTTACACACAACCCACAACTAAAGTAATAACACTTCATATAAGCAATATTAAGAGAAGTAAAGGGTTCATCAAAAACTATAAAAGGAGATCTACAAGGACCATAATCCCGAAATCCTCAAATATTACAATATCAAATACAGTGTTTGAGAGATAATAAAAGACATGCTCAAGCTAAACACACTCTCAACACCATCACATCCAAGTCATGCCGATGCTATGCATCATCGCAAGGGGGAGGAGGAGGAGGGGCATGGTACATCAGGTCCCAGCGCTGCATCATCTCATACATATCAGCCTGTCGCTGCTGAATACTCTGAAAATCCTCCCTAAGTCCGTGAACCTCTACCTCCAATCGGGAGAACCGCTCCTCTATAATCCCTGTAGGAGCAGCAGCAGGCGTAGTAGCAGGAGCAGCTTCCTCCTCATCATCAGAACTAGAGGATACATGGTCACGTCGCCAGACCATCACTCCCTGCTGTCTCTCAATCCCAGCCAACGAGAGCTGTCAAGAACCTATCTATTCGTAGTCCTTGGACAACTGATGAAACTGACCTCTAGTGACGTCAATACCTCTAAATGCAAAGAATTTGGTCAAAATATGACCGAATGACATGTAGATCTTTTGATGAACCTCATGTGAAAAATGCACAATAGATGCGAAATCTGACGGGCGATGTCAATGTCTAGCCTCCTCTCTAAAGCGTACATCATCACTAGGTGAGGTAGCTGAATCTTGGACCTCCCCTTGGTGACAATGGGCAAAATGCAGTCTTGGACAATTTTATAAAGGATGTTGCTAACTGCAGTCATGGGCCTAGCTATAAAAATATGCTGCAGAGAAGGTCGAGGATTATCGAAATAATGGCGGTGAATTTGGTCAATGGTCACATTAGACAATGTTAAAGGCTCAATGACATTAGGGAAGCATGTAAATGGGTTTTCCAAAACTCGACACCCTAAGAATGACCCTAATAATGTAGGTGAAAAGGAAATGCTGACCCCCCTACCATAGACTCATATGTCATGCCATCAGTACCACTGCAGGTGAGATTTGCTTAAAATTCTTTGCAGAGGTCAATATTTATGTAATGCTGACAATACAATAACTTCTCCAACCCATACCAACCCATAATGAGTGATAATCTCAATGATGTGAGGAGTGATCTCCTGAAAATATAACCGATTGAGATATTGACAATTCATTAAAATAAATTCGACATTCTCAAATCTTCACTGGCACGTCTCGGAATGGAACCGAGGTGTCGTAGGATCTATGGGAGGCTATCGGGACGTTCCCTCACCAACCCTTCATTTTTGCCTAGCCCTAAAATGCAAATACCATATGCATGTACGATGAATGACCCAATCAAGAGGAAACAACAAGGAAAACATGCAAAATATAGAGAGTTAGTCATGAATTATGGACTAAATGAAAAGATAAAGCAAACAATTTGTTACCGTCTCTCCATTCGCTGCATAATGGATTCGGATCTAAGGTGGAGGGAGGCTAGAGACACAATTTCAATGTCGTAGGAAGCCTTAGAGGAGCTGAAGAGTTCAAAGGATGGAAGTGGCGACAAGGGGCGGTGTTGAAACCCTAGGTTCGGCCACCCCCGCGCGGGCTATTCTTTTAAAGATTCACTGCATCAGTCGACTGATCCAAGCATCAGTCGAAGATCAGTCAACTGATGGAGTAAACAGAAAGATCAGTCAACTGATGGAGGATCAGTCGACTAATGCATAGCATATCCTAGTTCCTGAACCGATCTGTACCAGTCGACTGCCCTCTGCATCAGTCGACTGGTACCCTTTATTTTCAGCATTTCTAACCTAGCTTCAGAAGTGCATAACTAATTTCACAGGTCTCTAAAAATTTTCAAATTTTGTGGAGATATTTGTGACACCCATTTCTACTTGGAAAAAATACGTTTAAAAATGAATCTAACACCAATCCCAAGATTGACACAAAACTCAAAACTATCTAAGTGGTTTAATTTATCCATGACCTAAAGTCCTAGTTTTGGATTCCCTTTGGTGTCTCTGCCCATATAATTTCACAATGCATCCCTAGCATTGTTTTATATGACATCTACACATTACCAACCAGTTTTCATGCAATATGGTTTCAATGTCATATTTTTATGCATGTAACTCACTTTTGATGTGCCAAATCCATAGGATTAAGACTCAAATTTGTCTCCAAATCCTTTGGCACATTCCACAGCCCATCTAGTCTTCCTGGAAAAATCCTCCTGAGATCCATTTACCATGGGTCCCAACTTGACTCCTAGAGCTCCCCCTTGAGCTCGTAGCCTTAGTCACCTTCCTAGGTGACTCATCTATAATGACAAGGCCGCACCGGTGTACCTCCGGTACTTCTTGACGTACAACCAAACCTTCTTAACTTTGGACACCTTATCCTTGGTTAAGTTCTTCTTCTTCCCTTTAAATGGCTTTCCCTTGCCATTTTTGGCCTTCCCCTTGCTATAGTCATATGGCATCCTTGCATATGACTTTTCCATAGCATTTGATCTCATAGATCAGTATCCTAGACCCGATCTATCATTGTCGGGGTTTTGACTACTCACCACCATGACTAAACACTTAGATCCAATAATGAATCTATCTAGGGTTTTCTCTAATTTATCAAGCTTTGCCCTCAAGGCTTGATTTTTCCTCTCTAGGTTCCTAACCTTAGCATCACCATGTCCATCTTGGACATTCCTAAATCAACCCATTTGTCTAGGCATGTGTTGTTGGATCGAGAGAAACGATAGAGGGGGGGGGTGAATATCGTAAATCATTTTCGGATTAAAAATAAGAGCATAGGCAGCGGAAAATTAAATCACAACACAAAGATGCAAGCAGTTTTACATGGTTCGGAGTCGTGGTCGGCTCCTACTCCAAGGCTCACAGTCGTTGACCATTTACTGTGAGTAATTCTATATGTGCGCAAAACCAGTTTACAAAATGTATTACAGGAAATGGTACAGTAAACTTAAAAGTGGCTCTTCGTTACCGACGTCTGGTGTAGATTGTATTTTCTGAGCAGAGGGACGTCGTCGGCGCTTGTATCTCGAGTCGGGAGGTTTCCGGAGCAGAGCGCGAAAGTAGAAGAGCGTGAATGTGTTGGAAGAATTGTTCTGCAAAGCCTTGGGGTCGAGGGCCTTTTTATAGCCCCTGGGGGCGCCCGGAATGTCGGGGGCGCCCCCCCGCCCCCCACGTGTCAGCTGATCCGAGTTCCTCTCGGTTAGCTCTGCTCCCTTCAAACTCGGGATCAGGCTTTGACGGGGGCGCCCGGGATGTTGGGGGCGCCCGGGTTGACCGAGTCAACTCTTATTCGTTGGCTTCGCTGGCTTCTACTTCGTTAGCTTGATCTGGGGGCGCCCGGACCATCCGGGGCGCCCCGCCCATGAGCTGTCGAAGCATTCACTTGCTCTCCTTCTTTTGTATTGACCTTGGGGGCGCCCGGGACACTCCGGGCGCCCTACTCAGCTTCTGCCTCACTCCTTTGAGGCTCTCTGAGCTGCAGACACTTGTTCCTTCGGTCCAGCATCCAGGGTTAGTCCAAAATAACATAGAGCAATAATATGTTAGATTTATACAGCCTTAGTTGTCTGGGTTCTGACTTTGGGTCTCCAAAATGGAACCCTAGGTCGAACCGACGCCTATTGTTCCCTCGACGGGGAACACGTCCTCACCTACTCCTCTCAGGAGAATTTACCTGATGCCAACTTGCTCCTTCGGTTGGACTTTTGCCCAGCAGTCCTTTACCAGGTGCCTAGCGATCCTTCGCCAGGTCTTCAGTACCAAGCTGTCCTTCGCTAGGTCTTTAGTACCAAGCTGTCCTTCGCCTGGTGCCTAGCATTCCTTCGCTAGGTCTTTGTATCCTGGTATTCCTTCGCCAGGTGCCTAGCAGTCCTTCGCTAGGGCTTTGTATCTTGGCATTTCTTCTCCAGGTGCCTAGCAGTCCTTCGCTAGGGCTTTGTATCCTGGCATTCCTTCGCCAGGTGCCTAGCAGTCCTTCGCTAGGACTTTTCCTGCACACTTGAGCAATAGGTTAGATAAACATTATACCTTAACTTTTGAACCCTTTTGCAATTATCAAAACACAGATTTGACTTGGGTGCTTTCTGCACCAACAATCTCCCCCTTTTTGATTTATGGCAACCTTGGTTCAAAAAGTTAAGTTAATCAGAACAAGTAAAATAAAATTTTATTTCCTCCCCCTGGAAGGAATCTCCCCATAGATTTTTTCAAAAGTTCATGGGGTTTTTGAAAATAAATTCTAAGTCTAAACATGGATTTAATTTTACTTAGAATAATTTTCAGCAGAATCATTATATTTTCCAAAATAATTTATACTTGTAGGA
Organism: Boesenbergia rotunda; assembly: GCA_024364735.1. Taxonomy (NCBI): domain Eukaryota; kingdom Viridiplantae; phylum Streptophyta; class Magnoliopsida; order Zingiberales; family Zingiberaceae; genus Boesenbergia; species Boesenbergia rotunda. The sequence continues at coordinate 98,123 of JAGFNQ010004275.1, read as the reverse complement.
AAATTTAAGTTTAAATACTGTAGAGAACTTAAGTTTAAGTACTAAGAAAGATTTTGAAAACTTAAGTTTAAATACTTTAGAAAAATTTTGATTTGAAAACTTAAGTTTAAATACTTTAGAAAAATTTTGATTTGAAAACTTAAGTTTAAATACTTTAGAAAAATTTAGTACTTTTGAAAATGAATCAAGTACTTTTTGAATAAAGGATAGAGTTTGAAATTTTGGATTTTGAAAAAAAAATTTAAACTCTTCTTTCCTATCTCTCCCCCTTTGCCATATATCAAAAACAAAGCAGTATAGCAGAAAAAGGATAATTAAATTACATAACAGCAAATAATAAATTGCATAATTTGCTGTACTGAATCAATTCAGGATATTAACTAAACCAAATCAGTTTCAATTATCTCTTTTAGGGTCCTGTCTAACCCAATTAGTTACTTACTAACTGTTATAAACAGATGTTTTCACTAGGGTTAGTCAAGTTAAGTATTCTGTTCAAGTTAGATTTTCTAAACTTGACACTTAACTTGATTACTGTGTAAGTTGTATTTAGTGCCCCAATTACTGCAGATGCACTGACTTAAAGCATCTTGAATTAAGGCAAAGACCTAAGCATCTCAACCCATTCTAGGTTATCAATCAAAAGTACCCTAAGGTGCTTGTGAGATGTTGGCTTCTAAATCTATAGGTGCATGCAGTTCTAGGGTTAGGGTCTAGGCTAAGTCCATTTGCGAAAAAGCCCTAGTTTTGAAGGGGGTAGTTTTTTTTTAAAATAAAACTAAGTCGAAAAAATTTATTTCTTTTTAAAACATTTCAAAATTAAGTAAAAGCTGATTTTGAAAGCATTTTTAAAAAAGGCTACTTTAAAAACTGATTTTGAAATGAGTAAAGTAGTAAGAAAACCAAAAGTAGACTTAACCTATTCTACCAAGCATAATCGTAACTGCCTTCTTAGTGAGCTGAACTCAGACTCAGGTAGGGGTTTGGTGAATATGTCAGCTAAGTTAGATTTAAAGTCTACATGCTTAAGGACTATCTCACCCCTGGCTACATGATCTCTTAAAAAGTGGTGTTTAACTTCTATGTGTTTAGTTCTGGAATGTTGGATTGGGTTCTTAGTTAGATTAATTGAGCTTATATTATCAATGAGTACCTGAGTTTGGGTGTAGTTGAGCTGGAAGTCCTTAATAGTGTGCATCATCCATAAAAGTGTTAATGCAGTCTGGCCCTGATTGTTATTTTGGTGTTGACACCGATTTTAGTTTAGGTTGATTATGATTATGATTAAGACCTGATCGGGGATTAGGCATGGGATGATTGAAATTCTAACCTGGAGGGTTAGGTGTTGGAATCCCGGTGAGTGAAGCCAGTCCTGGTGAGTGAAGCCAGGTGTTGGAAATCCCGGTGAGTGAAGCCGGGTCCTGGTGAGTGAAGCCATGTGTTGGAAATCCCGGTGAGTGAAGCCGGGTCCTGGTGAGTGAAGCCAGGTGATGGAAATCCCGATGAGTGAAGCCGGGTCCTAGTGAGTGAAGACAGGTGATGGAAATCCCGGTGAGTGAAGTCGGGTCCTGGTGAGTGAAGCCAGGTGATGGAAATCCCGGTGAGTGAAGTCGGGTCCTGGTGAGTGAAGCCAGGTGTGGAAAAGTTCTAACTCGGAAGGTTGGGTGAAAAGTCCTAGCTTGGAGGGCTAGGTGAAAAGTCCTAACTTGGAGGGTTAGGTGAAAAGTCCCAACTGGAAGGTTAGTTGAGAAATTCCTGGCTTGGAGGGTCAGGTCCTAGCTTGGTGGGCTAGGTTGGATGATTTTCTAACTCGGATGGGTTGGGTGAAAAGTCCTAGCTTGGAGGGCTAGGTGAAAAGTCCTAACTTGGAGGGTTAGATAGAAAAATCCTAGCTTGGAGGGCTAGGTTGGATGAAATCCTAGCTTGGAGGGCTAGGTTTGAGTCCCTGGATCGGTCTGGTGACCGATCAGGGATATTGGCACGCTGCTCCTTGGTGGATCGGTCTAGTGACCGATCCAGCGATGACTGATCGGTGTGGTGAACGATCAGGGAGTATGTGTTTCACTCACTACACAGCTCCTGATCGGTCTGGTGACCGATCAGGAGCGAATAGTGAGTTGAGTTCCCCCGCTGATCAGCTCCTGAATGGTCCGGTGACCGATCAGAGACTTAGGATCTGATTTCCAAGATTACTGTTCACTCAGACCTGATCGGTCTAGTGACCGATCAGGCAGGAGCCTGATTGGTCTGGTGACCGATCAGGCAGGAGCCTGATTGGTCTGGTGACCGATCAGGCAGGAGCCTGATTGGTCTGGGGACCAATCAGGAGTGTGCAGAAGACTGCTGGATCGGTCTGGTGACCGATCAGGGTTCTTCCTGATCGGTCTGGTGACCGATCAGGAGCAGAACTTTAATTCAAATACGCTGTCAGAAGCTCTGATCGCGTCTGTTTTCACTGCCGATTCTCTGCTACTTGCTGATTTCATTTGATATCGATTTGCTAAGCCTCTGTTGGAGTATGCAGGTGATAGCAGGTGATTCAAACACTCAAGGAGGGTCAATGGGAGGCTTTCCTTGGAGCAGGTTTGGATCTATTCTGGTTTCAGGTCTCAACGGCGTTTGGCGCAACTGGCAACTGACGAAGGCGCGGCTGGCAACTGACGGAGGCTCAGCTGGAGGAGTGTCTAGTAGACTGAGTGCTCAAAGAGGTCAGTGGGTTGGGGTGTGGGTCAGTGGTGCTGATGGAGCTGACGACGTTAAGCAGGAGCTTAAGAGACGAAGCTGGAAGCAGAGGAGCTGAGGCGAACGAGACAGAAACTTGGGAAGTTTGGCTGGGCTGTGTTTGTGCTCTCTGTTACTTTGTGCTTGAGCGATCTTGTTGCATTCCTGTGAGATCTATGTGAGTGTTCCTTCTTGTGTGATCTCTTGTACTCAAGTTCAATCATCCGTGAGATCTGTGGAGAGGTTTCTCCACCGAGAAGGAGGCTCTATCTTATCCGGTGTTCACCGGGGCTTGATCTACTGACGATCAAGGGATCGCCCACCTTAAGGGCACGCCAAGGAGTAGGGGCAAGTTATCCCCGAACCTTGTAAACGATCCGTGTTAGCGATCCTTGGTTTGTATTTTCTGTTTCTGCATTTCTGTTAAGTTTGTTTCTCTGCATATGCTTTGTTTCCGCTGCTGCTAACTTAAGTGCAGAGAAAATTCAAAAGTGCAAGTTTTAGTGCCTGGCTATATTCACCCCCCCCCCTCTCTAGCCATCCGGGTTCCATCAAGTGGTATCAGAGCTTGGGGCTCTATTCACGGCTTAACATCCGAGAGCTTACAGCAAGATGGCTAGAAGAGAAGGGATGAGCACAAACCGACCTCCACTCTTCGACGACACAGATTTTCAATATTGGAAATCGAAGATGGAGTTTTATTTGAAGATGAACATAAGCATATGGTTTTCGGTCAAAGAAGGTTTCATCCCTCCAAGAGATGTTGAAGGAAAAGATCTCGATTTCTCATGTTGGTCGGCTGAGCAAATAAGAAAGAGTGAAGCAAATGTCAAAGCGGTGGTCACTTTGCAATGCGGGTTGACCAAGGAGGAGTTGATCAAGGTGGGTCCTTTTACAAGTACTAAAGATCTTTGGAACAAAATCATTGAGCTCCACGAAGGAACTCAAGACACCCGAATAGCCAAGAAGGACCTCCTTCGCAGTCAACTCCAAAATCTGTCCATAGAAGAAAATGAAAAGGTAAGTGAACTCCATGGAAGATTCAAAGAGATCCTCAATGGCCTCCACTCCATCAATGAAAAGGTAGAAAACCGAGATCTAGTAAGGTTAGTTCTAAAAGATTTTCCAAGGAATACATTGTGGTCATCCATGGTGGATGCCTACAAGGTTTCCAAGGATCTTTCCTTAGTTATGTTAGAAGATCTATTTTGTGAAATGGAACTATATGAGATCTCTAACCAAAGCCCAAAGGAGAAAGGGTTGGCTTTTGTGGCATGTGACAGGAAGAAGAAGAAGGAGGAGGAAATGAACCACTGTCATGTGACTCTCGTAGCCTTAGAAGAATCATCCAATGAGAGTGGAGATGAATCAAGCTCCTCAACCGCGCCTTCATCATCCTCGGATGATGAAGAGGTCATCACTCCCGAGTTATATAAGTGTTATAGAGCTATCGCATGTTTAACCAAATTGTTAAAGAAATCAAAGAATAAGGTTAAGTCATTGAAATTGGAAGTAGAACATTTAAAAACCTCTAAGGATGAGGTAATTGATGACTTGCAAGTTAAGACCCTTGAGAATGACAATAAGGACTTAAAGAGCAAAGTTAAAAATCTCAAGAATGTTCTTGAGAAATTCTCATCTAGCTCCAAAACCTTAGACATGATACTCAATTCCCAAAGGGCGGTTTACAATAAGGACGGTATAGGTCACCGACCTAAGGAACCAACCTTTGTATCATTAATGTCAAGAACCCAATTTAGATCATCAAATTATTCTAGGATTCAAAAGGTTAGAAAAAATTGATTAAGGCATGGGTGCCTAAGTCCCTCATTGTTGATGCAGTAGGTCCCAAAATTTGGGTACCTAAAACCTCCATATTTAGAATTGTATAAGCATTATTTGAGTGGGAGCATCTATCAACATGGGAGCTTGATATTTGGTGCTCCAAACCCATGACCAAGAAAAAATTGTCATTCACATGATTGGTTATGGAAAATTCGAATTAAATGCTATGATCTTCATTGTCTTAGTTCTTATAACAATATGATCTCTTGGCTAGTGATTTATGAAATCTCATTTGGGCAATAAGGAAACTTTTCATGCAATGTATAATGATATATCCATGGTTCAAAATAAATCTACAAGTTTTGAAAAAAATTATATATTTTGCATGAATAATTTAGGTTGACACATAACTTACTCTTGCCATGGATTGCTTAGGATAATTAGGTTTATTGTTGCAATTTATGTTTTTCTGCAATTCATGGTTTATGATATGCCTTATGTCAAGCCCAAGGTGTCTAATTTCTTGTATGAATTATAGAACATGAATGCATGCTAAAGAACAAGTATGGACACATCAATTAGTATTGATTCAAAAATCTCCTTGGAAATTTCACCATACATCAAACTTACAAACTAAGCAAAATTTGGAGATGTGATCATTCATGAAAATTGATGCAACCCTGTTTTTCCATGCTATTCATGATTATGAATTTTATGTTCAAATGGTTGTATACAAACCTTGGAATCTTGATACAAACATGTTATAAACATACCTTGAACTGATCAGAATTTAGAAATTTATCATAGTTTCATACAAATTTGATACAAGCATGTTTTTGAAGGGTTGATCATACTTTTGTTTGTATCATGAAATCTGATCATAGTTTGTATCATGCAATCTAATTTTATATTGGCATGTTTTGAAATTTAATCATATGTTGATCACTTTCAAATTTACCATGTTTTCTGGAATCATGCTTTGAACTTTGTATTTATGAGTTTTACTCTCAAGATATATTGGAGATGTTGCATGATTTGATAATATACATGTTAGTTAAAGAGATGCTAATCATATTGTTTTCTTTGGTTAAAGAAACATGAATGTGGTTTAATGGAACATGGTTAGGAGTTAAAACTAATTGAATCAGGGTTTAGAAGTGTTTCAGAGTTTCTAAACTTTCAGAATTTCTGAACCCTCGCTTCTGAATTCTGATCAGGACACACCCTGATCGGTCTGGTGACTGATCAGGAATCATTCTGATCGGTCTGGTGACCGATCAGATCAATACTGATTCTCAGATCATTCCAAATTGTATCAGACCACTCCTCAAACCAATCCCCCTTCATCAATTTTGATGAAGTATCAATAGAACTGAGTAGTAGGATGATGGTCAAGATACATGGAACAAAACCTAATACTGACTTGATACAAACCTATGTTGGAATGTTCAAATTTATAAGAAAGGGTTTGTTGAGCCATGACTCTTGTTCTTGATGTCGTGTTTCAGAAATGTTTCTGAAATGTCGAATATTAATAGAGTCTACACCCCTATTGTGGAATGCAAATTGTTAATGTAGTCTGATCAGGAATGTATCAGAGTTTCAGGAATTTTTCTGAAATCTGATCGGTCCCTAGACTAATCAGAAATTTTTCTGTATCAAGTAATCAACGAACCTGATCGATCACGGAGACCAATCAGAATTATGTGTTGGATACAGCTGCATTCCCTACTTGTCATATGATACATATACGTGTTAGATCATGATATAATTCTGTATATGGTTTCATGTGCAATTCACACTTATTGACGTATGATGCATATACGTTGTTGCCATGATACATTTATGGTATATGCCTCTCATATGCAATTCAAAAATTATCCTTTGATTATTTTGGGTTTGGGGAGAGACCTTTGGTTGAGGGGGAGTATGATTAAACTTAACAGCCCTTCTAGACCCTTTTCGATGTTCGACAAAGGGGGAGAGTGTGGTTGGTTAAGTTTAGGATGATTATATTGTAGGGGGAGGATCTTGATTCCCCTATGATTTGGATTTGAGGAAATTGATTGAGAATCCCTAAACTTAAAATCGGGTTGTCAAACAACAAAAAGGGGGAGATTGTTGATGCAGTCTGGCCCTGATTGTTGTTTTGGTGTTGACACCGATTTTAGTTTAGATTGACTATGATTATGATTATGATTAAGACCTGATCGGGGATTAGGCATGGGATGATTGAAATCCTAACCTGGAGGGATAGGTGTTGGAAATCCCGGTGAGTGAAGCCAGGTCCTGGTGAGTGAAGCCAGGTGTTGGAAATCCCAGTGAGTGAAGCCGGGGTCCAAGTGAGTGAAGCCAGGTGATGGAAATCCCGGTGAGTGAAGCCGGGTCCTGGTGAGTGAAGCCAGGTGATGGAAATCCCGGTGAGTGAAGCCGGGTCCTGGTGAGTGAAGCCAGGTGTGGAAAAGTCCTAACTCAGAAGGTTGGGTGAAAAGTCCTAGCTTAGAGAGCTAGGTGAAAAGTCCTAGCTTGGAGGGCTAGGTGAAAAGTCCTAACTTGGAGGGTTAGGTGAAAAGTCCCAACTGGAGGGTTAGTTGAGAAATTCCTGGCTTGGAGGGTTAGGTCCTAACTTGGAGGGCTAGGTTGGATGAAGTTCTAACTCGGAAGGGTTGGGTGAAAAGTCCTAGCTTGGAGAGCTAGGTGAAAAGTCCTAACTTGGAGGGTTAGGTGAAAAGTCCCAATTTGGAGGGTTAGATGGAAAAATCCTAGCTTAGAGGGATAGGTTGGATGAAATCCTAGCTTGGAGGGCTAGGTTTGAGTCCCTGGATCGGTCTGGTGACCGATCAGAGATATTGGCACGTGCTCCTTGGTGGATCGGTCTGGTGACCGATCCAGCGATGACTGATCGGTCTGGTGACCGATCAGGGAGTATGTGTTTCACTCACTGCACAGCTCCTGATCGGTCTGGTGATCGATCAGGGAGCGAATAGTGAGTTGTGTTCCCCCACTGATCAGCTCCTGAACGGTCCGGTGACCGATCAGAGACTTAGGATCTGATTTCCGTGATTACTGTTCACTCAGACCTGATCGGTCTGGTGACCGATCAGGCTAGAGCCTGATTGGTCTGGTGACCGATCAGGCAGGAGCCTGATTGGTCTGGGGACCAATTAGGAGTGTGTAGAAGACTGCTGGATCGGTCTAGTGACCGATCAGGGTCCTTCCTGATCGGTCTGGTAACCGATCAGGAGCAGAACTTTAATTCAAATACGCTTTCAGAAGCTCTGATCGCGTCTGTTTTCACTGCCGATTCTCTGCTACTTGCTTATTTCATTTGATATCGATTTGCTAAGCCTCTGTTGGAGTGTGCAGGTGATAGCAGGTGATTCAAACACTCAAGGAAGGTTAATGGGAGGCTTTCCTTGGAGCAGGTTTGGATCTATTCTGGTTTCAGGTCTCAACGGCGTTTGGCGCAACTGGCAACTGACGAAGGCGCGGCTGGCAACTGACCGAGGCTCAGCTGGAGGAGTGTCCAGTAGACTGAGTGCTCAGAGAGGTCAGTGGGTCAGGGTGTGTGTCAGTGGTGCTGATGGAGCTGGCGACGTTGAGCAGGAGCTTAAGAGACGAAGCTGGAAGCAGAGGAGCTGAGGTGAACGAGACAGAAACTTGGGAAGTTTGGTTGGGCTGTGTTTGTGCTCTCTGTTGCTTTGTGCTTGAGCGATCTTGTTGCATTCCTGTGAGATCTTTGTGAGTGTTCCTTCTTGTGTGATCTCTTGTACTCAAGTTCAATCATCCGTGAGATCTGTGGAGAGGTTTCTCCACCGAGAAGGAGGCTCTATCTTATCCGGTGTTCACCGGGGCTTGATCTGCCGATGATCAAGGGATCGCCTACCTTAAGGGCACGCCAAGGAGTAGGGGCAAGTTATCCCCGAACCTTGTAAACGATCCGTGTTAGCGATCCTTGGTTTGTATTTTCTGTTTCTGAATTTCTGTTAAGTTTGTTTCTCTGCATATGTTTGTTTCCGCTGCTGCTAACTTAAGTGCAGAGAAAATTCAAAAGTGCAAGTTTTAGTGTCTGGCTATATTCACCCCCCCCTCTCTAGCCATCCAGGTTCCAACAAAATGTTGTGCTACACATTCTCCTAAGGCAACATATTCAGCTTCAGTTGTGGATAGGGCTACACAGTGTTGTTTTCTGCTGCACCAACTTACTAGACTATTTCCTAACAGGTGGCAGCTTCCACTTGTGCTCTTTCTATCTAATTTACAACCAGCATAGTCAGAATCCAAGTATCCTGACAAATCAAAGGTTGAGGTCCTAGGATACCAAATCCCTACATTTAGGGTGCCCTTGACATATCTTAGTATTCTTTTTTGGGCTGCTAAGTGCGTTTCCTTAGCACAGGTTTGGTATCTAGCGCACATCCCTACAGTAAAAAGAATATCAGGTCTGCTGGCTGTAAGGTACAGTAGACTTCCTATCATACTTCTATAGAGTTAAAGGTCTACTGGTTTACCATCAGGGTCATATCTATTTTTATATTAGTGGCCATGGGGGTACTTATGCTTTTAGAGTTATCCAGTTTAAATTTCTTTATTAACTCTTTAGCATATTTGGATTGATGGACATAGTTTCCATCCCTAGTTTGTTTAATTTGTAATCCTAGAAAAAAATTGAGCTCACCAACTAAGCTCATTTCAAATTCATTTTCCATTATTTTAACAAATTCTTTTAGAAAGTTTGAGTTGGTGGACCCAAAGATTATATCATCTACGTAGATTTGGGCAATAAATATATCTTTTCCTAAGGTCTTAATAAAAAGGGTTGAGTCAATTTGACCTTGTTTAAATTCTTTAGAAGTTAGGTAGGTTGACAGACGTTCATACCAGGCCCTAGGTGCTTGTTTTAGTCCATAAAGTGCTTTAGTAAGTTTGTAAACATGGTCAGGTCTTTCTAAGTCTTCAAACCCAGGGGGTTGTCCTACATAAACTTCTTCTTTAATGAATCCATTTAGAAAGGCTGACTTTACATCCATTTGGTATAGCTTAAATCCTTTATGGGATGCAAAGGCTAATAACATCCTAATGGACTCAAGCCTAGCTACTGGGGCATATGTTTCATCGTAATCTAACCCTTCTACTTGGCTGAATCCCTTCGCTACTAAGCGGGCTTTGTTTCTGACTATTTCTCCTTGATCATTTAGCTTATTCCTAAAAACCCACTTAGTGTCAATGATGGATTTGCCTTCAGGTTTAGGTACTAGTTCCCAGACTTGGTTCCTCTTAAATTGGGCTAATTCTTCTTGCATAGCTATGATCCAATCAGGATCAGGTAGGGCTTCATCTATAGTCTTAGGTTCTATTTTTGAAATCATTGCTATTTGACTAAGGTTTCTATAGGAAGATCTAGTCCTGACTCCTAGAGTTGGATCACCCACAATTTGATCGTTTGGGTGACTGAGTCTGGGTTTCTTGGTTTTTCTAGAACGTGGTTCAGCCTCAGGTCTGGCTGGTTGGTTTGGTTCACTATTTGATTCAACTCTTTGAGCTGGTTCAATAATTGGTTCATTTGACTCACTAGTTGGTTCAATAGTTAGTTCGTTTATGGGTTCAATTAAGGATTCACCAACTTGTTGATTATCTTCTTGATCAGTGTTTGATGAAGTTAGATTTGGATTTGAGTTAATTTCTTCATCAAATATTAGATTAGTTGTTTCTTCGATTTTCTTGGTTTGGTTGTTGTAAACCCTATAGGCTCTAGTTGTTGTTGAATATCCTAGGAAGATACCTGGGGTTGACTTAGACTGGAATTTTCCTAAGTAGTCTTTGGTGTTTAGGATATGGACTTTGCATCCAAAGACCCTTAGGTAGTGTAGATTTGGAAGTCTATGGTAATATAGTTCATAGGGTGTTTTGTTGTGTCTTTTGTTAATCAGGACCCTATTTTGGATGTAGCAAGCCGTACTAATTGCTTCTGCCCAATATTGGTTGGCTAGATTGAATTCGTTGAGCATAGCCCTAGCGGCTTCCTGTAGTGTTCTATTTCTCCTTTCGACTATCCCATTTTGTTGGGGGGTTCTAGGACATGAAAATTCATGTATATACCCATTTACCTTACAGAATTCCTCGAACCGTTGATTTTCAAAATCTCCCCCGTGGTCACTCCTAAGTCTTTTGATTTTAGTATCGTTTTGATTTTCAATTAACTTACAGAATTCATTAAATAGGTTTAGGGTTTCATCTTTGGTCTTTAGAAACCTAACCCAGGTAAACCTTGAGTAATCATCAACTATTACTAAGCAGTACCGGTTTCCGCTTAGTGACTTGGCTCCATGTGAATCAAATAGGTCAAGGTGCAGGAGCTCAAGTGTGGTTTGAGTTAGATCAGATTGAATTAGTTTGTGATTAGATCTGGTTTGTTTACCTTGATTGCATGATTCACATATTAAGTTTTCATGATTTTTAATTTTGGGAATACCTTTAATTAGGCCAAGTTGGGTGATTTTTGAAATAATTCTTAGGTTAGTGTGACCTAGTCTCCTATGCCAGAGGTTTGATTGTTCTAACTGAGTTAACATGCATTTAGGTACTAGGGGAAGGTTTATAGTGTAAACATTATTTTTCCTAGTGCCCTTAAGCATGATTTCTGAGTCTTGCAAGTTTCTAATCAGGCAGTTAGAATTGTTGAAGGTAACTATATAACCTGAATCACATAACTGACTTATGCTAAGTAGGTTAAATTTGAAATTTTCAACCAAAAGGACTTTCTTAATAACAAAGTCAGATTTAAGTTCAATATTACCTGACCCAATTACCTTGAGTGTAGCATTGTTGCCAAATGCCACTGAGCCTAGGTTCTTGAACTTGAGTTTGGTGAATTTCAATTTGTCTCCAGTCATGTGTCTGGAGCAACCGCTATCCAACATCCATTGGTCCAAATCTTTATGTTCATACACATAAAGAGTTTGTTGATTTGGATCCAATTAGAGTCAGGAATAGCCTAAATTGATTTTCACAGCCTAGTTTGTCTCACCCAAATCTAGGATTATCAATCACGTTAGCCTTACAGGTTTTGTGAGACAGGTTTTGGTAGGTAATATTATTAAAAAAAATAATTTATTTTGAAACACTTAATTAATTTTGAAAACAATTGAATTTATTTTGAAAAGAATGTCTACAACTAACTGAAGGTTTGTGTTAAATTCGAATTTAACAGAGACTAATTTGAATTTGAATTTCAAAGATTGGCTTCCAGGTCTTGGCGAGGCACTAGGCCTTCTTTGGCCGTAGCCTTATTGGATCATTAACCCTTTCCTTGACAAAGCCTTTCAGTGAAATTTCATTTTCAAAATGAATCTTTGAAAAATTCTGGTCTAACTAGTTTGGGTCTTGGATCAGTAGCTTCGGCTAGTTTCACCAGTATAAAGAGACCAAGTAGAGAATACTTGACCTTATTAGAATTGGTTTCCCTAACGTACTATCATCTCACCTCCACCCAATACTATGTTGTCAAATTTCAGTTAAGTTAGTTCAGTCCTTAAACTAATCATTCCTAAATCTAAGCATGGTAACTTGCGGGAATTAAGTAGACAATCAAACAAGCAAATTGAAAGAAACATTTTTATCTAACAATAAATATTGTTTTCAATTTGGCTCCCCCTGGACTAAAGCCACGATAATGGTTTGGCAAGATGTGAATCTTGTCCTTGGGGATCCAATATTGATTTGATCCAGTTTGTTTGTTCAAGCATAGTTTAGGTACCCATGCCTGAACTTTAGGTCTGGACTGGTTCAGTACAGCAAAGTAGGATCTTTGTCTAGATTTGGTTCTATAGCCTAGTCCGGATCAATTTAGAACCGATTTCTGTTTTCCAAGAATCATGTCAAGACCCTTGGAACCAGAAGTGAATCGTTCTAAAGCTGATCTAAGGTCCTTAACCTGAGTTTTCAGGGAGGAGTTCTCCTTCTCAAGTTTTTCAACTTGATTAGAGGTTCCTTCTTGAACCTTCTCGGTTAAGGATCTAGAGTCAGCTCCCTCTTTCAGGAGTTTTACATCCTGTCGGAGGGATTCGACTCGGAGTTTAGCTTTCGCCAAATCTCGAGAAAGATAAGAAATTAACTCATTTAATTGACTTCTAGAAAAACCACTTACCTTGATTTCGCCGTCGTCTGAAAATGTTAGTCTGCCGTCGTCCTGTTCCGATTCTGACTCGGTCTCGATTTCTTCTGAGGCGGTTAGCGCGAGCAGGTTCGACTGTGGGACCTCTTCTTCTTCTTCGGAGGAGGACTCGTCCCACGTTGCCTGAAGTGCCTTTTTCCTTCTATTCTTCTTGGTCTCCTTTAGGTTCGGACACTCCGCCTTGTAGTGACCCTTCTTCTTGCACTCGTAGCAGGTCACGTTGGGCTTGTTCTTTTCATTTGCGGGTTCAGCTGGTTCATCCTTTCTTCGGCTGGCTTTCTGTCTATTGGTTTAGTTCTTCAATTCCTTGTAGTAGTTTCGGGCCAGTCGGACCAGCTTTGATCGATCTCCTTCGTCTTCGGAGTCTGAGTCTGAATCAGACTCGAGTTCAGGTTGAGGCTTCTTCTTAGTTGTCCTTCCAGTTTTACCTGCAACAAAGGCAATACCTTTTTCGGCCAGATTGCAGTTAGTCTGTTCATGTAATTCTAATTCAGAGAACAATTCATCTAATTTAATTTTTGAAAGGTCCCTTGAAACCTTGTATGCATCTACCATAGATGCCCACAAGGTGTTTCTCGGGAAAGCATTTAAAGCGTACCTTATTAGGTCACGGTTGTTGATAAGCACCATTTTATTGATTATTTTAATTGCTAAAATCCATGTTTGACCCATGTTTTTATTGCTTAATTATGATTTTACCCTAGGTTTGGAACTTTATCTCATTTTGGACTTAATTGCAAAATTACATAATTTTTGGATTATTTGGCCACTAATTTTCTGATATATTTTTGTAGGCATCAAAGGATCCTGGACCTAGGGCATATTGGGTCAAACCTGAGTCGGATGTGAACCGGATCGAATTATCAAGCCTACGATTAATCCGGGCCGTCCGATTCAAGAGCGGCTAGATCTGAGCCATCCGGGACGATCTGAAGCAATCCGATCTAGGGTTAGGGTTGATCAGGCTCTATGATCAAGATCTGAAGGTTTCATCCCAATCAGAGCTAGATCAACCGTTAGATCAAGCAAGGAGGGCTCTTGAGCGTCCATTCACAGATAGAGTTGATCTGGACCATCCGTTGCATATCTGGAGGATCCGAGCTACCACAAGGCAGATCCTGACCCCAGATCATCATCATAAAAGTTT